>JAWWES010000081.1:114023149-114101673 GCA_035583135.1 Lophotriccus pileatus | reverse complement strand
AAATGTATACATCTCATTACAGTTAATGGATAACATATGATGGATAACATATGTTTACATTGTTTTATGTTGCTTGGAAAACTTTGCTGTATATGTTAAATGTGAATAAAGCATTTATGTGTGGGTGAGAGAGGAGGTGAAGGAAGTCTCATCTCAGAGAAGATCCACTGTAAAAGTTGACAAATGATATGCAGCATCTCAGGTTACATAATCACAGACAAACTCAGAGATGTTTTAAGACCTACTAACTTTGTTGAGACTACAAGACTGATCCTTCAGTATAATTTCTTTAGTTCAATTTCAGTATAATTTCTTTAGTTCAATTTTATCAGATTCTGAGGGTGGAGCTTTCTTTTTTAATGTCAAAAAATTGTGCAGTGAGAGTATAGTCTTGGTATTCAAATACGACTTTCTTCTCTCAGTTTCACATCATTACTCTTAATTATGCTTTCTTGCAATTAAATAATTTAGCTTTAACTCTTGCTGTTGAAAATCAAATATATGTAGTTCCATTTTCATTTTTATTTATGGTTTAATTAAACTATATGTACTAAATGACACCATCAGCTTAACAGAAACTTTTTCTTGAATGCCATTTTTCTTTGTATTCTTATTCATACTAAATATAAATTCTGTGAAAAAACCCAAAACCATAACTGAATGAAATTCAAGGCAAAAAGACAGAATCTGATTGGCAGCAGGAGCCAAGGGAAAGAATAAGAAGGCTTTAAGATACTTTAATTCTTTATTTGAAACTAAGCACTTTTCAGGATGGTGGCATCTCTTTAAATAAGCTTTTCTTCCCAAGGATACTGATCCCTCCAGCCAACTCACTGTTTCTGCTGCTCTTCTTTAAAGCTCTTTCCAGATTCATGGTATCTTTTTTTGATAATGTGCAGCCAAAAAAAAATCCACCACCATTCAGTAGTCTAACTGGGATGACATAGGAGCTGTAGAGATACTGTTACTTGCCTCCTGCACCATATGATGTCTTTGTGCATGCAGCCTAAAATTGCACTGCCCTTTTCTGGCAGCTGTTACAGTTTGCAAATTGATGAATACTTTGCTGTCCACAGTTAATCCCATGTGTTTCTTGAACCATTATTACTTACCGGGTTTATTTCCTTCATCAAATGAACATCCTTGCATTATGTCTGCCAAAGATTATTATACATTATGCCAAATTTAATTTTTCTTTTTTCTTTTTTTTTTTTTGTGTTTTTTTTGTTGTTTATACAGTTACAGAACACAGTGCTTTTCATCTATTTCTCCTTGGTCTCTGAGGTATTTAAACTTCTTCCACTCTTTGAATTTCACTAATAGACCTGACTACTAATGACTTAACAAAAATTATAAATAACTTCCAGCAACCATCAATCCTGCTTGTGCCTCACTAGACTTTCTCCAACTCAGTGCATTCCATTTATCATTACTTTGTGTTTATTGTTTTTTTGGTCACTTTTCAGATCTCAGAACAGTCAACATCCTCAATTCTTATTTGTATCAAATGCTAGGTGCAAATGCTAGCTATCACCCATCAGCCAATTTTGCAGTTTGAAGGAAATAAAGAAAGAATGAAAAAAAAAAAAAAGAAAAAAAAAATCATCTGGAAAGCCATATGCTTGAAACTTGCCTAGTTTTAAAGTTAAATTTCATACGCATTGGTATTATGTTGGAGATTCTCAGAACTTCTGTTTGGAATATACATAGAATTTCCACTAACTGTAATGAACATTAATTATGACCTTTAGGGGTCTGTCTCTGCTTTCTGTCATGGCATTCAGCACATACTGCCTATCATTCTATAGACAGCCCCTTGTAAGGGGCATCCTTGGAGATTTTAAATGGGTGAGGGGTCTTTTTGCTGGTTTTCCAGGCAACACATGAATTACACGAACATGAATAAACAGAAGGAAATTTAAACACAGAAACAGAAATTACAGCTTTATGCACTTATTTTGTGCTTTTACTTTGTGCACTTAATTGAAAATTCAGAGAAATTCTGTGAGCTTTAAAAGTTTCTGAGTGTACAGACAGTAAATGGGATTGATCACCTAAAAAGAACTTGCAAGAGGTTTCCCAAGAATGACCTGCCTGCCAGGGAATGGGTTAACCCTTTGCTCTTACCCCTCAGGCTCTGGTACTGATTACCAGTTTTGGAGGAGAGATGAAAGAATTCCTTTTGCTGGGTGTCTAAGCCATTGCTATTTTCGAATGGAGTTGTACTGCAGAGTATGGAATTATCACTCCCAGCTTCCAGTGAAAAGGGAAGGATTGGGAAGCGCTGAGTCTCAAGAAGCAGTTCCCTTCTTCAAACAGAGAAAATGCAGGTGCCTGAAAAAAGTAACATAAAGCACTGAAAAGAGTTGCATCCACACCAAAATAGTGATACAAATTAGGAAATCTTCAGGCTGCTCTGAGATGCTGATACTGTGGGAGAGTCTGTCCTTGCCCGTGAGAGCCCATCAGAAACGCTGATGTTGTTTTGCAGAATATTTCCCATTTAAATAACACTGGGAAGGAGAGATGCTGTTTCATCCAGGGCAGTCAGTGATCCCTCGGACTTGGTCCCCATGCTGACAACTGATACACCTTGAGGCATTTTAATCTTCTGGCTGTATGCCGACACCTTATTCTATCTAAATGCAGGACACATCTGCTTATGGGTGGGTATGTGACAAAACCTGAGAGGCAGTAATCGAGTAAGATAGTGTTGCTAAAGAGCTTATAATGGAATTTCTTTTTAGAGAAAATTTCATCTGTAATTAAAGTTTGCACCTGTCCACTGTCCCTTCTTTTAATCATACCTGATGTTTCTTGCCCCAGAAAATGGTGATATATGGAACCATTTATTGTCCCTTAATTTAAAGATTAATTAATTGTTGACATTGTGTGCGATCTCATTAGGAACGTGGTAGGAAAAGAAAAATCAGAACTAAGTATGAATAGGAATCTTAGAATGTTATAGATGAGGTTCTCACTCGATATTGAGCACAGCATTATTGAGCAAAGCATCGCTGATGTCACGTGTCATAATTCCTATTGAAAAACATGCAAACCAAGTATATTCAGAAAAAAAGGAAACAATATGTTTCAATATGTTTCAAAGCCTTAGTAGATGCTTTGCTATCATTTTCCTCAGTGAAATTCTTCTTCCTACCTGTCTTTTCCTACACCATTTAAAACACATGAAGGGTGGATGTTGGCATGAATGACAGAAAGACCTTGTGATGACCCTCTGCACCTGAGAGAATTTTTCTCCAAACTATATTTGGATGATTTTTAAAACAGATGTGCAAGCTTTAAAACTCTCATTCCAATTACCCAAGATATAGAAGAAAAACGAATTAAAATATAGATTGAAAATGTCTTTTGATATTAAAAATCATTTTCTGAGGAACATTTTAGAGCAATTTTCTGTCTTATGCATTTTATCTTGCCACTTTTCCAATTGACTATTATTTCCCTTGCTCTCATGTGGATATATATCCTGCATAACATTCCAGAGGATATTAAGCCATGCAACAGTAAGAAAGAGCTCAAGGAAACTATTGCAGCTCAGTCTGCCTCTCACTTTACTTTAGATTTAAATGGCCATGGTATTTAATTTTCAGGGATCCTAGCTCAAATTTCTTCTTCCAACTTATAGAAACTTTCTGTGCTTTCTATCTGGTAGTCTCTATAAAATCATTCATACCTCTGCAAGTTCCCAGCATATTTTCCAGGCACTTTGACTTTACTTGTTAAGGTTTCTGGATTTTTTTTTCCCTTTGTCTTTCTATCAGAGATAAGGGATTGTATTTAATGTACATCCCACAGAAAGTCCTCTGCATTAGGATTAAATTACGTCTGTTTCTTTCTGTGTTCCTAAAATCCCTGAATGCTTGATCAGATCTATCAGTTATTCAACATGCACATTTTTTTCTAATGTTAAAAATCCAAATCCCGAATTCAAATAGATTTAGCTGAACTGGTTTTTTAAGACACCCCAAATTATTAAAACTGCTTGGTGTGCAATTTTATAAGAAGGTTTTAAATTTTCCATTACTGGTTTTGCAAATGATATATCTCTTAAAATTCTTTTACAATAGCATGAAAGCTTTGTTATGATTTGATGTTGTTTTCACTA
Source organism: Lophotriccus pileatus (assembly GCA_035583135.1). Classification (NCBI taxonomy): domain Eukaryota; kingdom Metazoa; phylum Chordata; class Aves; order Passeriformes; family Tyrannidae; genus Lophotriccus; species Lophotriccus pileatus. The sequence goes on along the minus strand of JAWWES010000081.1, from coordinate 114,097,544 downwards.
TCAAAGACTACCTTGGAGAACATACATATTGCAAAGTCTAAATTACTTTCTTCTCAAATTATATAAAACAACAAAGAAAGAAGAAATGGATATCACACAGGACAGGGCAATCAGCCTTTTAGTAGCACTGCATGAGTCACATTTGAATTTATTTCAGTGACTGTTTTTCCTGTTGCTGCTGTACATATACTGTGTGCGAGTAGACCATGGACATAAGTATGCCAAAGGCATCTAGGGAGCAATTTTCAGAGCTCATATATGCCCTTTGCTCTATCTCAGCAATCTGGGATGTCTATGACATCTTTTATTCTCATCCTGGATGCTTCTGTGGGAAAAGTGAGCACTTCAGTACTTCCTAACTAGGATCCATAGCTAACTGGGCAGTCATCTTTGCCCAGTCTCCATAACAAGCTTATGAGCAGTTATGCTGCGAAAAAGGACAAAAAGAAGAGCAGATAAGAAGAAAGAGAAGAAAAAAAGTGTGTGTGTACCTTTCTCAGAGAGCAATTTGCAACATAGCACGCACTACAGAAACAGTGGTACTAATGCAACCTCTGAATTACAGGCACGCAAATAGCTATGACTGTTGCTGGTTTCTGGCTATTTCTGGAGGACAAAACATTTCTGAAGTCATTCTGAACATTTCTACTGCCTCTGAGACACTCAGAAGTCTGTTCTCATCCAACTGACTTGTACACACTGAAACACTCAAAGAAGTATTTCCCTATGTTTAGACCGGCCCTGGAAAAAAAAAAAAATTGAGTGGGATGGATACATGCAGGAAGCAATTTAGCTCACCTCTGACTTAAACTGTCATTTTAAAGGTCTTGATCTTCTTTAGACAGGAAGTTGGGTTTTGGGATTGTTGTTTCTTTTTGTTGTTTTTGTCATTGTTGTCTGCATAGGTCTGGATAAGCACTGTAACTGAGGAAGCCTTTTGGTACACATTTTCTTCCACATTCTTTCATAACTTAAAATCCTAGATACTCCGTAGACACAGAGATATTAAAATACCCGCACTGCCTAAGGAGAAAACCATTGCAAAATAATAGAGTAAGGCTAAGAAATGTCTGATCATCAAAGGACCTTCAATTAGCAAAAATGTTGCAAAAAAATACCACGTGCAAACATTTTGCAAGTGAGTCACATCTCCTTACCCAAGCCTCTCCTTACTGTGGTCATACCATCCTTCTCTTCTCAAAACCTGTTCCTTTGTCATGCGTACTTTTTAGTGTAAGCTACTTCTTAAACCGTGCTTAAGACTTTGCCCACAGTGATCCTAAATTATTTGACCTGGAGAAAGATCATCTGTCTTTAAAACTGCTAATGATTTTGTAAATACTTCTATGCTTGAAGGTAGAATTATCTGACTTCAGCTTTAAAGCACAGAAAGGGCCTCTTCATTAAGGCACTAGAGAGTAAAAGTTCCATTTAAGTGACATGTTTAACTTCCCCTCTTTCCATATTTGTTGCTAATCTCTTCCCAACACTGTTTATTCTACTAAATATTGGATAGAGATAAAACCATACTCCATTCCATAGGTTTTTTTCTAAAATTTCTACATGCAGTAGGAGGTAAACAGAAGAGTGAGATAAAAAGACTTTCAATAGGTTGTTATTTATGTATTAAAATATGTGGAAGAACAGAGGAACAAGAAGAATACACTTAAAAGATATGAAAATTGAGCTTGACAAGAAATACATGTTTCTTTAAATGCTTTTGCCAATCTAAATGTTGGAGATAAGCTCCCCTTTCAAAGAAAAATTATACTTAGAAACATTATTCTTTCACAATAAAATAACCTGTGGGAGGTGAAAAGTTATTGTGGAAAAGCATAACTCAGAGTTAGTGAGATGTTATCCCACTCAGGCAAGGAAGAGGAAAATAGTGGGGCAAAGAATGGAGAAGCCTCACCTCAAAAATAACATAGAATCATAGAATGGTTTGGGATGGAAGAGACATTTAAAGGTCATCTAGTCCAAATATTGCAGTTTCCATAACAATGTTCCACAGCATCCAGGATTTCACATAAAATGCTACTATCCTCTTCCAAGGGCACTATATCTCCACATTATGCCCTTACAATCTAGTCTGCCAGCCTAAGACACTAGAAGCTATAAACCAGCATATACAAAAGTGAACAGCATGAAAGAGGACCTTCATTTTATGTGCTCTTACTTTGATTTTACTTTATTCAATTCTAAATCTTCAGACTTTCCCAGTTAGCCAAATCCTCTCCATGGGTTCAAGAAGGGCCTTTTGCTGCCTCCCCAAGTCACTTATTACTGTTTTCATCTTTTCTAAGTCACTCAGTACCAAGATGAAAATCACTCAGTACCAAGATGAAACCACTCAGTGTTGTCTTTTTTCTTTTTTTCTTTTTTCTTTTTTTTTTTTTTTTTTTTTTTTTAACAGAACTGCGTTCATAAAGTACAAATGAACAGTTTCCTAAAATTCTACCTTGCGGAATTTTTCTGAATATTATCAGTTGTTCCATTTACAGCAAGAAAGTGTTCAGACCCTGGAAGAAGGAGTACTGAAGTCAGTAAAACCCAGGCTGACAAAACCAGAACTGTTTTCCCAACAGAACTAAATAAGATCCCACAATTCAGGTAGGGGTATACACAGCCAGAAAAGCTTTAAGCAAAAAGTTCACCTATTTGCATCTGTAAATGAGTTTGAAAACATGATTGTATATTATAGGAGAAGGGAGGCTTGATCTTAGGTGGCTTGACTCCTTCTCTACTATCCCACTCACTGGAATACAGGTCTTCTGAGCCCAGTAACATCTCTTAGGATACCTTAAATCTTCAGGTCTTGCATCTTCTGGTTAGTTATTGTTACATATTATTTTGTGCAGTTATAATTTCTGCAAAATGACTATGGCACTGAGTTGGCCTGACTTCAAGGATTCCTGCTGTTCACTGGGGTGAGGAAGCCAGTGGCTGTATATCTTTGTCTTGCCTGATCCACAAGAACATGCATCATAATACCACATTAGAAGAAAAAGAGTGCTCAGAATATTTTGATAAGGAAGGTAACTGAATTTCTTAAATAAATAAAGGCTTGCATTGTTTTCTCCTATTACTACATATACTGTGAGCTTGTTCTGTCAAAAAATGTGTCTAAAAATTAGAAATGGACATAACTAACTATAAAGAACTAGTGTTATTTATCTGCCTGGAACTGCAGTTATGAAGCAGCATATAGGACTAGTACAGTTACATGAAAAATGTGAAGCAATTAATATTAAAGTCTCCTGAAGTTAATTATAACAAAATTTAGAAATATTTTTTATGTATTGATCCATTTTATATATGAGTTTAAACTCAAAAATTAACCTGAGCTTTACAATCAAAATTCAACCACATTAAGAATAAAAGTTTCCTGTTTTGTGATACTTCTAGGGAGTAAGTCTTAAAACATAAGACTGTTCTGCTCTTTCTTCTGTATTTGGTGGTTTTGGTTTTTTGTTTTTCATTTGTTGGTTGTTTTTTTTTAATTATTATTTAGCAGAGGTGAGATTTTTCAAAGTCAGATATATATCTAATTTTGATATCTTCATGTCTTTCTTGAGTCTCAAACAATGTTGTGGGAAGTCTGGTGTCCGTTGTGAGGCCAGTGGGGAAAAATGTCTTAATTTCACTTGAGGTTCAGATTTCATATGAAGTCTTCTACTATGAGGCAGCTTTTTAATATAAACGAGTAAATGCCTTGTTAAGTAAATGAAGGAGAAGTTAACCAATTATAAAGACTGTATTGCCAGCATTAACATTTTTTTTTAATTTTATTTCAGTATTAGATTACATTTGAGAGGCTTATTAAAAGAACATTACATTTGCAAAGTCAATTTCTGGAAAGTTGCTCAGTGCCAGGATGAGGGCTTCATAAACAGACTCAGTCATAAGCAATACTATGTTTTAATGCTGCATTAACTGAGAAATATTTATAACTCTCAGAATCCAAAGTCCAGTACAATCTTGTTTTATGTAGGTCTATTTCCCTACAGAGACAAATGTAAGTTCTCAAGAATTATTCAAGTACTTACTGTTTCTAGCCTGAATTTAAATACTTTCATAGAGTGATGGTTATACCTCAGTTCCTCGACACACACACACACAAAAGACAACACCATTTTTTGCTGTACTTTTCCTTTCTTTTGTACATGGTTTACTGAAATTGCAATCTTAGATACTACTGTAATATAGGTGAATGAATAAAGAGCAACTTGTTACAGCAACACAATTTTTCAAGGTAAGAAAAATCTTAGACCTCAAGAACTGTACTCCAATTCATACAGTATGTGGTACATGCTGAAGGATACTATGACTTTTTAATGACTTTCCTAGAAGTCACTAGGTACAAAACAAACCAAAAGGTCTACTTACTGCATTAATGGACAAGAGTGCCATCAACATTTGCTGTTAACGGTGTTATAAAGTCTGCTTCTGTGTGAAACCTCATAAGCCAGACACTTAATCAAAGCAAGCATATTAAACAACAAGTCATTATTTTAATTTAGCTGGAAATATCTCAAAAGCCAGTAACGATAGCATACATGCCTACTTGTGCTAAAATAAATCACTGGATGTTTCACCGTGTTTCTCTGCATTTACTTTTGTTAAGAACAGGCTTTCAATGCCAACTTCAAAAACAAATTAAAATCCAGGACAGATGCAATGAGCAATTTAATTATCAATGTTCTGTTCAACTAATTGTCTCATGGAGACAGTGTGTTTAGTAAGAGGAGACTGCAAACAGATGAGTACACAGATAGCAGAGTAAATACATTCTACCAGCTCAGCACCTTGCCTTTGGCAGTTGACTCAGATTTTGTTCAGACTGGATCCCTTTGCAAGATCTGAGAACCACAATTTACGCCTGAAACTTGCCTGAAAGTACAGTAATTCTGAAATAATTCTGAAAATTCATCTTTGTTTGTTTAATCTTTCCTGAGCCACTCTTTGCCTGAAAAAACACAGAATCTGACAAAACCTCTTTGAGGGCGTTAACAGATGGAGCCTAGAAGCCATAACTGAAACTGTTTGACTGAATTCTGACACCAGATGAAAGAACCAAAGAACAAACCTTTCCCCCAGCCTGTAGCACTGCATTGGGTTGTTATGACCTAAGGGCAGGACCCACCACTTGATGTTGGTGAACTTCATACAAATTGGTCTCCTCCCATTGATCCAGCCTGCCCAGGTCCCTTCCTGCCCTCCAGCAGATCAGCACTCCCACCCAACTTGGTGGTGTCTTTTAACTGACTGAGGGTGCCCTTGATCCCCTCATCCAGATCAACAGTAGAGATATTAAAAAGAAGTGGCCCCAACAGTGAATCCTGGGGAACACCAGCCAGCAGCTGGATTTTAATCTGTTCACCACTACTTTCTGAGCCCAGCCATCCAGCCATTTTTTTATGCAACAAACAACGCACCTATCTAACATGGGAGCAGCCCATTTCTCCAGGAGAATGCTGTGGGAAACAGTGTCAAAGGTTTACCAAAGTCCGCGTATGCATCCAGTCTTTCCCTCATCCTCCAAGCAGGTCATCTTCCTCTGAGATTGCTCCATGGAAAGCCCCAGTGAGATATGGCGGATACACTTCTCGGGGAGAATGAGAGGCCTGATAAAGCTAGGAGGACCTGAGTGACAGAGAAGGAACCCTTCAACATTTTTATAACATGAGATATGTTCTTTTTTCAAAAGTAGTATCTCCTGAGAAAGACTTGTCAGTAGCCAATTTTCTACTTGGTAAAAAGAACAGGAAATGTTTGAAGTTGCCAAAATATCCTATCTGAATTATTTATAAAGATTTTTTTTCTTGATAAATAGCAAGATTTAGTTCTCACTTTAGAAAACTCATAAGAGAAAGACAAAATTACATAAGTCCAAATGATTTTTTTTTAAGTACACAAGAAAGCACTTTCATTCATATGAACCAATAGGGGAGTTTCTTTTGTTTTAATTCCCCAGAAATATGTAGTACTCTCTGTCCTTTTGTCCCTAATGAGCTTGGAAAAAACATTTACCCTCATGAATTTTCATGGGATTAGAAAATTCCTTGTCCTAGAAACCTGCAGATTAGAAGACAGGCTGAGGGTGCTCTGTGAGAGGAGACAGTGATATTTTTCAGTGTCAGAGTTTATTTGTAACGAGGAGGTAGGTATGATAACAGTTACATTAATTGGGCTTTCAGGCAGAGAGATAGATGTAGATAGATACAGGTAGTTATCACATTATTTTTTAACTTTTACAAAAAGGGGATATATTTTATACAGCTTACTTTACAAATATCACAGAGAAAATATGGTTCATAGCCTGAAGAATTGGGACATTCATTTCCAAACACATTGAACAGGAAATTTTACATAAAGTAGCTCTAAGAGTTCAATCTCAAAGCAGCCTTGAGTGGTTTTCTTTGCTTGTTTGCACGTATTATTGGATGGAGATTTCCATCATCTTCTTCTCTCTTAGGCCGACAGTCACTGACAAAGCTTTGCAGAAGGGTTTGTTAGGGAGGCATACTGGTAGGAAATCAAGGGAATGAGTAAATAGAGGGTTGCATAGCCCTAATCCTGATTCCTAAAACTGAAAAAAAAAAAAAAAAGAAGAAAAAACAACAAGAAAAAAAAAAAAAGCCAAGAAAGAAAGGACTGAAACAAGTAAACAAGTTATTTTTCTAGGAAAGGGAGAGGAGACAAGAAAATGGGACATGGGGCACACTACATATGTGATAATGGAGGATGATATTTTAGGAAGCAGAAAGCTATTTTTATTCTTCTAATCTTCCTCCACTCTTTACTGGAGTGGCTTTTCATACGACTGTTTTCTTGAACTATAAAATCCCATACTCTTCTTATCCCCAGGAACATTATTTAATCAACTTTTTACAGCAACAAACATATACATTCCCTCACTGTAATTCAAACAGACATTTTGTAATCCCAAACACACCAGAAATAATGTTGCCTGTTCCCTTGCATTCAGGAGTCAACTTTTGTGTAATTATGAAGAAAAACTGCTGGAAATAAATTGAAAAATGTAATAACTGTTTTGCTGCTCATGTCTTACTTGAAGGGTACCCTGACAGCACAACAGCATTACTAATTATGATGATCCAAATCAAATTCCCTTTGAGGCTGGTCTCCATCTCACTGCACCCAACTCTAAGAGTTATCTAAGAAAATCGCCTTTTACTTATCACTTCAGTGCAACCACAGCCAGCATCCTATATTCGTCTAGTGGTGTCACTCTGACAACTTCCCAGACTATACAAATTGCTGGTGAACACTACGTTAATTCAGCCTGTCACCGGCTCTCCATTCTACCATTGTAATTCAAAAAGATGGAGTACCTGTGATCTCTCACAGGAAAACACTGCTCTGGGAAAACACCTGCCCAGGTAGATGTTACAAACTACCGTTCAGTCTCCCTTCTAGGTCTGCTGTAATTGGCATGTGATATGACTTCCACAAAAATTGAGCCTCAGTACCCACGTGCACACCCAAAACACAGCAGTAAAGCTTGGGTTGGCATAGGGATGGAAATCAAAACCACATCAGGCCTGTTGCCAAGGCAGGGAGAGCAGACACTACACACACACCCCACAGCTCCCAGATCTGATATTGTCTCTCAAGAACATTTGTTCCTCGGTTTTGTTACTCCAGTTCCTCCTGTCTGTAGTGCTGCAGAACATGTCCTTTATCCACTGTCCCTCAACATACACACTTTAGGCTCAGTCCTCAAGCTTTTGTTTAGGAAATCAATTCACAGAAGACTTTCTTTTTAAAGAATAAAGGTTGCAAGTTTGGGTTCAGGGCGTTTGTTCCTGATCTAGGGGATTGCTAAGCACACACAGCACTGCAAACACGTTTGCCAGCATACCATCATGGACTCAGGGGATGTTCATGCCAAAGTGGTACACAATTACCATTTTTCTAGAAGATTTTTCCAGATTATTTCTTATCCATACACATTTTCATATCTATGCAGTGCAAAGTAACAGCATTTGAGGAAAACACACTATTTTCAGATCAGATACCAGCTGTCAAGTTAGATAGAGAATACTGCATCAGAAATTTTACAGCCCAGTTCACAAAAATTTTATGTGTCTGTAATTCATGTTTTTGTGTGAAGTAGTTCTTTGAATATGCCATGCACGGTGTGCCCTATAAGTACATGCATAAAGACCAGTCAAGGATTGTCTTTGGTCAGAGAATGGTCAAATGCATTCTAAAAAGAAGAAATACATGAAGTTAAAATTCCCCTTATTTCACTGGTGAAAAATCTCTATGTAAATTCTTATTTAACTATGTTTCTCTTATGTTTAAAAGAAACAAGGCACACAGACACAAACACACTTTTTTATTTAATTGAGTGTCCCAGAGACAATTGAAATGGAAATCAACAGAGAAATTAATCAGTTTTAAGAATCTCAGAGTTTAGGACCAGATCTTTTGTTTCTCCCATGTTGTTTCTGGGGCTCTTTGTGCCAAACACCCCCACCGAACAAGCTTCTTTATGATGCCTCAAACAGAATCCAAACTCTGGCAAATCTTAGAAAAGTGTTGTTTAAGGTAGTCCATAGTTATTCCTGGGTCAAACTGATAAAGAACTGGCTGGTAGAGAAATAAAGATATCATTCTGAGAAAATCTCATTAATTTTCATTTTTTTTTTTTTGTGAAATTCTTTCATATTAGACATAAAAATATGCAACAGGTTCTGATCTAGGAAATTATATATTACTTCTGCTGACCTCAAAGGTTAGATCAGTCCTTGAATTCACATCACAAATAGGTTGAACTTAACATCACAAAGACATTTTGAATGCAGTGGACAAGAAATAAATTAATAAAAGGGGTTTTATGCTGAATGTGATTTTTTTACTATAACCATAGCATACACTCAGAGCTACAATAAAAATGCTGTACCAAACTATTTTTTTTCATTTGCAACTGAATAATATTAATCTCATCTGAAAAGTAATGGTTCTAACAAAACTAACCATAGTGCAAGCAGTCAGCATTTTCAAGTCTAGCAGTTCCCAGAAGCACTGTATTTTGGAGCCAGTCTTTGTAGAATAATATCAAAAATGCAGACATCTTCCAAGTTCTGATAGAAGTAGGGGTAGCAGATTTTGTGGGTGTTGACCACCCACCAGCTCAGCTTTAATGAAAATAACGAAGATAAACCTGTAAACCTGCATCCAAGCAAACTTGAAACTGGCAAGTCTCAAAAAGCCAGTGAATTTCTTCGGCATTGATATGCTTATGTCCGTTTTACTTTCAACCCTCCAGCATGCAAATACCAGTTTACTAGAACAATTCAAGCCTCTGTGTCACTGCCATGGGTCAGGCTTTGTCCCCAGGTCCTTGCTTTTGGCCCAGTACTCTTAAATTTTCAATCATCTGCTCAGAAAAATCAACCTGTCATTTAACCCTTAGTTATGCAATTAAGAAACACCAGAATGATTGGATAATATTGTGTAAGAGACTAAAGAAATTATATTTCTAGAAAAAACAAAATATACATTATTTATTGTAGTGTTAAGGTTGTATGCCCATAATGACATTTTTTCTTTTTTAAAGTAGCTGAACAAGACAAAGTGAGAAAAATGGGAATTTTTTAATTTATTCTTAGTAGAGATAATTCAGCTCACACAGCCACAATGTGTAAATGGAGGCAGACACATGTTCACACCTGCTGAGCAGTAAGAACTGTGGGTGCAGTCCAGTAATACACACTGGTTGACACTGGAACAGGAGACCTGCTGACAAATGTGAGAGTATGAGTGTGTTTGAAGTGCTTTCCTGGACAGCAGACACCAGTGCATGTTACACGAGTAACCTGTTCTTCCCTTCAGGAAGAGAATGACGGACAAAAGCTTCTAAATACGAATCTTAATGCTAGATGGTGTCAAATAAGAGCAGACCCATTCATATGAACAGAGTTCTCCTGACTTTCATTATACCAAGTGAGGACTAGCTCATTGCATCTGTCCACTCCATGATAAAAACTTACCAGCCTCTAAGCTGATTTAATTGAATGTAGAACACTCTATGCATTTCATTTTCTCTCTCCTTCTTCCCTTTTGTAAATAATATTTTTCCGTCTCTTTTTGGCAATGTGGCCTTATTATTTTGTATCCTAAAGCAGTAGAGGTTAATAAAGAGAGCAAATGGAGAAAGAGATGGAAAAGGAATTTGTTTGTACTTCACTCTCCATTGGGCCATTATGTTTAAATCCATTATGTAGTTTACCTGATGCTATGTTCAGACCAACTGAATGCTGTAGTTCTTTTTAATACTGACATTTTCTTAACACAATTTAAATTAAACCCTTTATTAGTCCAGAGAAGGCTGAACACGAAACAATAGTAGCTCTGGGAGAGTAATTATTTCTGTTTCATTGTCTGAGATGTTAGGGCTTTTGATTAGTTACACTATACAGTACTTAACAGCTAACCAGCCTCACCATGGTTAACAATACATAAGATTTTCCCTGTCCCAGCAGCACTCCAAGTACTTCTGAAATGTTGGCTCTGTCTTTAATCTTGTTATTCACAAATACCTCTAATTTTCTGGAGTGTGTGTGAAAACTACTGTACTGCCAGCAGCATAGAACATCATGCGGCAGGCTCTGTTGGGAAGGGATCTCTGTAAAATGGATGCATGAAGCTGTGGGTTGTAAGCCATTAAGCTTTCTCAGTACGCTCCTAATGAGCTTATGATAGCCTCACAAAATGACTGTTTTTACTGCAGCCTAGTAAATTACAGTATGTACAAATTAAATCAGTGGGACCCACCGCAAGCTGTTCCTCATCGGGTTCAACACTTCTTTTAAGAAGTGAAAAATTATGACATGCTAGAACAGCTATATGTTTCAGTCATGTCATGTGCTGAAAGTGTATAGTGTACTCAGTTAATTTCTACAATTATCTGTATAACACTTCTTATTGTGTCCCGCAGAAACCAAGTACTTCCTCTCTTGTGGTGTTCCTTCGTGTTTTGAAATTGCTGTTGTAATGCATGTGAATAATAAATTTGTCTCAGCTGATAAAAGTTAAATGCCAACAAAATAGCTCTCTGAGGCCTTGATCCCTCTCCCATGGAGGCTAGCAGCAAAATCCCAACTGATTTTTTTTTTTTTTTTGATCACTTGTAACCTTCTGCATTACATTAAAACCCTTTTGTATATTACCTCCTTGGCAGTCACAGGGCACCATTAAAAATGCTAATAGAAGTTATTTCTACATCTTCACATATTGCCTCAATTCTTTCTTCCGTCAGTTTTATTTTGGTGTGACCTGAGTGGATTAGCTCCTGCTGTTCATCACTCCAAGTGACACTCCTATGAAAGAAACCTTTTGGGGAACTGATGTATATATTAATGAAAACATGTCTCTCTCTCTTTCTTTCTTTCACTAGCTTTCTCACTAGGTCTTTTTTAATACCATGGCATCTGAACAATATTAATTACAGTTTGCTAAACAGTCTGAACTGTTTTAAAATTACTACTTAAGTACTGTTGGAACTGGAACTGACTTGGCCCCACTGAACCAATTTACCTCACCTGAAGAGAGCTTTGTGTGTATTTTCAAGGTGTAAATTCCTCAGAAAGTGTCTTAAGGTCAATGGTGACATTGATACTCTATAAACATGATGTAGGATTGTTAAGACTATGCAGAAAGATGACTTTTACTACGAGGCTTTGAGTCTGGACAATATCCACCAGACATCTTGCAGGAGGAGATGCAGTGCAAACAAGCTGGTGATTCATAAAGGTTTTCCAAGGGTGGTCCTCAGAAGCATTTTCCATGTCCTGGGGCTGAGGCTGTGCTTCAGCTCTGTCCAGGTGTACTCAGGAAGGCACACTTTCTGTTCCTCCCTTCAGCACCATTCTCTGGTTTCTCACTTGAAAGGAAGAGGTCTCCCATTGGTCACTCCTTGGCACTTCCAGCTCTGCTCCAGTTTAACTTACACGAGTTAACTATACACGACTGTATATGGACAGGGCAAAGGAAAGCTAGGAAGTCTAGTGTATGTTTCTGGAATCCTCCTGATGATTATAAAAATCAGCATATATCCCCAGTGAAGCTTTACAGTATTGATGGCCATTTTTAATAGCAGCATGAACTGATGAAGTTGTGCAATAAAGGCACCATTAGCATCTTCAAGCATCTGACAGACGGTGACAGATCCCTTTTCCTACATAAAGTCATGAAATTTCAACACTCATAAAGAGAATAATGCTTTTTGCCTTCCAGTTTTCAAGTCCTCTGCTCTCAACTTTCAAGTTTTCCCTAAATTCTAGAGTTAAAACTCACCTTTAAAAAGCTGACATATTAAGTCTTCCTGCTTAAGCACCAAGAAAAACAGATATCAAAAGTAACACAAAGTATCATTAAACTTTACTGAAATAAAAATCAAAATAAATTGGAAGAGAGAGCAACTGTGAATGTGAATGGTTTGTTAAAACAATGCTGACTGCAATGAAAGGGAAAGTTAACATGAAAATGTTAACATTGCTACATTGCCATATCCCCACCACACTCAAAATTAATACATGCATGCCAAACAGGAAACTTGTTATGACTGTAAACCAAAAAAAAACAACAAACAAACAAAAAAACCTCAAAAGTATTGTTAATAATATCTATAGGGTAAATTAATTAGAGAAATGAAAATTAATGTCAGGTGATTTTATGAGCAGCTAGGAAAACTTGGCATGATATCACTTCTTCCCCCTATTGAAATGACAGCACTTTTCAGCAACTGCATTGCAGATGGCAGCAGTATTTGTAGCAGCTTTCTGGCATCCACAGTATTAAGCCAGTAGGATATATTAGGTTTCTTCATTCTTCATTTACATATTGATCTGAATACAAATAACAACATTGGAATATCGACTACCATGTGATTATTTTATGTATTTATGAAAATACACACACATATACATTTATATGTAGAAAATTAGGTGGGTTTTCCCCTCATTTTGTTTGTTTATATGTCTGTCTGTCTCTCCACTACTGGACTGTGTCTGGTATTAATCTCTGAGACATCCTATTCACCACCACATATAATAGAATGTTATATGCTTATAAACAGATAATTCAGCCTGCCTGCCTGCCTACCTTCTTTTCTTTCTTCTTACCTTCTTTCCTTTCCTTCTTTCTTATTTCCTTGCTTCCTTCGTTCCTTCCTGAGCTATGTTTTAAAACCAGGCATCACACACCATGCATATGTGAAACATCAGAGATGATTAGTACAGACAGGAGATCGGAAAACCATGAAGCACTTCTGAAACCCTGATAGGAAGTGACTCTTCCTGGTTGTTGATTTATTGATGCTGACAACATTAGTTTTTTCCTCATTTTTAAAAAAACTAAAGTACCTTCGTACTTGGAAAAATACTCAAGCCAAGTAAATAACAGAAGAAAACCCACAAACCTCTGTAGGATTGAATGTCCTGACTGAAAGAACCTGCATGTGCAGCTTAAAAAAAGAAACAAACAAACAAACAAACACCCAAGAAAAAAGAAAAGGTTAAAAATGAAAGGCTTTCAGAGATGTTTCTTTGCAAGCATCCAATATAATTTTTAGATGCTTACAAAGATCCAGCCTAGAAGCTGTTTTGTTTCTTTAGAGCCAGAGCCAGTATTTTTCAACCTCTGTCAAGTCAAGGTCTGGGAATAACACCGTCTTTTCAAAAGCTGTCTTCCAATAGCCATACACCAATAAACTGACTAATGAGGGCATTTGACTTTGAAGTGTCCAGAGATAGCTGAACACATGAAGTAGTAATTTTAATGGTGAAAATTTCTTAGATATTTTATTTTAAATGTCATAATTGTCCTTTTTTACTAGCCCTTTAAAAGTCACTTGCAGACCTGTTTTAAGTCCTGTTTACAAACAGAAAGATGTAACTAATGTGTCAGCGGACTGTGAAAGCTACCAAGAAATGAGAAGGTTTTCACATCCTGTTTACTCTGGGAATCAAGTGCATTCATGATAATAACAAAGAAATAAAAATTATCTGATTTTAGCCTATAAAAAAGACTAAGAATGAATGTTGTGGACTAAAGAACCAAGGAAAAAAGTCAAATAAAACGGACAATTTGAGCTTTCATAGTATTTAAGTGAATCATATGATTTTTGAGCACTTAAACTTGTTTGCGGACAGAAAAGCTCAGAAGCATGCATGTTTGCAAAGGGTCTTGCTCTGGCTCCAGTGGTGACATTCACACATGCCTTCTCCATATTTCACCTCTGGTGAGCTTGGAGCCTTAGGCTCTGACTCTACCAGGAATTCAAGGAGTCCCTGACCACTGGAGTGCAGTGAATATTGGTGCATTTTTAAAGTCCTGATACTGTTTTGGCCCTGGTCAACTGGGCAGTCCCCCAAACTCTTCTCAGGCACATCCTGAGAGTTAGCATGTTTAGGGCAGCTTGTTTGAACCCTGCCCTGGAGAGCAAGACATTTGCAATGTGGAGGTAAGCCTCTGCATAGACAGGCCTTTGAACATTACAAAGGCAGACAGCTGGACACCTTAAAAAAAAATACTGACTTAATGGCACAGACAGACACTGTGAATAGCTGCCATACACTCAGAATTGAATGCAACACCGGTTCATCAGCAATTTGGACCTTATCTCTCATAGGGGTAGAAGAACTGCAAGAGATATCACAGCGAAATATACTGTCTGTGTAGTTTTCCATTACATTCTGCACTAGATATTTCTAATGATTATAATAATTTCACCTTTTTGTGTTCAGGTGTCTGGAGAACATGTCCAGATTTTTAGCATAGCTGAAGGACCCATCTAAGGCCATGTTTACTCCAGCCCACATATGTTCTTTTACTTAGTTATGTGCTATAGCCCAATTCTGCAGACAGATAGATCTCTCCTGATTCTTCCAAAATATTTTCACTAAAAGTGAAAGCCAAGTAAAATTTCTGGTGTGTTTTCTGCCTTGCTGATAAAGAATCGAGAAAAAAATTCCCCTGAAATCAGAGGCTGAATTTCAGTTATCTCCACTGGGCCGATGATTTTGCACACACAGCCAAAGTCACTGAGAGAGCCAAATTCTCAGCTGGTGTCCATTGACTTTCATGGAGATAGGCCAGGTTGCATCGGCTGGGGATTTTGCCAGAGCTGTTGACAAAAAGGTGCAGATAAAGAGTCAGCTATGCGAGGCTTATAGTTAACTTGGCACATCTAAAGGTAGACAAAGCACCACTATGAGGGATACATGTACTGCAAAGTATGACGGGGAAAAAAACGTATATTCAGAAGATGAATGTTTCTAGTCTTCTTAGAAACAATAATGGTATGTCAGACTGAGATTTTCCTATGTGGAAACTGCAGCAGTGATGCCTTCGTTCTGTCCTAAATGACTATCTTTAAATTGTCCCATTTCTTCTGCACTGAGTTAGTAACTATAGCAGTCAACCCAAGAAAATCACATGTTTTTTGGCACAAACCACACTCAACAGCACAGTAGACCACTTCAATCATATAAACGTCATGCTTCAGACTATGGCATATGACTTCTTGTTGGCTGTTGGGTAGCAGGGCAGGGCCCTGGGCCTCTCTGCCTACCTCTGTTCTAAGAGCTTCAGATGCAGAAACTCCCTCATAAGCCATTTCTTCGTGCTCAGCCTAACAAAGAAAGTCTTGAAATGAAGTAAGATAAAACCCATGGATGTAATAGGTAACAGGTGGTCAGGTGAATGTGCAGGTGAACAACTCATGCAGGCTTGAATCAAATGCCTTTATCCCAGCTCTGATCCCTCACTGGTCTTTCTGGTAACATGGGTAGTGATGCTACCATGAGACCTAATCCTTGAACTCTTTTGTATCAGCTGCTTGACCTTTTACCTCCAAAATTATTGATAAAAAATACATATCAAGGAATATCAGAAAAGATGTGATAGTCTATAATGAGTTATGTCCATGGGAAAAAAATGCTATTTTTTTGAGAAAAAATAAGTTTAGATTAGGTTACAAATTGGGTAAAAGATGCATTAAGATTTCATATTGAATCTCCATATGAATTTGACTATGGTATCAAATTTTCCAAACTGTAAGCACACATATATCTTCTGATTTTGTTTTGATCTTTTTCAAATGAAGACAAACTGAAAATTGCAAAGGATAAACCCAGTCATACTATAGAGCATATGCAGCCTAAATGTAGCTCCCATGAGAGGGGGAAGTGAACTTCTCTGAAAGTAAAGACTGACTGTGCCATAATTGCTGGAAGTTTCTAAGGAGACAGGTGATACTCACATCTATTGGAAACATAATACTGAAGGGAATGGATATTGGTCTCATTCGATGTAGTATGCACCTTGGTCTTGAAGAGCTTAATGTAAAGAAAAAAATATATGCTTGCACTGATTTGTCTTTTATCAGTGAAATAGTGGTTTTTAATAATCTAACCATTTAATATGCTACTGCATTTATTAATGAAGTTTTAATGAAGCATACATCATTAAAATTATTCTTCAGTGCAAACAGAGAGGAGGGACTTGAAAGTGTCATGCCATGTGATCCATGGTAATGGGCTGAGGCATTTTTTCTCCTCTCCTTTTCCACTCATTAGGTGTCTGATGGTGCTTATGTGGAGTTCCTGCTATAAACAAAAGGTAGCTATATATAAAAGTTATTGTGTCTGCTACAAATTACAGTTGGAGATAGGCTAGTCCCACTAAAAGTACAAGCTGTGCTTTATCGTGTCGAACCTTCAAGAACAATAAATAGTTAATAAATAGAAAATTATTACTAAATCTCTTTAAAGCCCTCCTTCTCCCTTCATGCTTTATGTGTGTGCTACTTAGGCTTTAATGTACACCTTTCATAGATATTTTCCCTTTTTTTTCTGGTCTTCCCAAACTTGCATTAAAGCTGCATCATTATGTCCAGAGAGCCAAAGAATGAATCAAGAGCCGCAAGTATGTATTTGAAGTGTACCTTTGGCTATTGGTTTGAGATCATTCTTGAACTGAGATTCCTGTAAATATTCAGCACTTTAAAAACCCTGTATTCATAATTTTCAGCGGCCAAAATATAGATTCATGCGCTCTGTTTAAGGACGTGTTTTGTTCAAGGTCACATCATTAATTGGTTGTAGAAAGAATCAGAAGTCAAAATAACAGTGAACATTGGAGATTTTAATATGGGTTATATAGATTTTTTGTGTGTGTATTTGCTCTCCAGAGATACTCGTATAAATTCCCACAGAGGTTTGTACAGATGAGATATTTTCTGCATATAATATTTTTGATGAATCCACTCCCCCTTATTCAACCTGACTTGACTTATCTCCATTGTGTTGGTGACTTAATTTGAGAACCAAATAATTTTTTAAAAAGTGAATATCAAAGCTCACTAGAAGATGATGTCACTCCCAAAAGACACTGGTCTTCAATACCATCAACAATCTCTGGAAAATATGCTGTTTAGAGTCCTCTTAATTTGACAATAATTATATAGCAGCTCCCTTCAATCAAAGCTGAAAGAATAAACAGAAGTGTCAATCCTTCCAAAACTCTCTCTTTGATATTTTTTTTTAATTATCATAGAGATAGGATAAGGGATAATAAGTTTAAAGTAAACAAGGGTAGATACAGACTAGGTTCAGACTGGGACGGGTTGCCCAGGGAGGTGGTGGATGCCCCATCCCTGGAAACATTCAAGGTCAAGTTGGACAGGGCTATGAGAAACCGGATCTAGCTGAATATGTTCCTGCTCCCTGCAGGAGGGTTGGACTAGATGGCCTTTAAAAGTCCCTTCCAACCCAGACTGTTCTATGATTCTATGAATATTACTCATGAAGAGTTTAACTTGTAGTTTAAATATACTCTGAAATAACCAAGCCATTGAGAATCCTTGATACTCGTGAAGATTCTTAGTAATGCTTTCTGCTTTCATAGAAATATATAAATAAAAATATCTGCTGATGTGGACTACTGAAATCATAAAATCATTGCAGAACAACTATCGCTCTTAGTTACAATTAAATGCATTTTACTAATCTAAAAACCCCCATTTTTTTCCATTGTATATGGCCGAGGTATTAGACTAAAAAGCAGGAATCACTAACTTTTCTGGATAGCTTTGAATCTGAGTCTTTCTTTTAGGAAAGTACTTAACCCCTTTATAACATATTTCCCTATATTTGATACCAATTTCCTGTTGATTTCCCAGCAGTGCAATTCCATTCACTTTAGTAGAAGGCTTCATGATTTATGCCAGCATAAATGAAAATACAATCAGGTTCCTCATTTTAAAGATGGAAGTCGTAGTTATCATTCTCCCTTTGGGCAATATAAGGATTAATTAGTATTACTCTGTGCTCATGAGGTGTTTTAAAAATATATAGTGCTAACTGTGATAAATATTATTCCTTTTGTGCTGGAAGTTCATGCTGACTTGCAAAAATGTTTCTAAGTTAGGTCAATGTAGCAGTAATTTGAGAAGGTGAAGGTCTAACTTCTTGATAATGGAGATTTACAGCCTTATGAGGTTTTTCAACCTTGAAATAATATTAATTATAATAATTCATTCTTTAAACCTTACTCATTCCTTCTTCCTATTTAAGAAGTTAATAATAAATCTATTTTAAACATTTTAAATACATCTGAATAAGAAATAACCATATAACTTCAGGTAACCTTCTCTTCCTGAATTCAAAGGCAGTTTTTATTCCATTCCAGCAAAGAGGCCTAAAATTGTGAATTATTAATGCCTGCATCCATTTTAAAGTCTCTTTAGAAAAGAGATAAAAGAGGCCTTGCTGTAAATGACAATTAAATCCACCATCTATGCAAGATCATAACCTTATCAAGTAGTAGTAATCTTCTAGAGGGAAAAAAAAAAGAACAATTTTGAAAATAAATTGTTAAAATAGACACAGATGTTATCAATTAATTATCTAATTACTTTAAAGAACAAAATATCTCTGTACATAAATTTGGAGCTGGGGTGAGTTGAGAACATAAAGACTTGTTGGGATGGCACACAAAATACTGAAAATCAAAGTTTATTCCCTGAGAGGTCCTTATAGAGATTTTTAACCTGACCATCCCAAGTTAACATAAATCTACCATACTGAAAGTGAATATTAAAAGTCCTGAAGAACAAGACACAACAAACTTGGTGGCCTTCAAAAAAATTGCAAACAAGCCATAAACACCTGCAGACTATCTGTTCAAAATGAAACTCAGCCCAGGACACATCATTCATCTGCCCACTTTAATTAACTTGCAACATGCAACTGTGTAAATGACAGCTTTGTGTAAAGACATCTGAAAAAATAAACTGAACTTTGATATTGTTTGTACCAGTACAGAAGATTTGTATTCTGGTTTTTGCCCATCAGTGTGTCAAGTGATGATCAGACAAGCACTACTTTTTCAAGTCTGTCCTTATGAAATGAGAGCCACACATACCAACAAAGCTTTCTGTTAGGGTTTTACATATGTCTCCTGAAGATTTGCACACACAAATGGATCTCAAGTCAGGAGTCATGCTCTAGGCTACACCCTGCACAGTTCCCAAGTTGTGAGCCATTCACTGCATGTGCTGGAGAACTGTAAAAGCAAATGTTGAATCCTTTCCTAGTTTTTGTGCCACTGAAAGTAGCTAGAGAACATCTGCATCATTTTCCTTATTTTTCAGCTGCATGAAGCTAAGAAGCTGGACCTGGACTACATAGCATATAAACTGCTTTACATATCAATCATCTCATTCATGTAACTTTTTTTTTTTTATTTTAACAGATGCCACAGATTTTTATGTGCTTCATTAACTAAGGTGTGTTTGGACAAACTTTTTCAATTTTGCAGACATGTCTACAAAAATTTTATATTGTTGCATAAACATATTTCATATATAAATGAAATTCATTCTCTCAGGCAACATGTATGCCTACCATGACTGAGATTAAAGTTGGATTGGGATAGATTTCTTTCAGGTACACTGACAAGCTTGGGCACTAATGCAGCCTGAACATTTAATAGAGTGCACAGACAAGTAAAAGATGTGCAAAATCAGTTACTGTGTGATGTCTGAACCTTGATCCAGTTCATCCAAGAAACTCCTCCTCTATTTGCATCCTGCCAATAAAAAACAAACAAAATCTCCACTAATACAGTACAGCATCATGAGGAAGTCAAACACCATCCTCTGCACTGTGGGAAAAGATCTATAGAAGACAGACTCAGGAAAGAAAGAGCAAAAATTCTACCAACATTCAGAAAAGTGAGTGTAGTTTATAACCCCACTGAGAATAGGCACAGACTTTGCATTTTTCATTCCTATTTTGTGGAGTATTTCTGTTACATAGCTGATTTCCCCTCTCCAAATTACATACATACATACATATATATATGTGTGTGTATGTATGTATGTATATGTATAGATAACAAAAATAAACCACTGATATGTCTGCATTTTATTATCTACATTTTTTTTCCCTAGGAAATGTTTAGCTGAAAAAAAACCATTTTAATTATAAAGCATGATCATAGGGACTCATGAGGAAAGTAATTCCTGTGTTGAATGCTTTTATTTTCTGCCACGGCCAAGTTCATCAGATGGATGGTAGCTGTTGTGAGCCACTTTTTAAGGTTGGGAACAGAATAGAAACACCAGGACTAGTAACTACAAGTTACCCACAGCCACAAGAATCAAGCATCTGAGATGCCCTAATAGAAATAAATCTTAAATCCTAGTGTCACAGAGATACAACTGTGTGTCAGCAGGGAATTTTTACCGTTAGAATCTAGGTCTGCATACCAGTAACAGCAAACTACATGGATATTTTGGAAGCTATCGGTAGACCCTGTGCTGTTCTGTACTTCACTGTTGCCAGGGCTGTGCTTGTTGCTGAGAAGGCACTTAGATGATTAGGTAAGTGTACATTCTTCTTTCAGGGTTGTCAAATACAGATTTCACTGTATAAGAGAGAGGATACTGACTGCCAGCTATGGCTGATAGACAGATAAGACAGTAAACAAGCAAGGGAGAATGGCAGATCTATGAAATAAGAAAACTTCAACAGAACATTGTGATAATTCATAAAAAATATATATGCATCTTTACGAATGGGCCTCTTCTGATTTTCTGAATGCAATTATTCAGTATTATTGTTATTATTATCACTTACCCTGTTCTTAAAATTTTATTACTTCAATCTTTATTAGTAGGTCTTTAAGTGAATAGATTTATTGCACACAGTTTTATTAATTGATATGTGTCCAATAGCTATAAGGAAAAGACAGATCTGACATACAGCTTTTTAGCTTTCAAATGTCAGCAACAGAATGATACATCATTACAACACTTAGCAATTCTCTTATTAACTTCTGTACTCTACCATGGCCCATAAATAAAACAGGAGTTACCCCTAATACATAAGAGAATTAAGTCAAACAGTATTATCAAACAAGTAAGGATATAAACCAAAAATGAGGACAGAAAAAGAAGAAAAGGCAAACAAACTAAAATAACATGATACACTGATTCATATGACATGTTAATCATCTATTATTTATCCTAAGTGCTTTTTGAGTTCTCATCTAATTTCACTACAGCATCACAGATAGACTTTAGTCACCTTTTCCTGAATGTTAATAATTGATAAGCGATATTTAGCTTGCAAAGCTGGTGCATACTCTTTGGAAAGCCATGCGCTGAACTGGTTTCTCCCCTTGGGTGAAATCTGCTCCATCTGCATAAAATCATTGTATAAATCTTTGAGGGCTTTGGGAAGCAGAATCCTTCCAACCAAATCCTCACAGCTGATCCTTACATTTTGTTCCTGCGTTACCTTCTTTGCAGCTTTCAACATCTACTTACAGAAAAAGAATCTTTTTTCTGTGCATGTTGCTGTTTGGCTCATCCTTTTAGTTTCCAAGGGCCTGGAAAGACAATGAACCCCACAAAGAGTGTGCTGACTGTTTACACTAATATAAATTTCACTACAAGTGCCTGTAAAATGGATGCCCATAGCACTGCCTATTATTCTGGGAATCACACTGGAAATTACTGATGAGGATTCTGGAGTCTCTAATGAGAAGAACTTGGAGTCAACAAAGAGCTATACAGATTCACATCATCTGAGGATGCACCTGAGGAAATTAGGGACTGCAGGGTGAATATTCACACAATGTAGATGTGAGCAGTACATTTAATGCTTACATGTGCCTTTACAAACCCACAGTATCTTGTTTGAACAACACGGATGTGATACGTTATAACTTCTGTGTTTCCCATGAGCCAAATTTTTACACTTTGACAAAGTGGATTTCATTAATTTTCACCTTTCCATTCAGTGGTGGTTTTGTTTTCTTTACTGTAACATTCTGGGTATCAAGGAGAGTGTAATTGCAAAAATCTTCATAATAGTTTATTGTGGTTACCTGCTGATAAACTTCTAAATAATTATATGGATAGTTCTGTCCTGGCAATATTTCCATAACTATATGGAGAAAAATCACCTCCAGGAATAAAATTTGTAATGCACCAAAATGTTCTAACTTTCTAGCTGAGCTATAAAAATTTATGCTACAGAATCCCATTTGTGGTATATGTATACTAGTAACATTTTTTGCTTGAATTCCATTTGCTATATGTGACAGCATCTACTTAACTTTATCCTTTTGCTCTTATCTAACTCTTTTAATTCAACTGACTTGTTGTCAAAAATGTATGCAGATCTTGTTTATAACTCTCTCAGTGAAGAATAAACTCCTCATTATAAATATTTTTCTCTCTCTCTCTCCCTGTGGATTTCCCTTTAGAGTTTTCCATGTTGTCCAAGTTTCACATGAGTCATACATTTACTGACATTTACCAGTGTGCTGGCAATACATCGATTAGCTGGCAAATATATTAATAAACATATATTTTGCTAGGAGTAGGAATGGTTCACTAATTATGAAATAGTTGCCTGAATTTATGAAGCTTCTTTTGGTATTTTACTGACAGCATTAGAATGCCTATCAATTAATCTTTCATCACAGTTGCTCCTGCTAAACAGTCAACATATTTAGTAATTATGTGTCCAAACCATTTGATTCAAAATGTTCATTGTTGACTCAAAATATGAAAATAATGTAATTTCCCAACATGAACTGCTATCATAATGGACCAAAGCCAGCTTAATTTAGTTGTATAAGTATTCTCATTCAAATCATTTTATCAGTAATGGCTGCAAATGAACCATGAAATTTAGCTGTTTTCTAGTCAAGTATAATCTAGTGGAATATCTTATGCAGTTTTAAATCTTAATATAGACTTTTCTGATCCAGTTTATTGACTTGATTCAGAATGTATCTGCCAACCTGACAGAAGAATTTGGAGTTAATTCCTATTAATACAAATTAAAATTAAGACAGGAAATGTCATCCAGCTCTGATGAGACAGAGAATGGTTTCCAGAGAATTTAAATGTTTTTCTTTTTCCATAAAACTCTTAAAAAGTTATTTGAGTTTTATAAAATAATTAATTTAGAAAGTTTAAAGGTAATGGTGAGAAATAATAGAGCATTCTAGGCCACATAAACATTCTAATGACTATTTCTAAACAAACAGTTAATCAAAGTGTTTGTTCTTCCTTTAAATTTTATAGAGCTTAATAAGAATGTAATTCATGGATCATGTATTTTTGGTCTCATCAAAATACAATATCTGCTGTTTACAAGTTTATATATTCCAGCAATTACTACACATAATAATAACCAAAATACCATAATAAGTACAAATGTGATTAGTTCTCATAAACAGATGGAAGGTAAAACAGGGAAGCCAAAACCAATCACTGCCAAAATGACAAGACAGCTTGAATAGATTTCTTTAGGAGGTGCTAATTTCAGTTGCAATATTATAAGTTACCTTAACATTATTTTTATGGTCTACCACAGGATGCATTTTTATTAGTGTTATCACGGATTAACAGACCAACTCTAAATGAGGAAACCAGCCCTCTTCATGGAATTTATTTATCATCCTGATATTTTACACAAACCCTATATTAAAACAACTTTCCCAAAGCTTTGTCATACCTGTTTGCACTAGGTAATGTCACAGTTACAGTGGCCTCGACAGTCTCAGTTCAGTTTCTGGTGTTATCAGTTGACTTCATTAACATCTTCATCTCTATTAACATGTTGACATATTAACATAGTAACATGTCATCAATAACATGTTTATTTCCATGACCAAAACCTACCTGAGCTTTCCTCATGACTTTTTTCCCCTTCTTTACGTAGGCTGGGCAGCACTCTTTTAATCAGAATTCAATACTTGTTTGTTTGTCTTTCAATTTTTATCTATGGTCTGGGGCTATGTATATACTGAATAAACCAAGCACTAAGAAATAATTATTTTTTCCTTTGGGAGTATTATGAGAGCAAACCTTCCTGTACCACTGAAATACCTCTCAAATATGGATCCACTTATCTGCACAAAACCAGAAGAGTTCAGAAGAGAGACATTATGTAACAAGATGGGAATTTCAGGCACACAAGATTAAAGTCAAAAGTTTGGCTTAAATTTACACTAATTTTGAAATTAACTGTTTTTCATAATACGTTACAATGGTCTCAGCTTCTGCCAACTTCTTTCATGGGTGTGAGTGACATAGACCTTCAAGCAAATATTTGCATTGCAGAGGTCAGATTTCTGGCATCAACACGCAGCTCCTGAGATTTCAAAAAGACAGGTTGAAAGGGTGGTTCATACAAATTGCTCATGATTCTTGGGTTTGGGGAAGGCAAAAGAAAGAAGCGTAACTAGTGGAAAGTCTCCAAATGGCAGGGAGAGCTCAGCTCACCGAGACAGTGAAGATCACCATGAGAGAGTGAAGAACAAGGTAACATCAAAGAGAGCCAGAAATGGAATGGAGGAAACCTGAGAAGAAATGGCTCAGCACA
Organism: Lophotriccus pileatus; assembly: GCA_035583135.1. NCBI lineage: Eukaryota > Metazoa > Chordata > Aves > Passeriformes > Tyrannidae > Lophotriccus > Lophotriccus pileatus. The sequence goes on along the minus strand of JAWWES010000081.1, from coordinate 114,072,597 downwards.
TATACCCCTAAAAGACAGATGAAAAGCATGAGATGCATGAGAAACAGAACTGCATGTACTCAAGACAGAAAAGGAATAAACACGCATGTGTGTTTAGAAGAGCTTTCCAGCAGTGAGGAGAGAGGCTGAGGAAAAAGTTGCAAATTTAGATGATACAGACTCTCAAGAAAGAAATTTTGGAGAGTGCCAGGCAATTATTTTATTTTAATTTAATTCAAGCATTTTATATTGCGTCAGATGTGTAGAGCTATCTCATGTACTTTGCACTGTGTTAAAAAGGTCATGCAGGGGATTAAAAAAGTATTCTACTGACCTTGTGTTAGCCACTACACTTTGTGAAATATTTTCTCCTGGAAAGCAGGACAAAGAGATGGATTATTTCTACGGTAGACCAAATGAGCATGATTGGTTCTGGTAAAATTTTTTTGAGTGCAGGTACTTGTGGAGAGAAAGTGGGAGACTCCAAAATAATGCCCTATCCAATAAGGGAAGCAGTCCCAAGTCTTAGGAACACAAGGCAGGACACTTTCCTAAGAAGTCACAAGGAAGGTCTGTAGTGAGACAAACTGGAGTTTTTCTTGAACTGAAAAATGTTGGAAGTTAGACTTTCAACACATTGTGGAAAAAAGTATAAACACTGTGAGACTGTGAGTGGTTAGGATGTTGATTTGTTTCTAAACATCTTCAATCTATCTCACCTAGTTCTTCTGAGGCTTCCCCTATTTAGTGAGTTATTTTGCTGTAGTTGGGTTTTGTTACTCTTTAAATAAAATATTAGCTTTAGGAATTGGATGTCATTACCATTTTTTGGCATGCTCACATAAAAAATTAGAAGAGGGCAAAGTACTTTCACTTGGCCAAAGATGTTCCCCTGGAGCCAGCTGCAATATGATCCTCCCCATCACAATACAAGAAATAGCAGGCTAGAAAACTCTGATGAAGTGCACAGTGAAGCAATGTCAAATGCACCTTTCAAATAGGAAAGTCCCAAAACAACAGATAGTTCAGTTTACCCTTCAGGGCAACTGAAATCCTGAAAGTCTGGTCATGGCTGCAGTGTACAATGTATTGGGAATTTATTTCTTGTTGAATGTCATGTCCTAGTAGAGTATTCTAACAGTTTAATATCATATCAGGAGATAGGCCAAGGAACGGTAAAAATTATTTGTCTTTTTATAGAGTTGATTAGTTATAATACAGATTCCCACACATTAAGCCAGTAACTTGTTATGTTTTAGCAATATAAGAAATAAAGACAATTGGGAGCAATACAAAACTGTGATGACTCCTTTGTATCAGTTGGATGGGCAAACATGCAACCATTAGAGAGGATAAGTTTTCATCCATCAGGTATTTAAGGATTTTATATGAGCTATAGCCAGACACAAAGTAATTGAGAACCAGTAAGGAAATATCAAGAACAGAAAGGAGCATAGTAACTCAGAGGCTGACTGCCTTGTCAAATCTGCATACCTATTAGAAATTTGCAAACAACAAATTCTAAGAATGGGCTTTGGAAAACGAGAGACAAAATTAGCAAGGCAACAATCCTGGAGTCTTAAGACTGGACATAACCAACCACAGCTATGCTGGAGTACATCAAAGTGGACACCGACTGGTGTAGGCACTGAGAAAACTGTATTCCAATGGGTTGTACTGAGCATGTAAGTGGATCTGGGAGGTTTTCCTTCATTGGTCCGCACCTTCATGCACAATTTGTCTTCAGGCCATCATAAGCCATTGCTCTGTAATCTGAAAAACCTGACAGAATTCCCAATAAAGGAATCATCTTTATTACTGACAAAGCCTTTAGTTAACTATCTCCACCTTAGTAGTTGTCAGTGCTGGTACCTTACAGAGAGGATTACCACTAGAGAAAGAATCAGAACTGTGGGATTAGTAATTGCTTCATATACCTCGTTTTCTTCTAGTGACAGGAAACAGTCATTAAACCAAGTACGACATCAGTATGACACAAGAAAGTTCTGCTATCAGTTCAGAACTAAATGTCATGTCTCTAGAAAGCAACTTTTCTTCAAGAAGAAGTTCTATTTAGAGAACTGTCTAAGAAAATATTCTTATTTTTTTCCTAAATTCCTTCTCAGAAATTACTTCCCCCTAGCCCAGCCCTCAAACCCCTGAACAATGCAGTATTTCCTCAAAGTCAATATGTATAATCATGCCATCCAGTAATGCTTGCTTTAAAAATGTATTTCTGGCAGGGACACAACTCCTAAAGAGGAGACAATTTAATCACCTATCTCCAATTGAATATACAATTTTTTTCTTAAACACTGTCTTGTATTTCAAGCTTTATTTTGATGGCAGCAAACGGATTTGATGATCTGAAAGAGATTAATTAATATTTTACAAAATTTCACAAATCTTGAGACGAATCAGAAGAGGTTCTCCGGTGTTTGAATTGTTTATTTCCTCGCTGCAAGCTCCAGTATCCTTGTTACCAATGAACGTCTGAAAGAGCCTTATTCTTTTTGTGTTTATAGGATTTTAACACTCAGGTTTGTATATAGAACTTATCTGGATTCCAGGCGTTCGTGATTCTTGCCCCTTGTCGGCATTACCTGATTTGACTAACATAATCTTTATCTTGGAATCTCAACACTATTGTCAGGTCTCAGAGGAGCTCAGATTTGGTCCTTTGGACTATGTGATGAGGCTTTTTTATTATGCACAAAAACCTAATTGAATAAGTTTTGAACAAAAAGCATCATATTGTTCAATTTCTACACTTCTGATTCCAGCAAGAGCACAATGGCTTCTGTTTTCTAATTTTCCTGCTTTGTTCAACATTAAAAATCAACACTCTGTCTCAGTTCATAGATCTCTTTGTTTCAGCTTCCCTTTCTTTGGTGTTGCTTATTCCTTCTTCTGTTGCATGCACACGTTTGGTTAATATATCCAATTTAGCATCCATTGCATCTCTGTTTCGTTTAAGTTTCTCCCATGCTGTGAAGAATGACTGTCCAGGTCCATTTTATTTCTCTAAATATTGCTGTAATATCTGTAGGAGCTTCTTTTTCCCTCAAGGGCTCTAAGATAGATGCTGTTTTTATCAAAGTGTATCTGACTTCTTCTAAGCAGCCTTCACTGGTTTTCTGTGGTCTACATGACAATTCTAAATGATAGCTGTTCATAATGATCCATTCCTTTTCAGTGATATTTTGCTTATCTTTCTCCAATGCTGGCAAAAGGTTTAGACTGAGAGAGAAAGGACTAAAAATTTATGTATTTGACCAGTTTGCATCTGACCTAAAGCATTGGGAGACAGGATTATTAAAGTATTTTGGCATCTACCTCCAGTGCAATTCACAATCAAGCCTACAGGGTAGACTATTGGGTTTGGTTGGCACCTAACCCTCGGGAGGACAGGTCCCGTTAAAAATGGGACACATTTTTTCAGAGGCAAAGTGCATCAGTCTGTTTTTTTGTCAAGTCTCACTGAGCAGAAAGCAGCATTCTGCTTATTCCTCTTGCTGGGCAACCAAGCACTGCGTGTGTACACCATACAGCTGACTGGATGAGAGGGCAGGATGATGGCTCCTAAATTCATTTGGAGAGGCAGGCTAGGACAATGGGAAAGCCCCAATCAAATATCATAATAATACATGTCTGGATTGGAATTTGCTATTTTATTAGCTTTCTACTATTGTGTCCCTATACCTAATACTGACACTGACAGAAAAGATAACAATAGTTTCTGTATTATTGTAAGTTGATAAACTCAAAAACAGAAAGAATTGAACATTTTTATAAACAGGATTTCTTTTTCATCAGCAGCTTAAATTAAGAATACTTTAAAAGTATTTATTCCACACAATGGTAATCATTGAATATTTTGGTCACTTTACCTCTGAGAAATTTCTGGTCCAATTTCCAGTGGGTCAGTTTCTACTTCAAATGTGATACAATTTCTGCAATTGCAGAAGACGGAACATGATTAAATATGCAGAAATACAGATAGTTATGGTCAAGGCTGAGTCTGCAAAATAGAGGAAAATGTGAAATAGTGATACATATCCTCAATTTGGTTTTATTACTGATGAACTGGGGTTTTACAGCATTTACGTGTCACCTTTCAAGTAGCAGATTCTCTTCAAGAAACTTATATAATTTACATTCTGTACTCATTTTTCTTAAAATATTCTATTGCTTATTTCTTGCACTTGTGACATGACCTTGAACTGAGACTTTAGCAAAATAAATAGATCATTACTGGGATTAAAAAAAACAAATGGTATGCTACGATGGCCATACACATTTCAGGATGCCCATTCTAAGACTTCTGAAAGAGGCTTTGAATATATTAAATATTTATCCTGTGAAATGGAATCTATTATTAGAATCTTTCAAAAGCTGAGACACACTGTTGTAAATTTTGGTCGTATGTGCATATATATCTGCATGTAAAAGTATGCTATTGTAAAAGTTTTAATTTTTTCTAAATTCCCTAAATAATTGTCTAGAAAGTCTCCCCTTATCACATGTAGTAATCTGGACTTTCCAGCAAATTAAACACACAGTGACATTTACTATACAATACAAAATATTGTTTGTCAAATCACATTTCCACTGAGTTTCAATAAATGTTTACAGTATGCCTAGGTATCAAATTAAATAGCAAATAAATTTCATTAGAGAGGTTCTTGAAACAATTTGGTTTTTTTCTAAAACCTTGTCATTTTTAACACTTTTAAATTAAATCCCTATTTCAGTGACTATATTTAAAGTGTGACTTGAATTCCCTGTAGTTCACCTCAGAGGTTTTTTATTTTTATTCCTGGCTAATAAACTAAGAGGCATACCAGTCATACCAGTAAAACCTCAAGCAAGCTGCCCTGTATCATACTTCACACTTCATCAAGATTCTTCCCTGTGTAGTAATACTATTCATAGGGTTTTATATTTGTTTGCTTTGTTTCTATGGTTATTTTTCCACTTACATTAGGAAGTGTGATTGGTTTTTCTCAGTTTCCAATCTGCACTAGAACATTTTGAGTTGTCCAGAAAATCACTTAAAGCTCTTAATGGTCAAATAGAGCTGAGTGAACAAACTGTGATTTATCTACATCTGCCTGAATGAGGTGAAAACAGTCTTTCAGACATGGGGAGAAATATACAGAAATGTTTCACCTGCCAAAACTTTTTTTTTTTAAAATGCTTTGGTTATTTCTTTTATAAATGGCATACATCTAGCATTTTAGGCACCACAACTGTCTTCAAAAATATGTTATCTTGCATCATTTTCTAGAAAATGCCTACAAAAATATCAAATTTAAGAAGCCACTTATTCTTTCTTACCCATCTCATTTCCCAGTTCAAGCTATACTTTGTTAGGAAAAAACCTACAAAGCCAGAGAGGTCTCATAGCACTGCAGGACTCTGACAATTAAGCAGCAAATTGACTTCCAAAGACATAACCCGGCATGATGGTTGAGAAAATGCTATTACAGGTTTCATAGCTTCATAGAAGGACTGGAACTTGTATTACGCCAATCACCATAACACTATGGTGATTGGATTATGGAAATTACTCCAGTAACAGGGATGCTGTTAGGATCTTTGTGAAGGACAAAACAACTGGATCCCATAATCACAGAATATGCTGAGTTGGAAGGGACCCACAAGGATCAGCGAGTCTAACTCCTGGCCTTGCACAGGACCATTCCCAAGAGTCACACCACATGCCCAAGAGTATTGTCCAAATGCTTCTTGAACTCTGCCAGGCTTGGTGCTGTGAACACTTCCCTGGGGAGCCTGTTCCAGGGCCCAACCACCCTCTGGGTGAAGAAACTTTTCCTAATATCTAACTCAAACCTCCACTGATACAACTTCAGGCCATTCCCTTGGGTTCTGTCACTGGGCACCACAGAGGAGGTATCAGTATCTGCCCCTCCTCTTCCCCTCATGAGGAACTTGTAACTGCAATGATATCTCCCCTAAGTCTCCTCTTCTCCAGGCTGAACAGACCAAGTGACCTCAGCTGCTCCTCATGCAGCTTGCCCTCAAGGCTCTTCACCATCTTGAGAGACCTTCTTTGGATGCTCTCTAACACCTTAATATCTTTCTCATATTGTGGCTCCCAAAACTGCACACAGTATCCAAGGTGAGGCAGCACCAGTGCAGAGCAGAGCAGGACAATCCCCTCCTTCGACCGCTGGTGATGCTTTGCCTGATGCCCTCCAGGACACAGTTGGTCCTCCTGGCTGCCAGGGCACTGCTGACTCATATTCAACTTGTTGTTGGCCAGGACCCCCCAAGTCCCTTTCTGTGGCACTATTTTCCAGTATCTCATTCCCCAGTCTGTACGTACATCCAGGGTTGCCCTACACCAAGTGCAGAATCCAGCACTTTCCCTTATTGAACATTGTATGGTTGGTGATTCACACCTCTCAGAACTTAATGAGGAATTCATATGCCTTGCAAGCAAAATGGGATTTTCCTCTTCGGTGTACCAGTTAATAAGTCCTATATCCATAGATAAAACATAGTGAAGGCTGTTCAGTCACACTGAAGAAGTGGATGCTGTTTCAAACACCATCTCACAGGTTTCTGAAGCATTTAATCATTAGCATACTTCACATCCTTTTGGACTGTGCCAGCTCCTACTCCCCAAAACACATCTGTGCAATGCCCCAGATCTGCCAACGCAACACAGTTGTGTAAACTCTTTGTATGAGGCTGCCCTGTTCGGGAAGGAAGAGAACTAAGCATGAGGAGGAAGCATGTGGTGCCAGGCCACACGGCTGTGGAGCAAGGGAGCAGTTGTTGCCTATAGTGCTGAACAACATCTATGAAGTCAAGCATACCAAAGTTTTCTCTTGGTTCGCCAAGAGTCACTTCTTTATGAAGTGGGTTATTTTGTTTCTTCCTGAATTGACAAGGAATCAAATCCTTATTAAAGAATTAATTAAATTTTTCCTGCTAAGTAGAGATGAAATATACTTTGAGACTGCCACCACATGGACAATCAGAAGGATACAGAGAAGGTAACTAGCTCCTCAGAAAGTAAAAAGGATGCAAATAGAGAAGCTTCTTCAAATCATGTAAGAGGGTTGTCCTCTGAATTCATTACCTACCAGAGTATCAAGTCTATCTTAGACATGAGTAGAATACAGAATTATAGAACAACAGAAAGGTTTGGGTTGGAAAGGACCTTAAAGATCATTAGCTCCAACCCCCCTGCCCTGGACAGGGACACCCTCCACTAGACCAGATTTCTCAAAGACCCATCCAACCTGCTCTTGAACAGTTTCAGGGAGAGGCATCCACAACTTCTCTTGGCAACCTGTTCCAGTTCCTCACCACCTGCACAATAAAACATTTCTTTCTAACATTTAATGTTAATCTGCTCTCATCCAATTTGAAACCATTCCCCCTTGTTCTATAAATATCTGCCCAGGTAAAAAATCTCTCCCCTTTTTTTAAGTCCCCTTTAAGTACTTGAGGGACATAGTGAGGTCTCCCCAGAACTGCCTGTTCTCAAACTCCCTCAAGCTGTCTTCGTAGGATAGGTATTCCATTCCTCCGATCATCTTCATGGCCCTCTTCCGGACTGTTCTAATAGGTGCACATATTTCCTGTGCTAAGGACCACAGATCTGGACACAGTATGCTAGGTAAGGTCTTGTGAGGGTGGAGTAGAGGGGCAGAATCACCTCCCTCGACCTTCTTTTAACGCAGCCCAGGATGCAGTTGACCTTCTGGGATGCGAGCACACACTGTTGGATCATGTCCAGGTTTTTGTCCACCAGAAACTCAGAGTCCTTCTCAGGAGGGCTGCTCTCAAAGAGTTCTTCTCCCAGTCTGTAAACATCTGGGGTTGCCCTGACTCAGGTGCAGCGTCTTGCGCTTGGACTTATTGAACTTCATGAGGTTCTCATGGGCCCATGTCTCATGTTTGTCCAGGTCCCCCTGGGTGACATTCCATCCTTCCACTGTGTCGACTGCACTGCTCAGCTTCATGTCATCTGCAAACTTGCTGAGGGTGCAGTCAATCTCATTGTCTATGTCATTGATAAAAATATGAAAGATAACCTCTTCCCTGAGGGACACCACTCATTTCAGGTAGCTCACCTAAATCCCAATCCTCCACCATTTTCACTCAGGGTGAAATTAGATCTAGCAGTAACACCCAGAATATCTGAAGAAATAGTGATAGAGATGATTGCATTCAACAGTACAAATCCTAGAATTGTCTCCTCTCCCTCCCCTCTAGTGGCCTCCTCCATATCCTGAACATGTAAACAACAGCTGCAGGATGTTAAAAGCCACTAACAGCTCAGTCCTGTGTTCCAGGTATTAAATTACTCAAGCCCATAGAGACTTATTTTTGCTCTGATTTTAGACATGTTGAGTAAGTAAATTTCATGTTGACAAGAATGAGACTAAACTGGAAGCTAATTTGTTGCTGCCTGACATCAAGAACAATATAACTTTCCTACTGATGCCACACAAAGAACGTTATTCCTAAATAAAGCACTTTGATAAAAAGCCATCCTCCTCATGTAATTAGAAAATACAAAGGGCAAAGCAAAAATTTGAGTTGAAATGTGAAATAGAATAAATCCTGTTTACAGTCCTTACAACAAAAGGTTTACAACAACACAAAAGAAATGGAGAATTCTGTTTCAGAAGTATTCCAAAAGCGTGTCATCTCAGAGCTATAAATAATGAATTGTTTCTACATGCTAAGGAAGAAAAAAAGTGCCAACACAGTTTGGCAATTTCAAGCAATGAGCAAGCCTTTAGCCTTCACAGAAAATGTATAATTAATAATACTCCAAAACATGATCTACAACCAGAATGTATTTCAACTACAGAAAATCCCAGACCCAAGTGCTTAAAGAAAAGAACTTTATTTCTTGGATTAAAATCTTCAAAGATGTGATAGGTTGTCATTGGCCCCAGTACAGGAAAGCACTTAAATTTCTACCTGTCTGTAGGTATGGAAGTCAACCTTCTTGTGTAGAGTTGAATAACTGTTGTCACTGTGGCCTATGTGGAATATCTTAAGGGCTATTAGAACAGGTATGAGACCAGGTATTAATTGCAGAAAATTTCATTTACCCAAATATTGATTGGATCAATGCCTCATTAGGAGGAGGTGTAGAGATAACATTTTTGAATGTAGTAAGTGGCTACTCGGAAGAAATATAAGTCTTAGAATCCAAGAAAAGATGCTGTTCTGAATTTGGTAGTAGTAGTGCACAAAACACTTCAAAAAGTACTAGTGGGATAGCCCTTCTATAATAGCCACCACAATAAAATTACCTTAAATTTTATAGGGTAGACAATATGCTAAATAAATACAGCATGTGGTTCTGCAATTTCAAGAAAAAGGATTATATTATTAAAAAAAAAAAAGAAAAAAACCAGAAGAGAACACTAGTAAAAACAAACAAACAAAAAACCAATCAACCAAACAAACAAAATAAAAACAACAAAAAACATGGAAAAAACCCCAAACCAACAAACAAAAAACCCCAAAGAAAGAAAAAAAGAAAGGCAAACACCCCAAACCCAAAAATGAACATTCCAAAGAGCAAGATGCCTAAAGTAGCCTGGAGTCTCTAAAAAATAGTGTAATGAGAAAAGGGTAAAATGCATGCCACCATTCAAAAAGAAAGAAAAGCACCACAAAAAAAAAAAGCTGCCAAGGGATTTGTGGGAAAGCTTGTAAGGCTATCACAGGGAAAAGCTCAGTGTTTAAGAAAATGAGAGCTTGCCAAAATGAGAAGAACCCTAAAAGAAAATGATAAGTTAAACATAGGCAGGAAATGGAGAGTTCTAAAAATAATTTCAAGTATACCTTGAAAAGGATTTTCAAACTGATAACAAAAGTTCTTTAAATACTTCAGACACTGTGGAATTGGTGGGAATACTGATGACAAGTGCGTAAAAGCAGCACTTAGGGCCGACAAAGGCCCTAGCAGAAAAGCTCAATGAATTTCTTGATGGAGGACAACCCCATGTGGGAAGTAGTCTTTGCAACAGATCAATCAGAGAAGGTAGATCCATTTGAAATAAATATAACTCAAGTACAAGACCAAATGGACTAGCTGACAGTAAGTCACCCAGTCCAGGTAGCATTCACCCAAGGTTGACCTCCATGTGAAACTACAGAAGTGCCACCCCAGGCATGTGACCATTGGGGCACAAACAGCCCCTGTGACAGGTGGCAGATGGATTGCCAACATGAGTTCCTTATTGAATGAGAGCCCAGAAGGGTATCCTGGAAGCTACAAGCTACAGTGCTACTTGCCTAAGGAAGATGGTGGAATATGTATTAAAGAATGGGATCAAAGACTTTTTCAGTCTCAGAATCATTGAGCAGGCCAGATATTGTCACCTGGACAAGAATCAGTGTGGCTTCTGTGAAGGAAAATCCTATTTCCCTGATGTGCTGGAGATCCATAAGGATCAGTGCCACCACAGTTTTTATCTTTTGTAATTTTCCCCGAGGCACCTAAAACAAAGGGTGTGTGAATGTCACAAATTTCCAGATGGCCTAAACTCTTCTGAGAACAAAGGTGTTGTGGCAATGCCAAGAAATTCCAGAAGGGCTTCATAAAACTGAGTGAGTGAGCAAAAACATGGCAGAAGAGCTTCAGTATAGATAAAAACACCTAGGGAAAATAAACCGAACCATTTCTGCCAGAATGTAGTACTCAGAACTGCAAGTTAGGAAGGACATCTTATAGCCATTAGAGAAATTCACTGCCTGAAATCATTGGCTTAATGGGCAGAAAATACCAGAGGAAACAACAAAGCCTCCAGAAGAATCTTGAGAAGAAAAAACCTTAATTTTACTCATAGAACTCTCAATTTCCTGCCTATGTTTAACTCATAAAAGTTTGATGAGCTCATATCTTGAGTTCAATCTGCACTTCTGGTTTTTACTTCTCAGGAAGGAAGATTTAAAGATGTTAGAGAAGGCGCCAAATAAAATTACCAAAGAGGCAGAGTAGAAGGCCAGGGATCTTTAGTTAGAAGACAAGGTGACAAGATAAGAATGAAGTTTACAAAATCATGAAAGCAGGGGATAAGCTGAGTGGAACTGTTGTTCTTGCAGTTCTGCAACAGGAGACCAAGAGAAAAAGACTGAACTAACAGAACATCTATTTAAATCAGTTTATAAAAGAGCTTCCTTACACAGGCAGCTTGGAATCTACTGCATGGAAACATCATGGAAACAGAGAGCATGCGCAGGATCAAAAAGGAATTAGGAAAATAATAGACCACAGCTTCAGGAGTTAGAGTATGATGTCAAATGAGGAGAGAGGGGAGGGAGCAATACTGTGCACCTACATTTCATTTCAACATGAAATCAAAATACTGTCAGAGTCCACAATCATATGCATATATGCACAACTGGGAAAAAGAAAAGCTCCCAGCTTTCCTTCCCCACAGGGAGCTTAAGTAACTTTCTCTTAAGTGTTCCAGAGCCCCGCAGCAGATTTAATAAAAAAAATCTGCTGTATGTGAACATATGAAGGCTTGCTTAAATCAGTTATCCATCAGGGACTTTTAAGTTTGGGTCATACCTACATTTTCTCTATCTTGAGAAAGAAGTAAAGTTCATTCTGAAAGAAACTCTTTACCACAGCCGTTTCTATACAAGTGACAGTCAGTATAATTTTAAGTATAAATATTTTTGCATGGAGTATGTTTCCATTACTCTTGAGCAGTACTTTCACTGATCATTATTTATTCATTGACTAATAGTATTTCCAACATGCCAGGCATTGCATCAAGAGGACATTTTTAATAAACTTTCCATTCTGTTCCTATAAACAAATTTTAAAAGTTGTAATAAATGAAGAATTATGGCTACTTTGGTGTTTATAATGTGAAGCTCAGAATTTCCATAGACCTTTGATGGCGTCCAAAATAAAACCAAATTATAATTCCCACAGGGGAGTCAGTATTAGTCTTTAACTCTGATAACTCTACATCATGCATCCATTTCATATATCAAATTCCTTTCAAGTTCCTCTAACGCTAGTCTTTTATGAAACTATCCCTAACTCTGCCTTATTGCTATCTTCATATAAAATGGGAAAGAAACTGCCCCCACATCCATAATGTCAAGACTTTCAGCCAAAAAAGGTGTTCTACTAGAAGTATAATAAAGTAGTAATTAAAGCACCACAGAGAGGACCTGGGAGGCTGACATTCACTTTGAGCTTGCAGTGATATTCGCTTTCCAGTCAGATGTTACCCACATAACTAGCACTATTGCCTCTTTCCAGTGGAAGACTTTAGAATGAAGAGACAGAGTATGAACTTTGGAGAAGCTTATTTATACATTCAACTTCATTAAAAGCTTCTTTGTTTCACAGTTGTTGGTTTGGTTTGGGGTTCTTAGTTAGAATGATGACTTTCAGACACTCTATCAATGATAATTGTTATTGTCTAACAAACTTACAGACGACCGAGGGCTCTACTGAGCTCAGTGATGTGCAAACAGAGTATAGCCCATGCCTTGAAGAATTTGGTCATGTAGAAGAGGTGGATAAAATAGTTTATGCTACACAAACTTGCCAGAAATAAAGAAAGAATATGTATAAGTACATGCTATAAAGTTCAGTGTTTCTTACATATAATTACACCAACTGATAGAACAGAAGTGACTAGTAAAGGCTCCAGAGCTTCCTTGATAGCAAGTTGACATCAATGAATTTGTCAGTGGACATTCATGGCTGGGCAAGAGGAGATTGCCTTGAACTTCCTGCACTGGAAAACTATGATATAAGTAGTTTTGTCAAAGTAAAAGTAATATGCAGCTTTTCACTGTTTGCTGCTTACCCCAGGCTACTACAGGTCTGCTGTAAATCATCCCAGTTTCAGCAGAGCATCTGTTAGTGTTATAATAATGCAGAGCAGCAAAGAGCCAGCTCCAGTATGTGTCACCTTCCAGAGAGCAGCATATTTGGTGGTGGGCATTTTCCATTTTGTTTTACTGATCTGGACAGAACTGTATTGTAACAGTGGCACATGTGTGTAACACTCCAGCCCCGGAGCTGCAAACTCAAGGACTCAGCCAGGAGTTTTACTTTAAAATATATACATAGGGTTCTTTAATAACTTGAGATAGCATAAAGACAATAAGCTGCAGACTTGCTCCCAAGAGGTATTTTTATTGATAATTTAGGGGAGAAAATAAGGGAACTTGGCAAAAGTTCAAAAGGGCACCACACAAGTTAGATAAAACGTTCCACCATAACACTGACGCAGTACATTCTAATCCTCAACACAGAAGTCAAAATCCAATCTCTTCACAACACTTAAGTCAAAATCCAACCTCTTCAGCTCCAAGCCACCCAAAGCATCAAGAAAGAAGCAAAGAAAGAGAAGCAGAGGGAGCAAGATGCTCTTGTCCCTAGGGCCACCCCCACCCCAGGAGGGGTCACTGACCCACCAGACACTCTGGGGTTCCAGGCCAGGGTGAGAGGCACTATTATTACTCTCCTTGCCAATCTGAGGCTGGGTTAGGGGCTCTAGGATGTGTGGTGTGTTATAGTTTTCCTGGGCTGCGTGTGACTGACAGCTGCTCTGGGGCTACCCCATGTGGGTTCCAGGAGCGTGCCATGAGGCACCACCTCACCTCTGTGAGGTTCAACCCATCCCTTCCCCTTCCACACACATTCCCCTCCCCCTCAAGGTAGTTCCAACCCAATAGCTACCGATCTAGTGTCTAGCAGTGTATGAAAGAAGTTATATGCTGACAAAGACTATGAAGCAAAACCTAGCTTTTTGTTACTCAGAGAGTGAATGTACGGCAAGGAACTATGAGAAACACAAAAGACCTTGGTACATCTACTTTTGCCTCCTTCAGAGCACAAAACTCCAAAACCAGGTTTTTATATTTTTTTTTTTAGCTGAACATACCAACAAATCTGTTGCTTACTCACAGGGCATTAAGGGTGGGTAATGCTGAGTTAAGCTAGAGAGAAATGTGCTCGTGCTCTAAGCATATTTTGTCAGGTACAACCCACTGCCTGTAAACGTGCAAGCTTTGTTAAGTTAGGCATCCTTGTCAACTTCCTTACATGTGTTTTGGTGAGACAGAGAGAACTACAGCAAAATCTCTAACCCCTCAATATTGCACTGCTGCTTCTTCATCCACATGCTCACAAGAGTACGGTTCTTGGAAGAAAGCTCCCTCTGTAAGAAATAACTTGGAGCAATATCTGTCAATACACTTTAGTTGTTGACGCTTATACTCTGCTGTTACATGTCTCCATTATAACTTCACTTTCTCTGATCTATTTGAAAACAGAACCCCACCTGAAAGAGAGGAGTTCCCCTTTTGATTATGATGTTACACATCATAATATGTCAGTCATACTCTGAGCCAGCAAATGCAGCATCTGGGTAAGCCTTGAAGCTTTGTGCTGGTCAGCTCTACATGTTCACTTGGGAATGGTCAGCTCTACCTGTTCACTTGGGAATATTTAATTAAGTTGGGGAATCAACAGCCATATGTGGCCTTTTGTCAGAAGATGTCGATATATTTGATGGCCAAAACTAGACCAGTATAGTGATGAAAATAAAGCTGTGTTGTTTTGATGCAGTTTAAAGGCTGCATGTTTTTGCAACATGCTCTTTGCTTTAGAACTACGGACAACAACAACAAACATGGAATATAATGAGCAAAATAATTGCCAGTGTTCTAGAATAACTCATATTTCATAGTTATATTATTATTTTTCTCTCTAGAAAACCTTTTTGTTCATATATGATTGTCCACTGGAAAATCAGAAATGCCAGCTAAGAAAAATACTTTTCTGAAATTAATTCATTTTGCATATAAAGTAGTGCAAGCAGACTGAAAGGTGCTCTTGTTCCTGGTGAGCATTCATATTACAGATTTGAGCAAACATTCGTTTTTGAGCAACTTCATTTTTGACACAGTGTCCTCACTCAACCAAAATGCACTAGACTTGCAGGCTTGTAAATCTTAACTACCTCTCTTAACTACACACAAGTTTACTGTGCACCTATTTCAGAGACTGTGCCTGGTGCACTCCAAGCAGCTCCTAATTAGGGTTGTTTTTTGAGATCATTTCTTCTATTACAATTGATAAATGAGAGGTTAGATATTTTGCGCATTCCTGGGAAAAAAACTTTTTACTTTGAACTTAAAATCTTTAGAAAGTTGAGGAACAATAAAGAAAAAATAATAACAGCTAACCAAGATGAGGGAAAATAATTGAAAAGCTAAACATCTGGTTTTGTCAGAAAATAGATAAGTTACAGCTAGAAACAACTTCAGATATCTTATGATAATTACTATGAAAATCTGAACAGAAAAAGTCATCAGAGTCAACTTTTCTGGGAACTTCAAACACACTTTGAAGAAAATCTGTTTTCATCCTTGATCTGAGCGAGAGGAAAATCTAGTAATTGAGTTTAAGATTAGAAATAGCATTACATTTAAAAATGTTTAAATATGTAAACTGTCTCTAGGTGATGAAACTTCTTTGGTAATATAAAATGAGATTTTTTTTTCTTTAATATGGTATTTTCCTTCCACCTAGTCCATAATGATTACCATTTAGTGTGCCCACATGGAATTGTTATATTACCACTCATGCTTTAGAAAAGTAAAAATCAAGATAAAACAATTCCAGATTTTTTTCTCCTGAAAGGCAAGGAATAACATTTGTAGCCTGTCAGAATTTCCCCAGTTCTGTTTCTCTTCTTTTTCCAGGATGAAGCATGTAAGCTGTAGCCATCTTAACTGCTTCAAGAAGCATCTCATCAATTCACAAATGGGGTTCCTCATCACTCATCCTTCCATAGCATAAACAGGTGTGTTTTTTTCCCTGAGAATTACAGTTGTAAAATCTTTTTTTTTTTTTCTGACATATAAAATTGCAGCATATGGAATTAGCTTGTTTATAAAAAAGTGCTGCTTGATATAAATTTTTGATCTAAAACTAGAAACCATTCTCCATCTTACCAAATACATATATACATCCTGGCAAGGCCAATGGTACATCAGGAAGAATAAGTGGAAGCAAATAGGGTTAATGTGTAGGTAATGAACTGCTAATGTCATTAAAAAAACAAAACAAAGCAAAATAAACAAAATGCACACACACACAAAAACTCAGAAAAAAAACAAACAAACCGCCCCAAACAAACAAACAAAATCCCCCAAAACCCAAACAACTTAACAACAACAAAACCAAAACCAAAAATAAAACCAAAATAAAACAAACAAAATCAAAAAAAACCCACAAAAACAAACAAACAAAACACAACAAAACAAACAAAAAAAAACCAACAAAAAAACCACAACAGCTGAGAAGAAACATCCAACAAGATCCCCATTTCCAATGAACAGGCAGATATTTGTTTCATTTGACAGTGTCACCAGGAATTTCAGTGGGGTGGTATGGTTTCAAGAATTCATCCACACCACCCAGGGACACATAACTGAAAATGTATTTACTTAGCAGGAAAAGTATAGCAGATGAATGACAATTTTTATTCTACAAAATATAGTACATGTCCACTATAAACCAACCCAGCAGAGCAGGGATGCGCAGGAGCACAACCCTCTCCTGGCCATTAAACCTGTCCATGACCTACTGTTTTTCTCATACATTCGTCGGTGTTCTCTTGTCTCTAGTTTCCACGTGGTCTTGGATATCCATTGCCCCCAAAATGGATGTATTTTAAACTGTTTTATTCCCTTCTAATTTGGATTTTTGTCATAGGCCTCCAGTGGTCTTGGTAATCACGTAGCCTTGCACCAATCTCTTTCACTTCCTCCATACCTAAGTCCAAGCAGCAGCTGCCACTGTGTTTTCTCTCACCCTCTGGCCTCCTGCCCCAAATGTGATGGAAAAGCTATGAACTCAGCAATAGCTGCCAAGTCAAATTTTGCCTACTGCTACTGTATTTCCAGCTCATCTAAAATGAACCCAGTTGACTGAAGCTGGGCAGGAGTAGTAGAGGTCACGTATCTGGGGGACATCATTTTCAGGGTTGACTTCAGCCCATAACACACTGATTCAGTGTGCAAGTGTGCAAGTGTAAGGTCCGAAACTACCACAAGGCCACCTATACTTGTTATGTCTGTGTACTACATTTATATGTAGAAAAGACTCAGTCTCCTTGCCTCCAACCTTCACAGTTATCCTGAGCTCTCATAATAAAATGATTTCTGTTGCAAGTGGAATTAGCTCTACAATATGTGACAACCTTTTATACTGGAGGGAGACTTTTCTTTAAGGTGGTTTGTGCCTATAGGAATTGCATATTGGCCATTTGTTTGTTCAGTCTTTCAAAACACTACTCATAATGTGCAAAGAGAAGTTACAACTGCTGAATCAGTTTGAAGTTGGGATTGTTTTTTTAGTATATTGTGTAGAATTAACAACATTCTACTAATGTTAGCATACTTTATAATTCGCTTAGATACCTTCTGCATAGAACGCCAGAAAGGAGAAGTATATAGTCACAACAAGAGGCAAATTTACCATAGTACAGATACTCTTTCCTATTAATCCACATTACATAAAACTAGTGGAATATAGAAAGTCTGAAGACTTCTCAGAGATTTGTAGAGAATGGGACTGAGGCTAGTCTTTGGTTTTAGTACTACTAATCTATTATGTTTCTCTCTCCTTGCTTCTAATTTCTTCTCTTTGGAGTGCCAATATGGCAGACTTATAGAAAAAGAATCCTTTCTGACTTACAAATATCCTTATGTACTTTTATTCCTCTGTGTCAATGCTGCCCACATGGCATTAGGAAGGTGAGATTGGTGTTTCTTAAATATAGAGCTCTCAGAGTTCAATGCTACTTACAACATATATCTAATAATCCTAAATTCATCCATTCTCTTCTTGAAGCCATGTAAGCTTTCAAATCAAATCAACTGAGATAATATTTTTTAAAATGTGCTCAGTTTTGATGCATATAAAGCAAGCAAATGAGTGGGAAAAATAATGCTATAAACAGATATTCAGTTTCAGTTATGAAATATGCAATACACAGAGTAAGTCATAACACTTTTTATAAAAGCAGTTTACAAAATATTGATAATTGTCACCAGGGAGTTTGCTTTATACGATACTCTTTTGGCTCTGATGCTTCCACAGAAACTGTCCCATAATCTGAAATTAACACCACTTGATACTTAGAAGTACCAAACAAAACCCAAAACATCCTTTATCCTAGCACTTTCATAGATTTACATGTTGGGAAAATTTATGTATCTAGTATATAGAGTTGCAAGCAGGATACATTCAGAACCTATTCTGCATGGAGCTGGCACTAATGAGAAACAAGAGCCAGTGCCTGTTCTACACAATTAGGATGTTAGGAATCAAATAAAGTTACATATGACATGAGAAAATATTTGATAATAAGGTTGCCAATGAGCAACTGTTAAAATCTTAAAGGGTCCATTCACAGATGAACGGAAAATCTGAGCTCCTTAAAAACTCTTCCTGGTTGTAAAACTTATGAACTTGAATGTCATAGCTGTCACAGTCATTTGGTTTGATTAATGTATCTTCCTTTGGGACAACACATAAAACATTGCAAATACACCACAGTATTCAGGAACACAAGGAGCTCTTCACAGAGACAAGATTTACTGTACCTTCTTATCAGCTTCATGAAGTGGCAGAAATTGTCGTACTGCCAGTGGTGTTGTTCACAATAAACTATCAGCTCAAAAATAAAGTTGTGTACTTATATGCTAGTACAAATGATAGTTTTTGTCATAGTTTTTGCAAATTCCCGAGGACTGGTTCCACCATGACTACAGCTTTGCACATGACTTTATATATCACAATAAAAGCTCCATTACTTTATGCTGGAGACTTTACACAAGATCTCAAGGCAAGTAGCATTAACCTTTTAGCTTAAAAACAACAACAAAAAAAAAACCACCTATGGATAAAAATTTTGTATGAATGAGTTGACTAGAAATCACAGTAGTAGCCAAAAATATCTGAATGTTATGTTAGGAAACAGAGAACTCCATTTAGCACATGCTAGTCATCAAATCATTGGCAATAATAAGCCACAGGATCCATAAACCGTAAGAATACAGTAAAAATATCAGTTTAAATGTCTTTCAGCTCTTTGAAGAGCTGAAGTTCTTAGCATGAAGAGAGAAAAAAATAGCTTGACTGCAATAAATTGCATCTCAGTCCTGCTGACTAGTAAGTGACTTTGGAGCAGAAAATGCTGGCAAGCCCTTTCCTTGCCCCAGTATTCAAAGGACTGAAGGACCTCCCCAAAAGCACCTTCCAAAGATAACCTCTGTGTGTCTCCTGTCCCTCCTCATTGTTCCTTAGTGCACCAGCCACCCTTGTCCAATGCGTAGGAAAGTGAGCCCCTCTCCTAGAAAGCCTAGAATTTTGCTTCTTGAGGCAGAACTGATCAGTTTGGCCTTTTTTTTTTCTGTCTTAGCCCATTTCAAACTCTTCTCTATGGAGGGAAAAGAACAAACTGAGTCAAAGAACAAACTGAGGTGCTGTAGCATGCCGTTCTCCTGGGAATGTGGCCACAACTCAATAAGGCAATGACCTATTTGCAAATCTATTGCCCCCTGAGAGGGGCCCAGGCCATGTTGAAACCAGTCTGGCTTCAACTCTGAATTAACATTCTGGTGGTAAGGCAACCACTAGGGTCAGTCAGTCACTTTACACTATAAAGGTCCAGTTCATTTCTTATATGATCAGGTTCTTCTAACATAACCCTTCCTGGGGTGTATATGTGGCAACTCCTCCCTTGGGTGGGGACACTGTCAAGGTTAATCCTCAAGGTTGAGACAAAGAGATCTGCCCAGGGGCATTGGTATGGTGAGTAACTTTGATCTCTAATTAACAATTATTTCTCCTTGCCAGATTTAATATGATTGTTTCAATAATTGCTTTAATATAGTACACTATGCTATCTTATACTATACCACTAATAGTTTTAGCATTTATATCATGTACTAAATAATTCTGATTAAGATATTTTGTCCGATTATTTGTAATAATAAATTATTTATTTTATATAAATATTCTCAGTTTGCCACCTTTAATCCTGTGGGGAAAAGTTGTACTTAAACTATTGACAAAGTCTTGGGGCTAAGACTGGATCCAGCCATACCTAGAGTCCTCTATGAGAAGGAATGTAGAAAGTAAGGGGATCCTTTCTGCACCTTGTAACTCAATGACAGGACTTTAATAAACTTTGTCTAAAAGCCCCCCTCCCACCCTCAACACTTGTCTAGGCATTCACTTTCAACGTTCCTCGTCTGGTCCATTCAAACTTTAGGTTTCAGGCAGGTTTTAAAGTGGGCCACATGTGCCAAATCCCGACCTCTTTCTCAGTATTATCCCTTGGTGTCAGCTCCTGTATTGTTACCAACTTCAGAATACTGTTATTTGTCTACTGACTGTTTCATATAATTTTTAGAGATTTTTAGGATCTGGGTGTTCACTGCTAGTACACGAACATTGGTCTTGCAGTGGGGAACATGGAAAAAAGACAAGCTATTTGTAAGTTTGTCAGGGTTTTCTGATCAGGAAGTTGTGTGATGGGTGAACAGCTCACTCTGTGCTCACAAGATGCAAGATGAGACACTCGCAAACAGAATGCATGAGGACTTTTCCTAATTATAAAAAAAAAAAGAAAAGGCGTGATTTTTACCGTTTGGTTGGATGTTATTTTAAAAAGCTTCATTCTATTGAAAAAAAAAGGAAATCTCTCTCTTGTAGAAGTTTTCATGCTTAGTAAGATCATTATGGGGTGCTGAATATATTAGAGCTCAGTAGAAGAGAGTATTGGATTGATTTATGTTGAGTGGGCTAAGTATACATTAGAAAACTGCAGTAAAGTTGTTATGTGAGATTTTGTGATGAAATTGCACATGCATGCATATCGTAAAGATATCTTAAATGGAAATTTGCTACAAATTGATCATGGTAAAAAATAAAAGGAGTAAATATGATAGTATATATGTCATATTATGCAAAATGAAGTAAAAACAAATTAAATTTCTATCTTTTGGCTCACTACTTTGCCATATGTTGTCTGAAACCTGTTGAGATTTGAGATTTGAGTGTTGTAAGTCATAAGAAGAGAAAATGAATTCACCAGAGACACTGGCAAAGGCTTTGGCCCTGCATCACTGATCTAGAGTACCTATCCCTCCCAAACACCCTATGAAAGTACAGGTGATCCAAAATACTGCCTTAGGGAAGAGTAAACTCACTGATTTCAGTGAATTAATATTTTCCTACTTCAACCAAACAAACAAAACATAGTTGTGTTAAATGTGTTAAATGTGTTGACCTATTAGAAAATTCTCCCTTATTCATGGTGAACACAAAAAAAAAGGTTTTAGTAAGGATATACATCAACATTTTATGCTCTCTGATTGTTCAAGATTCAAATCATTTAGCATAACATCTCATCTAGCTTTTTCGTTTACTAATCTCGAGATAAACTTCTATTTTAATGAATTCTGGAAGCAAGGCTGGTATACAATTTTTGAAGTCCAGCATATAGAAAAAATAAGTTGTAACACAAAACCTGAGATGTTCGTAAATGTTTGAAGAAACCAAGAAGTCCAAAATACATGGACTGGTGAAGCCTGTCTTCTTTGCTTTAACCAGTCATTATTTCTCAGTAGCAATTACTCAACATGTCATTCTATACTGAGTGAATTCCAATCAATTACAAGTGATTGCACATCACTCTGCATCAATCAGAGGAAAATTCTTGATTCAATGAGATGCAATGTGTGATGTCAATTAGGTTTTTTTATGCTCTTTGATTGCATATTCTTTTGCAAATACTGTAGCTCCTGAATTGTACCACACTGACTAACCTGGCTATTCTACATTTCACAGGTTATGTCTAAAGTCATGAATAGAAATAGTGAAATATAGCCTTTACAGTGCATAAACATCTATTAGCAATAATACCGGTGCATAGCATGACAGATTGCATTGTGACATCGAGGGATGAAAGGACCCACTGGAATATAGCCTGGGGAAAAAGAACGGAGATATCGTTTCTGTTTTTTTTCCCTTTTCTTCTCCTTTAAACTTTTCCTTTAAACTTGAGCTATAAGTCAGTTTATTGGCTTCTTTTTATGGTGTCATCTGGTTCTATAGGCTTGTGAAGGCATTAAGTTTTTCCAAGTCTATGCAAAAGGAGTGTATGTGTATGTTTTTCATTGAAGCCTCACATACACTTCATATGTACATCTTATATAGTTAATCCTGTGACTTTCATCACACGGTGTAGTGCCAGTGGAGGTAGGCTCAGGCTATGCTAGCCTTATAGGCATAGTCCAGGTGTTTTACCCACAGTTCCTGACAAGGCAAGCCATGAGTGTGTTGCAGTCTTCTTTCATTCAAGAACTGATTGAATGATGCTTGAGCTAAGCAAAGGCTACTTATCAGACCAAGGAGTACTACTGCAATGTAGTACATGCAGAGATGCTTCTTAATTATTTATTTTCTCCTCTGAATTCCATGTATATTGGGGACATGGAATAAAAGGCTTAACCTTAACCTAGAAATTTCCTTGGGCTTTCTCTAATTAGCTTCCTTTGACTGGATGAAACTGAACTACAGACATGTTATGGGTTTACTGCTTTGGTATGACACTTGGGCAACAGAACTACAGTCCAGAAATACAGTCAAAAAGAAGAGCCATTAGGTACATCGATCCAGAGAGAAGTGGAGATAATCTGTGGTCTTGAATAGCAGTCACAGCAGCCTAAATTACTACTGTCTTTTTAATCATAACTGAAGGGTAGAAGCAAGGCATAGAACCCAGTGAGTTCTACTTCAGTGCTTATTCAAAGAAAAACAGCCTTGAATTGACACTGTACACTGAGAGAGTGCTCTTATAACAAAACTGTATGGCTATCACCAAGCGATGCTCAAATGAATATAACTTCCTTCTCATAGCAAGATTTATTCAGAAATTATTCTTTTTAGTGGCTTAATTTTGTGGGGTTTTTTCCCATTTGAGAAAAATATTCACTATACAGAGAAAAGCCAAATCAAGTAGATTTTAGACTGAAAGAAAAGGAGAGGCATACAAAAAAGACTGACATGTCAAATTCTGGCATAAAATCTGTTCCTTTATATAGATTAAACATTCTGTAAAGAGATGGTAAATTACAAAATGAAATGGGAGATGAGGATGATGAGCAGATGTAAAGGCTTAAGTCCAGAGTGTTCCTAGAAACACAAAACTGACACCTTCTTGCCAGCACAGTTGGTACAGTTTGTACTTCTGTCATTCTGGGATAGGGGAACATTACCATAGGCCTTTCCAGACGACTGGAACAAAAGTAAATTATATAACATAGTGATGTAATATTAATATGACATAAAGGTTAATGTAAGTAAAAAAGAAGACCTCTTCAGATGATTCTGGTTTCCAAAAATTAATCTCTTGTTGAATAGTGAGAGACTCTGGCAGTCACACTGATGTTCTTACTCTTGTTTCCATTGTGAAAGGATCCAATGAACGTTCAGGACCGAGAAGAAAATTTGAGGTGTGTCCCATGGAACCTATGAGCACAAAATATTCCCAGCTACCAGGAGACCCTCAATACTTAAGTCTGTAATGAAGAACCTCTATGATGCACAAAAAGTAGGAAATCAAATTAGTGAAAGCATACTGAAATTTCTGACACAAGAAGCTCAGTATCAGTTTCTACAGCTGTGGCTATTTGACCTTGAAGTTCTGAGATAACTCAGACTGGGAGATCCACTACAGCACAGGTGAGAGTAGAGTGAGTTAAGTGAAAGCAAACCAGGCCTCTTCTTAACTGTGTTTTTGGAACTGCCGCTTTTGGCATCTCTGAAAGTTTATTTATTTCTGCCAAAAACCTCTGTTCAACAGATTAAAATCTCTTTGTGGGAAGAGAATCAGAATTGAATAAGGAAATGTTTTTGAGGGTCAGTGTGAAATCAGTGCTGAATCTGTTGAATGGGTGTTCATCTGCACTGTCTGAGCACTCTTAACTAAATGCCTTGTCACTCTCACAATCTATTTCTCTTTCCACCAGTGAATTAAAGAACTTAAAAAAGCAAGAGTAAAAACTGAGACCTGCAAACAGTGGTAGAAGTCTTTTTTACCTGGAGATAGCCAGCCTCAGGCTTTTGACTTAGATTAGGCAAATCGTGTCCTATGTGCCTCATTAGGGTACATGGTAGTTAGGTACAGATAATCTCCTTTCCTTTCATTTGGCATTTTGGGAAATATCTTCATGATTTTCTTCTAATTTCAAGTCTTATGATAGATCCTTGACCAGGAAACAGCTATGAAAGATGATTTTACAACCATTTGAATATCCTCATGTATCCTGTTTGGCCATGGAATAGGTCTGAAGACTGTGCAGGTCACTGCCTACACAGAAGGTCCAAGGAGTATGATCTGGGGAAAATGCAATTAGTCCTTCTGTTCTCTAACATGTTTCTTATCAGATTTGAGTTGTTTGCTTTTTTGGCATTGAATGGATGGAGGGCCCCTAGATAGAAGTGAAAGTTATTGTTATAAAATGAATTAGAAAAATCTAGCAACCACTAGGTTTATCTCCATAGTATTAAGAGACAAAACCAGCATGGCAGGAAAGATTTCTTCATTTGCCAGCAGCCATACTGTAGCCAATTTGGATTCTCTTCTTCTCTGATGGAATCTCTGCAGCCACATTTCAGGCTTAAAAATCACTTAATTTTTGTTTTGTAAAAGCTTATTTGTGCCTTAAATGTGCTAAATGAAGCACTTTCAAAATAAGAGAAGATTTACAAGACTTAGAGATAATCAAAATGACTGGTGCCTTGCCCAAGAGAGCTGGCAATTCAAATGAGTTATTGGAAAAATCAGTTATTGGACACATCAGTTATTGGACATGACCAAAGAGAGCATAGCAGACGGAGTGACTCCAAATCCTCTTGCATAATGGAAAATGTTCTATAGCCAATTCCAACTGTGTAAAGGTACAAGGAAAAGTCAGATTAGGCTCATAAGCATGTTAAAACCAACATGCTTCCTTTGAGTTTTGTGTTTCTGAAACGAAACACTGAACTGTTGATTACAATAACAACTAAAGGGTAAAACCCCCCACGTTCCTTTGAAAATAATTTGAAATAGCTCAGATAAATCAAAATCATTAGCAAAACATGTCAAATTTTGCATTTTCAAGGCAATATGATTTTCCACAGCTCTCTTAGCAGTACATTAAATGTATCATTTGTCCCTACCAGCCTCATATGATAGAAGATGTAGTAACTGGTTCAAACATCTTGAACATTTTGCATTTAGAGTATGAGCAGCATATAATTAAACAAGTGCCTATGTCAGCAGGGAAATCTCCACTGAAGTGAGGATCTGATCAGACTAGCAGTTAATTTTGCAACTGTTTTCATCAAAAGAAATGTGTGTGGTTATGCAAGCCTCAAAGCTGCTTCTATTCAATTCACTAGGACTACTGGAATCATTGAGACTTCAGCAGAAATAGAATCTAAGTCATTATTATTTGAGCTGCCAGCAATTCTTGAAATGCTAGTGACTTTTTCCTTTCTGTAAAATTAAATTTTTGGAAGAGTGAAAAGTGAGTCATTTGGACACACAAATTGGACAAGTCTTTTATAACACAAGGAGCTGTCCTAATGGGATTTCATGCCCTTGCTGACCCACAGAGATATAGCAGACAAATATATTTATTTGTTCCAAAAAAATGTTGATTTGAAGAAGGCAGTGCATGATTTTACTGAACATCCACATTAGAGATTCTCTTTACTTTATAAGGATCAGTTGGCCTGAGACTGTAATGCAAACTGTAAATGTTGATCTGAAATGGAAAACATCTATACTTAAAAATGGCTGAGGCAGTTAGTTTTTGATGGGGCACCAGTGAGTTGAAAATGCTCCCCCCATCATATCATCCCAGGCAAGTGAGCTAAATTTAGCAAATAAGCTGGATGCAGGGTTCTCCATGCTTGTCAAAATATGCTGGCAATTAAACTGGCATCTATTCTGTATCTCATTTTTTAAAGGAATATATTTTTCAAGGCTTTGACAGCTAAAAACTATTTAGATTATTTATGACATTTCCAATGAGTTAGTAACATTTTTTTATTGCATTGCATTTTGCATAATATAATTTGTCACTACTTCTTTATTAAGCTTGTTTTATATTCATAGTTGTCCCACAACACTATATTTTCCTCTTTGTCAGCTCAGAACTTCATTATGAAGGATGAGGTTTTATCGTTTCCTAGTGATGCAAATGTCTACAGTGAATAAGTGTCATTATGCAGGAACAGAAATTTAGTTTTCCTCCATTAAGCAGCCAGGCTAATGACTCAACAAGTTTATAGCCCACCACAAAATTTGATAGCTTGGTGTGAGTTAAACAAATGATGGTTACATATTTATATGAAAATGAAAGTGACTTTTTGGAGCTTGATGTTGTATTTTTCTCATTTAAAGCCCAGACTTCCATTTTTAATTTAAAGAAGGGACATTCTCAGTTATACCTTAAGATAAGCATGTCTTTTACTTCTATATGCCTGATATGACTCCTAGATGGTAACACCATCACAGGGAAACAAAAAAAAAACCTATTTCATGGCCAAATTTCAAATCTCATTGACACCTATGAAAACATTCCCATTTAATGGCTTTGAATTCTCAATATTTTTAATTTTATGTAGGAAAAAAAAAAGCTATTCATAACAAACATTAGATCCAGCTGAAGACTGTATATGCCATATCCTCAGCAATGGAACTTTTCCACCTAGCTATGACACCTACTAAACACTGTTTCAGGGCCAGTGGACAACCATATAGGCAAAACCACTGCCAAGCTATTTCTTTTCCTTATACAATCAAGTAATTAAACAAATGTGTGAAAATGACCTATTTGACTGTCTAATTCATCTCCCCTCCAGTACAAATTTATCCCCATAGTATAATTTTTCAAAAGCTTCGCCTAATCTAATTCCAGATATTCAGTATTTCCCTTGGGAGACTGTTTCTCAGTTAAAGGGATCATGCTGTCAGGATTCTTATTCAGATATTTAGCTAAAGTTTAATTTTTTACCTTAATTTCAGTCTATTTCTCCTGGGAACAGATTCCTGGCTGTCATAAACTGTCAGAGCTTCCCTAATTTCCTTTGGGTTTGAGCAGTGTACACCAGCTGAGAATCTGGTCAGGGTTTTGCCTTCCTACTATGCTAACGATTCTTCTCTCCTCTGATACATTATACTATTAATAATCATGCTCTCACTTATTCACTGCATTCTTTATTTAATAATGCTTTCAAATCCCACTTTCTAATACCATATTTCTTGCTGTGTCAATCATTCCATCCTGTAATTCACTTATTAATCCATACTTCATGTAGAGATTAAAATCAGCTACTGAACTAGATGAAATATCTTCATAGTGATGGTAGAACAGCTGCCATCATCATAAAAGAGGATTGTACTCAGGGCAATGAAGTAAGATCCTAATTTTGATAAACTTTGTATTTAAAAATTCTGTTTTCAGATAAAAGCAAACAGAACCAATAGTATGATTTTTGGTTTTCTTTGTTGAGGGTTTTTGTATTTTTTTTTTAAAGTACAAAAACTCCCTACCTCTAGCAGTGCTTCCCATCTATAATCTGCTCTGCGCATCAACACAGGTTCGTACTAGTTGCTGATATAAAATTACCACCTCTCCACTAGTTTGTAAATCCAACAGTCCCACAACAAGTGGATAATTTTAAAATAGGATCATAGCATCAGGATGGGAATATATTGTCACAAACAGGTTTCATGACTGAACTGTACCTAGGTCATCACTCACATTTTCTTTTTTTGCAGATACTTATCACAGAATCGTCAAGGTTGGAACAGACCTTCAAGATCATACAGTCCAACTGTCAACCCAGCACCAACATAAACACGTCTAAACCATATACCCAAGTGCCACATTCTTGAACACTTCCAGAGATGGTGACTCCACAACCTTCCTGGAGGTGGGGAGATTAACTTTTGTTAACTTCTGAACTACCCTGTCACTGCAGCAATCCAGAAGGCCAAAACAGAGCAAAGCAAAACAAACTTTTCCATTGGCAGAGTTCTGTGGTAACGAGGTGATGCTTTAAAAGTAGCCAATGTTTCCTATTTTAAGTGAATGCCAACTCTCCTGTGCCTCTAGACAGGACAAATCGATCTTCCTGAAGCCAGTAGTTTTTGGGATTTCCAAATTCAAATCAAAACAGTAACTAGATTTGAATCAGCTAAATTTTGCTCCACTAGTTCTCAGTTGACTTGGACCAGTAAACAAATTTTTTTTCATTTATTTCCAACATTTCTTAGAAAGTGACAAAACAAGAAAGCTTTTGAGTATTGTTGAGCACATACTTACTTTTAGGAGTTTCTTGTTCAAATCACTTGACATTCTGCCATGGCCCAGGCCTGCTTGATCTGTTATTTCTCATGACATCTACCATGTTTTATAGTGGGGACGTAGGAAGATGACACCTATTTATGCAGGATAGTCTAGGAGATTGTCTTACTGAAGACCTCCTACTATGTTGTTAAGAGTCCATTCTCAAACTGACTCATACAAGATTCTTGAGTCCAACACTCAGTCACTAGTAATATGCTGAAGCCTGGCAAAATGGGATCACTGTTGTGGTGCAGCCAATATCTTTTAAAAGTCAGAGATAGATTCACTTTTTGAACAAAGCACTGGTGCATCGCCAACCAACCTGTGACAATCTTTTCTGTATAAGTATCACTAGCAGTACTTTGGAGGTTACATTACTTGTTAGAAATACTGCAAAAGCAACATCTATAAATAATAAAACTCTACAATTCAACGTTACTTGAATGCCCTGACCATGCTTACCTCTAACCTCATACCTACAGATATTCATCTGCAACAGGAGTTACTGTGAGAGTATCATCACAACTGTGAACAATGTTCATGGGGAGACCACATACAAAGTACTCTTTGGTTCTGTGAACTTCTTCACCCATAGGGCCATTTGTGCTGGGATCCCAAATAGTACTCAACTCAAGCACTTGAGCAATACGCCCTTAACATATCTATGGCCTTGAAAAAGTACATCAGATAAAATTTCAAGCTATTGCTTCAGTAGAGCAATAGATCATTTGCTCGTGTTCCAGACTGGAGGCTCAGATCAGTGACATTCTTTTTGCAACAGTAGAAATAAATCTCCCAGGTAGAACGTATAAGGTTAGTTTTTAAAGAACAAGAAAAAAGCATGAACTAGCTCACAAGTTGGCTTTCAGTTAGTTCTACATATTAACAGTCACAAAAATGAGGTTTGTGGCCTCAGGTACTGAATTCAATCACTTCATCTTTCAAATGGCAACCTGACTTTTCCTTCCCTCCAGGCACACACTCACAGGGCAATCATGCTGAATTCTCAATTCAAGTATGAATGGTTAGCTAAGCCTTTCTCTCAACAAACCGTGGTATAGAAAATTTAGGGAAAATCAGGCAGTTACAGAAAAACACAAAAGCTAGATTTTGGTAATGTGACAGCTCTAGGGTTTGAAATAAGAAAATCAAACATGATCAAGCCTAATCCATGATACACAAGGCATGCTCGTGCCATCTTCTAACAGATGTTACCTACTGTGTGTAAGGTGAAGCAAGAGCTCCAGCATTACAACTAAAAGTCAGGGGTTCAGTAATGAAGTTGAAACTGCAATTAGACTTTTCGTTACAATTTTTAGAAGACAGATATGCTAGAACCGATGATCTGGAGAAGATACCTCCAATTCAGGTTGAAATATTTGTGGAACATTCCCATTGATGATACTGTCTTGGGCTGGCAAAGATTTCAATATCTTTTTCCACAGAGCTGCATTTGTTTTTCATGTGAATAAAGGTCATCAGCAGAGAGTTATCACTTACTGTTGATGCCAAATAGAAATTAAACAATACTGTCATCTTGTATGTCAAACAGGAAAGAACAGCATGTTTTGCAGACCCTAAAAAACTCCAGGAAGACACCGAAAAAATCCTTAGCAGCCCTTAGACCTGTGCCATGTTCACTTGACCAGTAACATAATTCTTTTGGTTTTCTGTTATTTCTTTTAGCCATTGTAAGGTAAGAATAGTTTAAAACGAATTCTTTGTGCAAGAGAACAAAATATAACTTTAATAACATATTCTGTATGTTTTCTGTGTTACAAAATTATTGCTTCCATTTTATTGATTGAGAAATCAAGGCTCAGAAAGACTATGTAATATTTTTCAGATATGCAGAGCTTCCCCATCTGAGTGAATTGTTGTCAGTTTTGTTCCCACAGGTCAAGTGTTCAGCTCATTAAAATGTTCCGCCATCACAATTCAATGACCTTGTGGACAATCTTTGTAGAGGCTAATGACTTATTTAACACTAGCATTGATCCGCCAGGTACGATCTCTTTGAGTTAGAAGATCTATAAATACACCTTAATCATTCAAGGGGCTTAATTAGGTATTGCATTACTGCAGTTTTATATTGATGTAATATTATTTGGTTTATACGAGATTACTAAGAATAACACAGTGATCTGGTGTTAACTAGCTAGTCTTTCAAGAACCCCAGAACCACCAGACCCTGTTTTCAAAGGCACCGCTATCTAGTGCCCTTAGGCTCATGGCTAGTCAGCATTTCTGTATCTTGGTGCGCTGTTGAGAAGACTATATGCACAACAGATCTAGATGAGCATATATTTATTTATGTAGCTACCAAGGTGCAAAAATAAATTCACACAAAGAACTCGATGTTGGTACACACACATATGTCTCTGGAAAACTGACCTACAGTTCCTCTTTTGGAAATCTCTAGTCAAGTGTAAGTATGCTAGGGAAATCACTGTACATTTCCTGCTGTCTCCCATGTGAATAGTCAGAAAAACATTTTACCATTTACCTTTGGCAAAACTAAAATATGTGACTGTGTTCATAATCCTTATACTTCAATTAACTTTCATGGTAATATTTGCTACTTAAATATTACGCAAGCTGTTCCTAGTTTAATGATTGTTTGCTCCTGTTCACAAAATTTCAAGTTTAGTGCAAGGTCAAGCTGCACTTTGCTGAAGAAGCCAGTTATAAGTTTCACTAATGTATTTCATCATGTGATGTTTTTCTGGTCCTACTGCTGACTGTTCTGGAGTAGAAAAAGGTTAGCAGAGCACACATGATACAGTCATTACTCCTGAATTCAGTCTCTTCATGGATAAAACATAAATGTCATTACATCTGTGTATCTCTTTCCTATTGTTAATTTGAACTAAGAGTGGAGGATATCCAAGGAAAAAAAACCAAAAAACAAAACCAAAAACAAACAAACAAACAAACAAAAAACACCAAAAAAAAAAAAAAAAACACACACACAACAAAACAATCAGCGCCTAAAATGATCAAAAGGTGAGCAGGCAAAGATTAATTAATTTAACTCTATCTTATATTCAGAGATACTTTTTGTCTGAAATGTCACATCACCGTGTATGTGCAAAGCCAAAAGAAATACAGCATTGCAAAGTACAACATACTGTCTTGACTGCATCTTGCAAAGCTAATTCTGAATTAATGGTTGCTTATGCCATCACCTGGACATGATGAGCACAGAACAGAGACAGGTAGCTAAGATTAGAAGTGTCCCTGGGGCAGAAGTTCTGTGAGTGATGGAGCATGGACTTTTCTGCTAGACTTTTTATTTGCACTAGATTCCAGCGAGCTCAGTCTCAAAGAGAAGCCAGAAATACTAATTTGCTAAATAGACCTTTGGTTTGTCTGTTTTCCATCTCTGACTGTTGTTCAATGGTTCAGGACCAAATTAATTATTTTAGACAAGTAGTTACTTTATATGCATGGTAAAATACTTTAAAATATTCTGCAGACATTTTTGGATACTAACGGTCATGCATTTTCCCACCAGCAATGTTGATTCAGCTGACCATAGTGATTATAAAATTTTTTGATTGAGTTAATAATACACAGGTTTAAGTATTTCTAAATAGTATTCACTAGATAACCAATGTCACATTATCACCTCTCTGGTCAATTGTCCATGAATTATGAAGAATTAAAATAAGCCTTGATAGGGTAGGTTTAAACACCAACACAAGCAGCAATGTGGCAATAGATTTAATGATGATATCCACAGCACAAAAAGTCAAATGTGAATAGAGATGTCTAAAGTTTTTCATTATTCTTTAAATATTTACCTGAACTGCTGCTATGATTTTCACCAAAGAGTTGCAGGATCTTTGTCTTTATATTTTGAATTAGATATGCCAGTACTAGGAAGAAAAAGTTGACCAAACTTGTTTAGGAGGAATAAAGGAGTATGTACTTAAAAATAGTGGCAATGTCTTCCAGGAAGACACACACAAGAAACAGCCAGGTATGAGGCCAGATCAGCCCCTGAAGAGATTTGGAATAGCAGCATATGCCTACATACTGCCGCAGCTCTGTGCAGCAGGTGTCTATTTATATCAGAAAAGTTCTAACCCAAATGTTCACTGAAAGAGCTCTTTGAATTTCTTCCCCAGTCACATGCCCTGTGTGTTCATGATCAAATGGTGTACAATTGGCCTTGCGCCTGTGAGAGCCTGTGAACCAGAGGAGTCAGGTTGTGAAAAGGTCCCCTTAGAACATTTCACTGACAAGTGCTTGCACTGCCTCAAGCAGAGAATCACTTGCCTAACCACTGGCTTTCTGTCATCATTGCTAAGCAAACCTCCAGAAAGCATTTTAGGTTTCTGTTTAAGACACAAAAGATGTTTGCCTTGATGTGAACTGTTGAGCTGTATTATCTAAAACTCAGCAATGTTCCTCTACTGGAAAAAAAAAAAATCTCAAGTGCATAAAATCCAACAGATTACAATTAGATATTGTAATTTAAAAAATTTAATCTGGAAACCACAAGACATAAAAACAAAAGTAACTGAAGTGTTACTTATAGGCAGATTGTAACTCATGCTAGTTCCTCTCAGATTAATGACACCTTCATCTCAGAAAGAATATTCATCATCATCAATGGGTTGGATCCCAGGCTTCTGCCATCATTGCATTTCTGATTATTGAGGACTCACGGAGATAAGATATATGCGCTGTGAATAATAAAACTAACCAGTCTGCAGCCAAACTTACAAAGACCAGAAGTTGCAGATTTGAGTGGTCTTCACAAGTCTCAGTTATCTGAGATTTGAATGTATTTTTTAAATTTTTAATATCTTTAACTTTAAATTTTTAATATCTTTAACTTTATATACACTACACGTGTATATAAACATGTATATAAAAGTATGCACATTATGAAGTGCATATATATATATATTTATTTATATATGTAAACTAGTTGATAAGACTTCAAGTGTGTTTTTTAATTTTGCAGTCCAAGGCCTTTAGGAGATGGACAGCTAGAAGTAGAGAAGACCATTGGTTGTATTTCTCTATGCCTCACAATAACTTTAGCTAAATAAATAGCTATTTGCACTGAGATTTTGTTTAACCAATTCCATGGAGGATTCAGTTGTGAAATTTAGATTAGGCTTCAAAGCAAACTTTAACTCATCTCCAGGCAGAGTAATTTCCTCTAGTGCTCTAGGCTACATCTATACGCAGTTAGAAGTATCCAATAACTATTGCATTTCTTATCCATGTAAACATAGCCCTTTTTATAGAAAACAAGAAAAGCTGATGGGCATTGACTGTTCCTATTTTCTGTCTTATTACCTGAGAACTGCGTTTAAAACTAGATTTCTAATTTTTTCCAAGTCTAAAATAAATAATAATTTGTTATCTTCAGTATATGAATTTTAAAAAATGAATGAGGATTTAATAAATTAATTGCATGTGTCATTCACATAAAAATGTACTATGTATTACACATAACTATACTAAAAACGTTTTTTCAAGGTACAGTAGTTACAGCTCTAAGTTAGCTGAATACAAAGCTGTCACTTAGCTCTCTCGTGTCTACGACAGTATTTAATTACAAGATTACATGTGATGTTTCACACAGAACAGGTGATGCTGTCTGACTAAGGAGCTATTCAACTCTTTTTGCCTTTTTTCAATTTGTGGCTCTCTTGCCATCCCCAGCAGTGTCCCAGGCTCTCAACTGCCAGAGAAAGCTTTGACAGCAGTGCAAGGCAGTCACAGAGTCAGGAATGGGGAGTTTTGGTCGTAGTTTAAGAAAAACACATAAGGGGCTATAACTGTCATGAAAAATATTAACCAGAATGCATAAAAGTTGTCAAATAAATAAGCAACAATGGTTTATGACTGTATCCAATGCCTTAACAAACAGGACTAAGAATCTTTACCCCAGTCTATTCTCTGCACGCATTTCGGCTCAGAACTATTAAGGCCTGTGGTGAGGATGTGGATTTCTGACTTCTGAGCAAGAAGCCAGGTCCTGTCTGAGATAATTAAGGGAAGCTCGTGAACGAGGCAGTAGGCCAAGTAGGAATGTAGAAATGGGAAAAGTAACCAGGCTAACACTAAAAGCTATAGACAGAATCAAGATGGAAAGTAGGCCACTGCTGCTGAGTATTACTAGCAAAAGAGTCAGTAGGCCACTTCACTTTTTTAAATGATAAGTGAGGCTCATGAGCCGTGGGAGCAGGAGTTTGAAAGCACTGCATGAGGAAGAGCATGCCTGATGCCTCCCAGCCCCAGATTCAGGGTGCACACAGAGATGCACTGTTTGTACTCTCTACACATGCAGGTTGGCCAAGATGTGTTCAAGTATTCCACAGATGAAAGCATGCTCAAGTCAGATGAAATGTCAACAGATTTGAACCTAGTCCAGAGGCCAAAATAGGCCAAATTAAGCAATTAAAAACTAAAAAAAAAACAGGATGGAGGAAAAAAAATAGGGGAAAACAGAATTAGAATCCTAATTTAAAGAACAAAAACAACAACAAAAAAAGGTAGAGGTCAAACATTTGGATCTACATTTCTAAGTAGGTTAACATTTCTGGGTGGCAGAGCAACTCATACATTTTCACTGTTCCCCTTCTCTTCCTTATCTACATTCTGGCTGCCCACTAAAAAAACAAAAAAATATCAGAAATTATTTATTTCTTGTATGAGTCCTACCTTTTTCTCTTTTCTTTCTGACAATCTTTTGTAGATTTTTTGAGGTCAGGGCCATATTTGTCTATATTTGTCATTTGTCTCAAAGCCTCAGCATTACAGACCCTAAATTCACCTAGTAACATCAGATATAGCAGGAGGGAACCAAAATGATCCCATATGCCTTTGTGCTCTACTATCATCATCCCTGAGAGCTTTTTCGGGTCTCTATGGCTATCTGTTTGAGCAAAGGAAATATCCAGGCCCTACATGTGTTCTTTTACTTTTGCCTTTATATAAGCCTTGATGAAAAATGCTCCAGTAGGATAATGCAAACTGTCCTGAGCTAACTTGTAAGTGTAAGAGCTTTTGTTGATTTTGAATTTGCTCAGTGATTGTTCAGGTCATGCAGCTATGGCTGTCAATATAGGAAAAAATACTGATATCTATGTAAATGATTTTTTTAAAATCCTACACAATCTATCTAAATGCAAGGACATAAAGGAACACCCTCAAAAATTGGCTTTAATTGTCTCCAGGTGAAGAATGTCTTCACTCAGCTCAAACATATACAAATTGTCCTCGGGATGTAGAATTCTAGCACAAGCCTTGAATATATGTTCTTGAAAACCTGAAAAAATTTCCAAAAATGGTTGAAAAGTTGGCTGACAGTCTAAGAAGGACTAAAATAAGATGTTAATCCTGCGATTCCTCTGTCAGCTGTAGTGTTAATCTGAAGTTTATTTCCTCTATTTTTTTTTTTCTGGTTGATCTTTGCTCAGAATAACCCCTACAAAACTGTTGCATAGGATTTCCAGTTCACATATCAAATTTTGCAGACTTTCCACTTCTGCATCATCAGTTTTTCTTGAATTATTCCATTCCTTCAGTTAATTTTTACCAGTGTGCTGTACATGTAAGAGTATTGTGTTATCACTTTATTTACTTCATTCCATGTCTTAGTAATTTTTAAATTTAGAATTTTTTAAATCCTTTTCAAAATTTTTATTGATGCCTGGTAAACAAGCTGTGAAGGACCAGTCACCATTAACACAATCTGCCTATCCTCCACCAGAGAGCCCTCGAAGGGAATTTCCAGTGTGATACTGCAGGGTGTCTTGGCTTTTCGGAATGCTACAAAGCAAATTGTAAACAATTTTCATTATGCCAACACAAGCAAAGGCTTTGGTACCATTTTCTGCTGAATCTGCTTCACAAAGATTCAGTGAATGACAGTTGCTTAGGAATAGTAGGTGCTGTTTACCTTCTTGCCTTAACAAAATGTAGTTTTCTCAAAAAACTTACATACCATAGTAGTTGTATTAATCATTATTCTTTTTTTGTCAGCCTTATGATAAGAATCATTCCAAAGATAATCAAGTGTGTTTTAACTCCTGTCTTTCCATTCCAACTTCAAAAATTTGGAGAATGCTCCTCAGCAGCATACACAAATGGTTCAACATCACCCTGAGAGGCAACAAGCCTGTCTGATCTGCTTTCGAGTGAACATGGTATAAATATTTCTGGTAAATTCTGTTTTGGCACATGTTCTGTTCAGGAGCTGACACTGATAACTCAACCTCACAGTCACTTCATGGCTTCACAGATAATTATCTTAACCCTCTTCAGGGAAGCATCATGAACATCAGCATATCTGTTTTTGTATTGTCCTTCATCACCTCACATGGTATGATTCTGTTGCAATGACTCTCAAGCATCAGGTAAGTCATGTTTCTGAAGGCATATTTTTCTCCAGGTTTTCTCATCAGCCTAAGGACTGGTGGGAAGTTCCTAAGTGAAATTGCTGTAGTCATGAGAGGGTCACATAACTCAAGGAAGAGGACTGGTTTCTTGAGATACATTGGGAAAACATGGGACTATGACCATCCTATTCCTTCATTTCATCACTATCTGAACAGGGTGATTCAATAACAGAAATATGTTCTTTTTGACAAGTCATGTTGGAACACATAACAATATATAAGCTGCAGGACCCAGAACTTTTTGTCATCTGTTTGGTCTCTGCATTTTTGAGCTGCAACTCCAATCCTGCTCCATTTTTTGATGGAGACCTATAAATTACCCTTTTCCGGAGCTTTGATTGTCTTGGGAGGGACATCTTGAGATGGGTGTTCAGGCAGTAGAAGTGTCTTGATACAATCCAGTCAACTTCTCAGTCTAGATGATCATAGAATCATAGAATCAGAATATCCTGAGCTGTAAGGAACTCACAAGGATAATAAAATCCAGATCCTGAATGTTCAAGATATGCATACCTGACCACCCACCTTCTGCACAGTTTAAACAATGACCATTTGCCTTTTTCTGTTCTAGTCCTAGAATATGTCACAATTCAGAGACTAAAACTGAAGTGGCAAGAGTGCAACATAAGCAGTCTTACCTTTCACAGTACTTAAGCGTTTCCTGCTGATTTATCAAAACAAGTTCAAAACTTAACAAATGATCCTAGGATTCATTCTGTCCTTCTCCCCCCCACCCCCCAATATGTCTAGGATATTTGTCACCAAAATTCAATGTCATTTACAGGCTGTAAAAACCTTTTGTTGATTTGGAGAAGAAAAAGATATTTGGGGGATTTTTACATGAATAATTTAGTCTGACTTCATTATTCTCTTAATATTTCTCTAAATATTTGGTAATCTAATTTATAGTATAGTACATTATCACAGACATTACAAACGTGTTAACCACTCTCTCAATGACATAATATTCAGGAATTATTTATTGCTCATTGCCTCCAGACTTCTTCAGACTTTAGAGTTCAAGATTCCGCACAGGCATAGTGATTTGAAATTTGCAGCTGGTACTTAGTTTTCTAAAGAATCAAACCCTTAACTCTAGCCACAGCAATTATGTACAAATCCAGAGATGATACACTGGTCCTGCACTGTGATAAAAAAAAGGAGTGTTTGAAGCCACTGAACAGGGTTTCCCCAAACTATGGCTTAGTGCCACAGTTTCAATGTCATCAAGAAAAATTTAGATAGAGAACAAGAACAGGATACTAGCTACCCAGCCCAAGAGAATGTAAAATTTTAATTCTTCATACTGTTCAGAAGGTCAGAGTTGGAACCCAGTTTTACAGCTTTTATTTGATGTTGCAGGTAGAGATAACACCTGAACACTGCGAATTTTATAAACTGTTCTTCTTTTCAGCTCAGCTTCCACTCCTTTCCTTGTCTTAGCTTCAGAACACACAGCCTTTAACACAGCTCTGAACATATATAGAAGGAATTAATTGTTAAGATTTTTTTTTTCATCTTATTCATGGATAAATCAAGACACAGATACTTTCAGTATGCCGATAGCAAAGCTGAGCCTGGACTATTATGCCCTCCAACCTCTGTTCTAACTGTGCAATATATATAAACTATGACATTATGAAGTATGAGGAACTTCAGACAATGAGGAAGATGTTTTTGGGAAGTTTCTTTCATTCTACTATGCATGTATTTGGCTAACAATAATTTTAACTACAGAACAGTGAACACTAAACTTATGCTCACATTTTATTGCTTGCATTGCAGTTTCATAGGTTTTATGGTACTATTATTCAACAGTTAGCCTAATAGAAGTTTCCAATGCATAGAGTACCTGTGATTTTGCCTTAAATTAAATATAGTCATTCCAAATTTTTTCTAGCTTCTCATTTTTCATTAAATCCATACAATTCTTTAGAGTTTAATAATGTGAGCTTTTTGCAACCATTTGAGAATTGGGGTTATGTTGTTAAAACACTGTGCAAATAATTTATATGAACAGAGTAATATAACTTTAGTGTTATATGCACTTTTAAAATTTTGAGATTGCAATTCAGCCACCAGGAATCCATAACCAATTGTCTTCATATGGTTCTGGGTGACTGTTCCTTATATAATGAATGACTCAAGAAGCCTCTTGTTCTCAGAATACATTATAGTATA
This sequence comes from Lophotriccus pileatus, assembly GCA_035583135.1. NCBI lineage: Eukaryota > Metazoa > Chordata > Aves > Passeriformes > Tyrannidae > Lophotriccus > Lophotriccus pileatus. The sequence goes on along the minus strand of JAWWES010000081.1, from coordinate 114,033,529 downwards.
TAAAATAAATTAAGTTGCAGTTTTATCTGACAAGTTTTTTCTATAATTTCTGCTGGAATGTGGATTCTAGGTTCTGTTCCTATTACTACTTGTGTTGTTTACAGTGCAGGGAGAGAACTCGGTAGCTTAGTTATATATGAAACATCTTCCTGAGAGATACAAATATGTGGAATTCATCTCACTGATATAGGAGCTACCCCATCACTCATGAGCAGAGCTACTCCCAGTGTGTAATGGGGCTGTTGTTATCAGGTTAACATTTACCCCTTAGGGCAATATCCTGCCTTTGCTTTTCAGGAACCATTTAATTCCAGAGGATATTTTGTGTAATATCTGATAGTCTTAGACAGTCCCTAATTTAATGTACAAGTAACAACGTAGTGGTATAGTGCAAATTAGTTTTCTTGGGAAAAAAATAAGTACTGTATATTCAGTCTTGGCTATTATCTTTTATATGAAATTGTACCTCATACTGTCTATTTAAAATACTCATATTATTTTACCCATACATACATTACAAATAGACAAAAAACATGTATGGGATGACCCTGCTTTTTAAGTACGTTTATAAACACATAGATACACATGCAGCTCTGTCCACATGTGCTTTGATGACTCATTCTTACTAATTGAGTGAATAAAACTAAGGCACAGGAAAAAGAGAAGGGAAAAAAAGAAGAATGGCATAAAGTGTGGATATGAGGAGGCAGGAAGAGCCATTGGCTGGCCAGGTGACTCTTACTGCTTTCCCAGTAAGTGAAGACCTCTCTGAAGAGTCACTTGGAACAGGGAAGTCCTTGGATAAAACAGGAGCCACATCACTGTGACAGCATGCAGTATCATGCAACCAAAAACAATGAGATCGAACTCCCATGACAGCTCTGCAGGTCATTCGCCCAAAATTTCCAGTAATTTGTGAATATTGGATGGTTAACACTTTGAGGACAGATCTTAAGACCCAAACTTTAAAGAAAGTCAATTTCTGAAAGAGTTAACACCCAGATACAGCAATAATTAATGCTTTGGCTCACCTTTGAAAATATTTTTCCTTTCCTTCTGTAAAACAAAGCCAATAATTATTTTATTAGGTTATTGTGAAGATTGTCTAATTCCTTGAAGGTGCTAAAATGCTCATAAATGCCAAGCAACCCTACTTGACAAGTCATAGGTGGTGCACCCACATTTTTTAATCTGTATCTTATAGTTTACAGGTCTGATGATGATGGAGTTTTCTGAAATGTTTACTCTTGTGGATTAACCCTGTAGGCAGCTAAACACCACACAGCTGCTCTCTCTCTCTCTCTCTCCCTCTGCAGTGGGATGGGAGAGAGAGAATTGGAAGGGCAGAAGTGAGAAAACTCTCGGATTGAGTTAAGATGTTTTAATATGTAATAGAGGAAAAGCCAAACAAAATAAAAGAAACAAGTGGCACAAAAACCAACACACCTTCCCCCCCGCCCCCAATCCAAGTAACAGCAACCTGGAAAAAGTCCTTCTCATCGCAGAAGCTATGATGAAGAAAATTAACTCTATCCCAGCCAAAACAAGTACGTGCAACTCATGTTCTTGTATAATAACAAGTACAAATCCATGAGTACAAATCCATGCAGTATTTGCAAATAAATGCCATGCATTTTCAGGTAAGGTTGATCATATGTATTATTTTATTATCAAATTATTATTTAAAAATGCTTGCATATTAAAGTGGAGGCTTCTGAGCATTAATTAGTTTTTTAATGAAATCAGTCATTGGGTAATTAGACAAATCTTGATTTGGCTAAAGGATGTAATCACAAAATTTAGGATAAATATTCTATTTGGAAAATTTTAAATACATTTCTGAGTGAACAGAGAAAAAGAGAGGCAGCAGGAAAAACGGGCTCACAGTCTTCAAATAAACACAAAAATTTAAGAAAAATATACTAATGTTGGGGCAACAACTATTAACTTATTCCAATTTTGAGAAATGAAAAATTATATTCAGTGGAAGGGAATTGTTTACCTTATTTGTACTCACTGATGGGTTCTGAAATATCCTAAAATAGACAGTGAAGTTTAATGAAAATTACACCTTGCACCCAATGAGGAATAGACGTCTAAGAGATCAGATGAAAAGAAGACCTAGAAGATGCTGTAACAATAACACCTATAGTAAAATTATGTCTCCTTACTTATACCACTGGCAAAAATCAGGCCTTAAAGACAAAACTGTCAAGAACTTACCTTGTGTTTATTGGAACCAGTATCTCTTGATCATTGTGTTATGTTTCTAGAAGAAATAGAAAGTATTCAAAGACAAGTGATGAAAAGGGTTACTGACTGCGAGCAATTTTTAAGTGGCTGAAGAAACCAAGATGACTTGATCTACTTAATTTAAAAAAAATAAATTAAACACATCAGAAGAAATATATTTCATTTGGTTAAAGCAAAAAAAAGTTGCTCAGGAGGTCAGTAAGGAACTTCTATTCACCCTTGAAAAATACAAGAACAAAAAGTTCTGATGAACTAGCAAAACAATATACTTTTGCACAGTTTGCAATTAACCTGTGAAACTGGCTGTCATGAAACATCAGTGCACTCAAGAGTTTAAGAGCCTTTGAAAAAGAGATGACATTTTATCTGAGTAATGAGAACAACCACAGTTACTTTGGTAAAAAAAATATTCATTTGGACAGAGTGCAAACTTTCAGCATATTCACCAATTTCCATGTAAAAGATTGAGATTTTTTTTTCCCCGGATCATTCAAAAATTCTCTCTGCAGTTAATTCTCTTTGCAGTTAATTTTGTAGTGCCCACAGACAGTCAGACACTGCAATCACAACTGTGCAGTGTTGAAGAGTGACTAGATGGTCCACTGGCAGTGTCTTGCATTCATTGTATCCAGAGATCAAAGATTTCCACACTGTGTGATATTTTACTCTTTTTTAATTACTTTAAAGCACATAGATTCCTTCTGGAAAACTTTCCAGGCTCTAATTTGCTACTGGTTTTAACTTTCTGTTTTTTTATGGATTTCAGAATTTAGTTAGACTTTTAAATTGTAGAATTAGTCTCCAAAAGCTAGAAGGCTCTATTCCAGAGTCTTAATTCATGCAAGATTTTGGTCTCAGTCTTACTTCCTGCTACTACAAGAAAAATAATATTTCATTTTTTTTCTTGTCATTACAGTTCACTATTTTGACTATTATGTCTCTTACATTCTTTGACATGACATTCTCCAGTGACTATTATTACTCTAAACTTTTTGTTATTGAACACAATGGAAGCTTTATTCAGTCCACTCTCTCTTTCCACGGTGTTTCATTGTCTGGTTGTTTTGTGAAGAATTGTATGTGTGAGAAACTGTTCATTAAAATAATCCTTTTAGTTCCTACATCCTTCAGTTCTACACATACACACACACACACATACAGAGACATGCATTGTACTTGTAGTCATCAAGCTAAAAAAATAAACTTTCATAAGTCTGCTGGATATACAGGTGGTAAGCTTTTTGCATTTTTTTTCTTAGTGAAAACTAAGGGTAGATATGAGGGGCGAGAAAAGGGAAAAAAAAGATTTACTAAACAATTTCAATATTTTTCCTATTGAGCAGAAAGAAAAGGGCTTCAAAAGTCATTTCAGGAGGTGAAAGGCTTGAACAACCAGCCAAAATTACTGATGTCACAGTGCTTTTCCTTGTTGAAACTAAAGGCTTGACCTTTAGCCTTTCATTTCCCAAGCAACTGACTTAACTGCAACCTATTGAACTGTTCTGGAAATGGTTGTCTAACAATTTAATCTGGTAAAAAAATTTAAATAGCTAACTAGTTAACAGAATGGAACTGAGCCCATAACTGGGGTTAGGATACTTGCCTACTGCGTAGGATGATTGAAGGCTTCTGACTATGGTTCCAAATTTGCCTTTTAATCTGGTTTGTTGACCATTCTGTTCTTGGGAAAGAGATACTGAGGTCTTCAAAGCACACAAGCTAAACTGTTGCTCCAAATTGCCCTTTTTAAAAATCTATCTCTAATGACATATTATGGAAAGCAAACTCCTAAGACTAAATTACTGTCCTTGTTGTTTCTTAACATCAGATTCATTCTGAATGTAAATGAGAGTATCTGAGCATTAGATGAAATTATCATTGAAACGCCATGTTCTGTAACCCCATTAAATCTGCACTTTCAGATAAAAATATTCTGTTGGAAAATTCCCAAATGACTTTTATAGTCAATACATGCTGTTTTCTTGTTTTCTCTTAGAACACCTAAAATAACAACGAATTCCATTCTGTGTTTTGTACACTCAAAAGCTCTATCCCAGTGTTCATAAACCAATATATTAACGTCTTTCTATTTGTAGTATACGCATTTTGATTACCATTATATAGAATAACCTTCAAGTATAGGATCCAGATCAAAAATAATGTGATAAGATTCTGCAAGGAGTTTTAGTGCATATGTGGTCCTAACACAGTTAAGATGCAAGGAGTTGATTGAAAAACTTCAATATGCAAGTGATTGCTGATGACCCAAACTCATAAGGTGACCAGGCAAATACCATGTAAATGTGGAAGTTAGACAGTTGCACAAAGACATGAGCTGACTGTGGCATCCCACTTCCCCCATATAGGATGTTCTCAACATTCAGTTACACTTTGGACCTTAAGGGAGGTACATTAAGGTAGAGTGATGCCAGAAATGCCTCTTGCAGTAGGAGCTGATTTTTTTATTTTGCAGTCCTTTGGCTGACTATTATCTCACTAAACAGGACATTCAGCTTTTCAGGTGTTACGTACCACTGAACATGAATAAAATGTCTGCTATGATTTTGAAAAAAAAAAGTATTCTGGGCTTTTCTATTTCCTTTGGAATAAACCCAAGTCCTTATGATTATATGTAGAATTAATACTACATAATTGATCAAAAGCATAGCTTATCATCAAACCATCTATCAGGGGGCAAGGGGGATGGATATGGGGAAGTGTACAGAGATTCACCCCACCCCTGCCACTGCCTCTATGGAAAGTCCCTTTCGAACAAGCTCCCTGGGGTGCTCCATTAACTTGAAACATTTTTTTTTCTGTTGTTGCCCTTGTTTTGTTTTCCAGCCAAAAATCTTCAGAAGCTTTTAAACAGTGATGGGGCTAGAAGAGATTGTTGTCCGAATTTAAAGAGAATAAAAATCAGCAGACAGTCTCCTGTACACATGATTTCTTTCATTCTCTATTTCTTGCATTAAGCCAATTACTTAACGGACAGAAAGTTATTTTACAATCCTTCAGAGTGTGAGGCAGATTACAGAAAAAAAATCTCCCTAAGCAGTGGAAAACAATGTATAAATAATAAGAACCTAATCATTCCCTTTAATGAAAAACTGCTCACAAGGGAGGAAAGATACGCATGCATATGCACTAAAATTAAGTCATCCTACTTACATGCTCATGTCCCCGTGAAGCATACTCTTCAAGCACCATTCTGAAGCTTAAATGCTGCTATGCTTCATGATCCAAGACATATGTAGGGAGAAAGTGCTGTACTTGTGTCAGCTCATTTTGGCAGCTCTCCTGACTACAGAAAACAAGAGGAAACTTTATTGTGCTATTTCTGTTTTGACAAATTCTACAGAAGCCAGACATTTCTCTCCCCACCAACCCAGTACCAAAAAACAAACAAACAAAAAAGCAAAACAAACAAACACACAAAAACCCCCAAACCAATCCGAACAAAGAAAACCCTGAAAACAGCTGAGGAAGCCTGACAGACACATACTTGGGGTACAGGTGCAGAGAAGGCTGGTCTTCTCCAGTAGACCGAGTTTGGGTGCTTTGATATTAACCCCTTTGTACCACTGTACCATTTAAGGAAGACATAGGCTCTGGCTACTCATCTGGGGTTTGAAAAGTCTGATTTTAAAGCCACTTCATGTCAGATGGTGTAGATTCAAACATTCAGCAGCTTTTCTACATGCAGCTTTAATAATCAGCCTCTTGCTGTAGGGAAGCAGGAAGAGACAACAAAAACATTTTATATGCTTACCAAATAGCACTACTTTCTATCTACCTGTCTTTCTTCTAGCTTTTAGGCACAGTAATAATTTCTACAGTTATGAAAAATCATTAAATGAAAAAATATTCCAACACTAGCAACCAACCTTGGAAGGACCTGATAAACGCCAGCTTACAATATATGCTTCTAGCCAGAAAATCTGGAAGCCAGTTTCAGAAGTAATTTTGTAGTTTGAATTATATGCTAAAACCATACAAGCAGGAAAAAGGTTACCATTAGGGAAAAACACTGATCTAAACCTTCACAAATATTCAGAAAGTGGTGCTCAACCTCCTCCCTTCTCCATACCCCCAAATTATCTCTTTTTAATTCCCATACAATTTTTACTGAATTTCAGAATATTTCAGTTAATTGTATTTCACCATCATCTGTTGTCATTCTGCTTATACTTTCTTGGTGTCCCAACAGCAGCACCTATTTTGTTGGCAGTCATAAGTTATTCCCTAGCACCTTGTTGAGATGCAGTTCCTTCCAGTATAGAATGGGCAGATACTTTCTAATATAATTTTATGCAGATCTGTTAAATTCTGTCCACATTTTGTTCAATGAAGGGACTGCTTGACAGAAATACCTTCTCAGTTATGACATTTTGACTTTTTGACCCATTGCATCAGTGGATTCACAGTATAAAAAGCTTGACTAGTGAGCCATGGAGTGCAACTAGGGCAGAAACATTTTGGTCTTAACAGGTTTAAACCCCCTACAGAAAATATTGGTTTAAACAATTATCTTTTTAGTACAAAAAAATTTAAGGTTGTCGGTGAGGCTGAGGGGATGGAAGAGACAAAACTCACATCTGTAGGATGAAAAAAGGTGAAATTGATGTTCTTCAAAAGCACGATGTCCACAAAGGAGTGAAGGTGTAAGTGAAGTCCTTTCAAACAAATGGGAGCTCCCACTGACATCAGTAGTTTTTACTGCTATCTTCCTTTTGTATTTCTAAAATGTATAATAGTGCTGAAGATACAAGGGGAGCAATATTTGACTCAAAACTTTTTTCATTAGGGTATTTTGGGACTATAAAATAAGTGTTTGGGCTGAGAAAATTATTTTCTGTTTCCTACCATGATACCTAGTTATCCAGTGAAATGAATTCTGTTTTCATAGGACCTACTGAACACACCAGTCCTATATTTTGCACAGAATATCTGGAACTGTTTTTTTCTCACTTAATCTATTTGTGCTATATAAGTATGTTGTATCCACTACAAACCTCTTTTTAAGAATGTGAATAAGAAGCACTTAACAATGAAGTTTGCAACTTTGAAGATTGAAATTACTCTTTGCGGAATAAAGGAGAAACTCCCCCACCTAATTAACTAGTGTGCTGTTCTGTTCCCTAAATTCTCCTTTATTTGTTAGTGTGTCTTGACGAAAAGGAGTCATCACTGCCAAAAGGTTTAGTACCTTTCATTTGTACACCCTCTGTGAATTTATCAGCTGATAAAGAAAACTTTTCCAGTCTGAACACAGTTGTAACAAACCCCTCAACTGTTACAGTTGCCCAAAACACCATTTAGCCTATTTCCCCTACAGCTAGACTGCTTCCTTGTGTTATTCTCCTGTCTGATTGTTTTGCTAACAGGAATCCCAACTTCGGGATCATATTGCCTGTTTGCTCATTTGATGATGTGTAGTTTGTATAACATACTGTATGTGGTTAAGGAAGCTTTTTTGTTATTAGAAAAAGCACAGTTTTGTATCTCATACTCTGTCAAATGTATTGATTATATAGTCATCTAAGCCTATGTTTGCAATACATACAATGAACATTTATGGAGCTTAGATAAGACAACTGTCCTTTTTTTTTCTGCTATTGCATCTACTTTACAAAATTATATTAAGCTAAACAATAACTCAAAGACAGCTCTGACATAATTCTAATTGTTATTCAATTCTCTTGAAGCATTCTCATGGAAGATTAATTTAAAAGATTTCATCCCAGCCCTTCTCAGATAGCTTTAAAAGACAGTTAAGCAGCTGTTTTCACTGAAGAACAAAGGCAAATGTGATGTCACTCAGGAATTCAGGTGCCCTGTGAAGGGTTTGTTTTTCTGAGTACTGCTTTGGCTATGAGAACTGGAGAGACAAAGACAGGCAGAGAAGAAAGCCTTTTTCAGGGGTCACCTATATCAGCATCAACACCAGCTCACTGGATTCCAAGTCACTCCCCACTTTTAGCTGCTTGTTTCTACCCCCAGATGCTTCCTCTGTTCACTGAATCATAGAATCATTTAGGTTGTAACAGACCTCTAAGGACAGGGAGTCCAAGCACTAGACAAGCACTGCCAGGTCCACCACTAAACTGTGTCCCTAAGCAACACATCTACACGCCTTTTAAATACCTCCAGGGATGGTGACTCAACACCTTCCATGGGAAGCCTGTTCCAATGCTTGAAAACGCTCTTGGTGAAGAAATTTTTACTACTATGCAATCTAAATCTTCCCTGGAGCAACTTGAAGCCTTTTCCTCATCTTATTGCTTGCACTTGGTACAAGATAGAGATCCCTATCTCATGAGTTTCTGCAGTGAACCAGACCAGAGGACTGGTAGCTGTTAAAAATAGCAGGCTATTTTTGACCTGTTTCACAATGTGACTGTCTCAACATGTGGCCTCCCAGCTATGCTCCCCTAACAGAGGTGGCAGTGCAGGAACAGATGAAAGGCAGGGGGACACGTAAACAGAAAAAGCTTAACCTTGCACTGCTCTGAAGCCTGTGGAAGTTTAGCCTGAGCCAGCCCCAATGAAGATGCTGTCATAAACCTGAATTTTCAACAAAAAGGGGGGTTTGGACAAGAGAGGCTTGAATACAAACACTGGAAGAGGATTTCTCCTTTGTCAAAAGATTCCTGTCTTTGATCATTTTTGTAAAGGAGCAGAACTGTGTTAGAGATATTTCCCTCTGCTATCAGTTTCTAATAATTTTAATAAGTGAAAAAGCAGGCTGGTGAAAAATAGCTTGAAAACACTTGAAATAAATACAAAAGTGAGAAGCCCGAAACATCACTTTGTCCATTTTTTCTGCTTTTCTACATAAAGTAGCATGAATCAGAAAACCAGCTCAGCAAATTATGCAATTGAAAACAGTCCCTACCCATCTTTCTTGATAGGCCAGGACAACATCACATTTGCTTATGGGAAATCTTCTGGTGGATTCGTTTAATTATACAGCATATTGGGCAGTTCTATTGGCCAGTTTTCCAATATCAAATTTTCCAGTTATTCAATTGATGTAATAGGTGACACTGATAGTGGCAAGAGTATGCTTACATAATAAAGCTGCATGCTTTTATAAGTATTTTCTCCTTTGAGAAGTTTAGCTTTTCTTCCAAAATCAAGAGCTTTATTTTACACATCAAAGACCTTACTGCAGCTGAACACAGAGCTGTGCAGCAGATGAGTGTTGTTAACTTTTGGACCAGTTTTAACAAAAAAAGCAAATGTAAACTGATGTGATGTGTCTTTACACTACTCAATTCCCTACAAAATAACATCAAATAATTTGTCATGCCCTACCAACAACCAGATCCAGTGGGAATCTGAAACCTCTGCATTGATCTTTTCATTAATCCTGCCTTGTTACCCTTCCTTTTCTGTCAAAATATTGCTAGGTTATTCTTCTTTTACACAGCTTTTACATCTATTACACAGTTTAAACAAAGGCATGTTCTGGTTCTACAAACAATAACGTGCATACTTAGCTCTAAGTTTGCAAGTTGGCCACAGAAGCCCAAGGTGTGTCAGTTTAAGACCACACATAACTATCCAAAAGATCAGGTCTATAGCCCTGTAAAGCTAAATATCAGAAACACAGATGAAAATAGTTGAGCATATGCACAGCATACTGTGGCATTACTAAGTCATTAGGGGTGATTGCTTGTGCCAGCAACCTAATATAAACATTAGATGATTTTGCATCTCCCTGATTGATCATACATTTGTTAGAGATGATGAGGTGAATTTCATATTTCCATACAGCCTGAAAAAACTAATAAAATGGAATAGGACAGTATGAAACAGAGAAGACCTTCCGAATCCTGAAGGTCATTTCTTCATGAATACAAAAATATACCATCTCTTGGTAAAAGGTACAAATATGCTCTGTAACATAATGCTCTGTATTTATATTTCAAAGATTTTAATGAAATATTAAACAGATTCAGTTTGAGATCCTGTTATTAAGCTATAGGAAAGGTCATGACAGTGGAGAGACTGCAATATAGCTACTCTGAACAAAGTAGCTTGTTATTCAGTAACAACATGAAGTTTGAACCTGAAGCAGATATGTTATAGCTAAAAATCATAAAATCATAACTTTTTTTT
>JAWWES010000081.1:113966936-114023049 GCA_035583135.1 Lophotriccus pileatus | reverse complement strand
TTTGATCTCATCCACATGGTCTTAGACAAACTGGCTGCAAAAGATTTGGGTAAGGTGAGCAGACATCCTGAGAAAAAAAGTCATCAGGGTGTACATTTTTTCACCATTTCCTCATATTACACTACTCAGTTGCACAGTAGGGGAAAAATAATAAGCAATTTACATAAGAAATCCTTGGATAAACCTGTGTGAAAATACTGGAAAATAAACTTTTGCAATACTTTGTCAAAATAAACAAAAAAAAAAAAGAAAAAACAAAAAAGAAAAAACATTGTTCATTCTTTGCAGTTGTGCCAGCAGGTTGTCTAAAACATCTGCTCTGGTAATATGTCACAAGAAATAGCCTGTGCAGGTTAGGCCAGTACATAATAGAGGTAAATGTATTTTTAAATGCCAGGTTTTAAAAGAAGACAGATCTGCTTGGTATCTCATTATAAGGGAAATGGCTTTTCATGTCACCCCATCAGTAGTTGTGCAGCTTTGGGGAAAGTTTCAAAGGTTAAGATCCATAACTTTTAACTCTTAACTAGCTTACACTTTTTACTGTGAAAAATACTCTGCATGGTTTTAATTCTCAAGTAATAAAATTGACTCTTTGTTTGTCTTTAAAAAAATGAAAGGAAATTTTCTGTATATCTACATATGGCAAATATTTCTGGACAGGAAAACCCCTTAGGAACATCGTGTGGGATTCCTCCTCTGCATGTTGATGTACATATACATACATGATTCTCAAAAATCTTTTTGGGCTGATTCTGGCTTAATGGCAGCATACCGCTGAAGTAAAATCACTGATATCCCTAGAAGTGCATAGTCACACCAGTGAAGCATAAATTCAGCTTTCATAAAGTTTCAGCTTTCTCTGAAGACTGCAGAATAGACCTGTCAGAAGTCAAAAATCCTTGCATAAATCTGCATGTTTGGGACCTAAATTCAATAAGTTACTAAAATGTGTTCTGAATATAAGTATGTTTGCACAATTTTGCACACAGAGAGATATTTAGGTGTGGACTCATGTAATTTACTAAGTCATGGATTATCTAGCAGAGTACAAAAAACTTTTAGGTGATACAAGGTTCCTGACTGAATTCAACATTCAAATACATGATTCCCCTGGAACTATTCATGATCTTTCAGTTAGGTAAGTATTTAGAGATTTTGGGGAATCAGATGTGTATCATTATGTATACAACACCAATAGGCATTAATTTCCTTTGGCTTACACTGATTCTAAAATAAAAATTACACTGACCCAAGTGAGAAGGCAATCAATATCTTTCTGGATACACTATGGTTTTGTCTGAGGTGAAGAGTTACTAGTGCAAACAGCTGCTCATCAGAAAACACATAGATTCTTACCAGTTTCATCTAAACTTTCAGTGGGAAGTCAAGCCCATATTTCTTGTTAAATGCTTAAAAAAAGTAGGCTCAGAATAGGATCAACCTGCACAATTTTTCATTTAATACAGAAAAGTCTTTGCTCTGCCCATTTTGGAGAAGAGTTTTAAAGATATCCCAGTGCACTCTTACTGATTCTTCTGCAGTTGTTCCAAGTCTAGTTTTTCACAGGAAAAATTCTATATGCTGTGAAAGCTTTTTCTCTTGGGGGTGTGTAATGGTAAATAGTAAAACACAAAATATTTTTCAGAATAGGATAACTATTTGTTCTTTGCTTAAACTATCCTCTGATTGATACAGACTAGGAAAAGCTTCCCAATTTTCCTTTGTATAGGTTAACCCTTGTATCTCTTTTTTAAAAAATTTTAATAAAGTGTTAAAAAAAGTTGAACATATTTTAAAACCACAACTAGGAAGTGTGAGAAATAAGAAAAATGAATGATGAAGTATAAAAAAGTGTCAGAAAAACAGGACCTGATTATCTGGGGAGGGTTCTACTTTGTATTGATATTACGTAATAGCACTGTGGTCTGAACTACTTTCAGTTTCTTAACCAAATTACCCTTTAAATTACCAAGCAAGGGCCATATGCTTCCCTTATTTATGCTGCACAGGTCTCAGATTTTCACCTAATTTAAACAAGATAGACATGTTAATTGTCTCTTTAGCTTAAAGGGAACCCCAGTCCTCTTCTTTTAGTGCAATTTTCTCAAAGTTACCATGGTGAGAAATACTTTTTCACAGAGTCCTCCCGATGTCTCACTGAGTCTAGAAGTTATTCCATTTGTCCTTCTAGTCAAGGACTTGTCAAGAGTAATTTTCAGTGCTTCACAATGGCTACTTTATTTTCCTAAGGACAGTCATGATCAGATGATAGCATCTGAGAGACGAAGAAGACTAAGATTTAGAACTTAACTTCAATTTTCTCCTATATTTAAATCCATTCATAACTCAAAAAGACCACAAAGATTAATAATGTGCCTAAAATTGTGCATAATGTTTAGGTAACTCACTAAATCTGGGTTTATTTCCTTGGAAATGTAGTAACTGGTTAGGTTGTCAGAATGCACAAGTTAAGAATGCTTATGTCCATATGTCAGTAATTTGATGAAGTTTTTTTCTTGGTGTATCTGCACACATTGTGTGGTACTGAAACACTTGCTCCACTGTTTCATATGGTGCCAAGATTGTTTTTCTAGTGGTGCTGTTTGTGTGACAGAACCAAAATGGTAAAAGCTTTAACAGGAACTGAGGTTAGCCAATTGCATAAATAATATTTAACTGTTGGGCAGCATTAGGTCTGTCATGATCCATTTCTTGCCTCCACAGTGTAATTTCCTATTTCTATGTCATTAAAAATAAGGAAATAATTAATAGATGTAGTGTAAAAGGAGCTTGAATAGGCTGAAGTAGGATTTAGCTGTAATGGTTTATGAACACCTAGGTTGGTCATGACTAAGCTAACTTCTTGATTAAATAATAACTGTGGATGTAGGTAGAGGGAAGCAACAGCATCTACATTTTGATTTCCATAATTTCTTATAAGACAATATATAAATACTAATAAATTTATCTGAAATGGTGACATGGAGTACGCCTCTTTCCATGCCTGTACCTCACTTATTCTAGGTCAGAGAAAACAGAAGATCACTAAATAGTGATGGTTTCTATTTGAATGTGAATGTGGGATGCTCATGTTGAAGGTGAGTTTTGGTTTCCTCCAAAACTTTGTGTTAGGAACTGACCTGAAATTCTCTTATCAGGAGGACTGGATGAACACATATTTATTAATGAAGATTTTATAAACACAAAGTGTATACAAGTACATCAAGAGCAAGCCCTCACATTTTTCCTCTCAAAGATGCAGATCCATCATTCATTTATAGCACTATACCAGATATCCCTCTTGCTCTATAGCACCACATGCCACTGTGCCCTGGCATCTGCCAACCAGCTAGACTTAGTGTTTTGGTGTAATCATTTCACTGTTACAGATGTGCTCCCTGGTGGAAACTCACATTTCAAAGGATTGTTTCCACCCAGTCCTTCCCTATTGCTTCACTCAAGCATGGCAGCCTCCCCTGTGGGCAGCACTGTCCTGCTCATTTAGCAATGAGGGGATACAACTCTCAGCTTCTCACACACTGAAAAGGAGAATCTTGCTCTCAGGGACTGACAGTGACAGGAGAGATTTTGGATCTCAAAGTTTAATTTCAATTTCAAGACTAGTCACACAAAATAGAAACTGTAAAATCAAGAGACAGACACCATAGAAGAGAAAGAGCCACTCAGATTTGTTGGCTTTGCAGGTTTGTTTGTTTGTTTGTTTCTGGTTCAACAAAATTTTTCAGTTAGTTAAAGCAGAAGGATAATTTTCAAAGACACTTTTAAAGTTTCAGTGTCCCTGAGTTTTAGTTGTCCTTGAGAAACAGAGTGTAGCTATATGGGATTGCCAATAATCTTTATGTCATGAGTGATATTTTTTGGCTTGTGGGGTTTTTTTTGGGGGTGGAGTGGTTTTAAGCTCTGGTCTATTAGCACTGCTCTGTGGGCCTGAAGCAGGTGGGTCTTCCATCTCAGACTTCAGAAAGATGGTCTCTGCTCATAAATGTGTGGCAGAGGTCAAAGAATACAGTGTTTCATGGTTCCTAAGTAAATCTTAAGACTATTTACAGCAACTTGTTGGCATCCAAACTCAATCCAGTGGAGAAGGAGATAAGGGATGGTACCATACCTGTGTGAAGAGCAAGTTAAATTGTATTAAAGCCACAGTTTCAGTAGCAGAAGTCTGAATTTAAACAGATCAAAAACCAGGTTTTTACACCAAAACTTTCTCTGCCGCTTCCACAGATTACCTGTCATTTACTACTTTTCTGTCCATTCACAGTATATAATTGCAGAAATCAGTGCTTTGTGCCCACTATGGAAATCTGATGGCAAAAGGCCAGTTCAGTGAAATACCATAAAAATACCCTCAACAATAATTTAGTATTTTATCCTAATTTTTTTCTTGCTCTGGTTTACTACATTCAGTTTCCTTGAGCAATACCTTAATAGACAGTAGAAGTCTCCATGCCAAATGTAGAGAGATAATCAGACTGCCATTCTCATTTTCATCCTCAACAGACCTTCAGCTTTCCTCTTTGATCATCTGTGTTCAGTCCATATATAAGCATAACATTGTGGCAGTGTTCATATAATGACGTGTGTGTGTTTACACTATTCATACGACAGTTAAATACATCTACCATAATTATTCAACACAATTTAAAAAAAATTAATTAAGTTATAAACTTTGAGTTTCATAGGCTAGTAGTGAAGAATGACACTGGAAGGGTTCAAAGAGTGTGAAAGGCAGTAAAAAGGATTTATGTGCTTTATTTGGTCTAATGTACTAGTTTCAACAATTAGCAGGTTCATTCAGTGTGTTCCTGTGGTACTGCTGCAGCACTTGTGCAAACATCTTGCTGTCTTGGGTGCTTCTCACTTTCCTTTCTTCCATGATAAAAAGTCTTCACCTAGTGAACAACAGGGCCTAACTTTTGGTTTGGCATGTAGGTAAAAGGAGAAAAACTTGTTTCACTCTTTGTGCAAATCAATATTATGGCAAGTAAGATGGAATTTTGTGGCTACTCTGTATAGTATTCTGTATTCTATATAGTGCTCCTATAGTAATTATTTTGTTTCTTCTACTACCTCAAGTACAGTATGACACATACAAGCCATAGGATGGGTATGTGTAGATCTCCGTCACATAAATGTCACAAACACAGATGACAGGGTTATCAACCGCCAAGAGCAGAATTAATTTTGCTAACTTTATCTGTGGTGGAAGTGGAAAATATGCAGCTGGTGAATAAATAGTATGAAGACATAATAGAATTATGCAGCCTCATTAAATGGCTACATATTGTGCTATTTAGTAATGTACTCAATAGCAAGGTGTCTTGAAGAGCAAGTACAATAGATTATTAACTGTAGGGGGACTGCACACATAAAGACATAACTGTTAAGGGGATTCAGTGCATTCTGCTCAGCACCATATGCATAGAGACATAGAACAGTTATTATTATGACATCATCTCAGCTAGTTTAACACAGCTATCCCTGTCCTTTCATTCAATCCTCTTTTCTCTGCTTTTCTTCTTTTTCTTTTTGCAGAATCTCTAAAGGAACATAACAAAATCTTTCAAATTGAAATCTCACACCTCTCCACTCTCCTTAAGAGAGGAATGCGTTCTATCAACAATACACATTAATCAGTTATAAATGAAAGTAATAATAATCTGCCATGCTCTTCTGCCTATTATCATAAGTAGCATGAAATGATAATTTAATAGTATGCAGTACTTCACTTCATCAAGAAAAGTATCCAAGCAGCAAAGCACAAACACTAACATGTGTGCAGCACAATTCTCATTGCATCCCCAGGACCGGATTCATTTTTCATCAGCTGTAGTGCCAGCTTGCCAAGTCACAGAAGAGAGGAATGAAAGCTGCTACTTCAACCTCACTAAGTGGAGGCTGCCACTTAGCACTGCCTGCCTGAAAAGTTGTAATGGCTCCATGGTGTCACCAGCAGGGACTCTACTATCATCTGCTGCTGCTACTGTTGTGGGTTTTTCCAATCCTAGACAGCTGCTGAGAACAACCAGCTCCTCCTTTTCTCAGCATCTTATCTCACCTTGGAAATGGAGATTGTCTTTTGTTTGTCTCCTAGTGCATGGAGGTGCAGTGCACCATAGTCAGCAGCTGGCTGACACACCAGCGCTGACTGCCTTCTTGGGACACCATTTGCAATCTGGGTGTCCCTTTGTGGAATCACCAGTCCCAGAAGCGTTCAAAAGGCATGTGAATGTGACACTTGGAGACATGGTTTAGTGGTGAGAATGGTGGTGCTGGGTTAGCAGTTAGACTTTAGGATCTTGGAGGTCTTTTCCAACCGTAATGATTCTGTGATTCTACAATTGGTCAGGTTATTACTGTTCCCACTCACACAGACTGTTGTTCTTACACATTCTCGTTCATCAGGTGAAAACTTTCATCCTGCTGAAGTTGGCTGGAAATCTTCTCTCAAAATGTTCTATGGAAATTGCAGTTTCCGCAACAGAAATGTTTACCATGATAAAAGATCTAATTTGCCCAAAGTGAAACAAAATGGAAATGTTTACTTTTACAAAGAAATTTTGACTTGTATCTTACCCTCCTGTCTTCTCAGGTAACACTCTGTCCCTCAAGGGTTATTACTGGTTTTTGTCATCTTTGGCTGACAGTGTCTTTATTTTATGTACAGCTCAGGCCATAGAAACACAGTGGGGAAGGCAGTGCTTGGCACACAGCTGCTGTGTAACACCCTGGCAGCTGCATTAACTCTGCATCAGTTGAAAATGCTCCCACATTCCAAAATTGACAGGGTTTTTGTTTGTTTATTGTGGTTTTTTTTAAAGCTTACAGCCCTGCAAATCATTTTTCAGCACATTTTCATTTTTAGGATTGTCAATACACTAGAATTAATAATATAGGCAGACAAAAAAAAAAAACAAACTTGACACCAGAATCCTGTTTATTTTAACTTTGACAAATAAAACCATGCCAACCTGTCCACTTCTGTAGCAGTTTCCAAGTTCCTACATATACAGTAGCACATACAGTTCCTACACATACAGGAACATTGTGGGAACCAGCTCAGAAGAACAGTACTTGTGTTTTAAGTGTTGGGATGGATTTTGGGTGCCTATAACCTTTTCCAAATAAGGCTACACAACACCCGAGGGTGAGTTCATGCCTCTCCTGTCACTGACATGTGCCTGTAATTGAGCTGTGCAGGAAACTACAGACAAAGATCTTTCTTGTAGCTGTACTAAAGGGTTGAATGTCAGATGTAATAATAAAGGTAAGAAGTTATGAAGGCACACTATAATCCAATAAAAGTTGCAGGGAAGTGGATGAAAAACTTAAAGAAAATTTCCTTCAGAAGTTAAAGGTTCATCCTTCCCACAGAACTATAACAGGCCCATGTTAGTTGTCAATGTTAATCTACATTTAAGTTGCCATGGTTAGAAAATGCTTTTCCCTCACCTGCTTTTAGTAACCAAAAGCATGGAAAAATTAATGCAATTAAAAAACTTTGAAGCTCGAAGAACTAAATATTGTCCATTATTATTTTTCAGTAAAAAGGCATTTTTCATGCAAAGTTTCTCATATATGTATATGTAAATAAATGTTTTAGTCCAGATCTGGTAAAACTGAAAAAAATATCATTATACGTTCTCAAGTTACATCATAAGTCAGACAAGGTACAGTGGCCTATATATTCAGTTAAAAGTTGTTGTGTAGACAATTAGACACAATCTGTATGGCTGTGACGTGATTTATGGGTCCCTTCCAACTCATGATATTCTACGATTTTGTGATTTCTAATTGTGTTGATTTGTTCCATGCTTAGTGTTTGATTTGATGCTCAGTGCAGTTTTGCAAGAGCTGGAGCTCAATGGCACTTTTAAAAAAATTCCATTCTCCTCTTCCTATGAGTATTAATACCTGCAAAGGAAAAAATTCCATGCTGCCTAGACATTTGGCCAGTAAGAAGAGTGTATTTTGTATTTTCTGTTTGAAAGGAAATTCCTGGTGGATTTTAGTCTGTGAAAGGCTGGACACCAGTGTTTAAAAATATAAGAATTGGTTTCATATGCTTGGGAAAGGGCAGATGTCACTATATGACTCCATTACACATGGAGGAAAACTAAGGCATAAAGATATAGAATGACTTCACAAACACAGAAATGAACATTTTACTTCTTTTTGTTTATCACTCCAACCACCTGGTAATCCCAGCACTTTTGGCTAGATGAGGAAAAAGTATTTTTTTCTGGAAAGCCATCCAGGAATTACTCATTCACTACATAACCAAGTGGTTGTGTCAAGTGGAAAAGAACTTTATGACAACTTTTCTGTACCATCCTCTCATACTGCTCCAAACTTTATGATATGCAGAGACGTAATATTGAAACACCAAACTTCTTTTTAGTAGTCACTACAATTCCTTTTTTACTTTCCATCTCCATCATTTGGCTTTGATTTTAAAAATGCAAATTTATAACACACAATTTATTTTTTTTTTTTTACTATGTCAGTTTAACACATCCTGCCTTGGTGACTTCCAAATTAAGCAACCTTAGCTAATTCTATTACCATAACCATAGTTAATATGTAATGTTGTTGTTTCATCTTATTTTTAGGTTTCTTTAAAAAGAAATTTGTTCAAACAGTTGCTATTTGCCAAATTCCACTGGGAAGAGCAAGAACTGTAATGCTTGGGTTCTGGATGAAGCCCATTTATTATTTCCTGAAGAAGCACCTTTCCAGCATCACTGTTTTGGAATATTATGGGAAACTGAACACCAAAGTACCAACTTTACTTGTTCTGTGACACAGTTAGAATGATAGACTCATTTAGGTTGAAAACCAAAAATTATTAACACAAATAATCCCTCTAAAGCAGTCTGTTCTCCTGTTAATAACTCAATGGCCTTAGCCATTACCTTAACTGAAATTTTCTGCCCAAGTTAAAGCAATTCTTTTCCAAACAGATTTCAGGTGAGGAATCTACCACCATAACATGAACCCAATACATAACTGAGGATTTTCTGTGTTGTACGCATGCATCACAGTAGCTAATTTGTGGAGATTTTGATGCCAACCGGGGAAATGGCACAGAAACATAAGTCTGAAATAGCATATCCATGACACACAGAAGAGAAAAGTAAATCTAATGATGTGTTAGTATTCAACTGGGATCCACATATCTCATGTGAAATATGCTGGTGATGTAAAAATGGCCCCTTAACATCAATTTCCCTCTTCAACGTGTAAAAAGAAAGCAAAATATTTTGAAAACATTGTCAAGGTAATCTGAGCAAGTAGAATTGTAGCAGAGGTACTGTTACGTTTATCCTGACTCCTGCTTTTTTGATCACTGCAATGGGCCTGTGTGTGTTTATATTGGTCTGTTCAGAGCATAGACAAAGAACAGTTTCCAGGTAGTCTGACAAAAGGAAAAACTACAGCACAATTCCTTTACAGTCTCCTGCAATTGCCATTCTCATGAATTAGAATAATATTTTAAATTATGTCTAAGAATTTATAAAGTCTCTGTGTGGCTTTCTTTAGTCTTTCTGTACGAACGAGAGTCATTGGAAACCTCTGAGAATGTCAGGGCATATAAGCATGTACAAGTGACTGTATCTCTTCATGTTTGATGGTGCTGGTTGCCATTAACCATCCAAGCTTTACTGTTCTGCTTCTATTTCATCACTTCACTTTGCTCTGAATGTTTGTCTTCTTCCAGGACAAGCAGCTGTTTGCCCATGAAGTCCCATTTTAAAAGTCCACATGCTCCTGTACACCAGTTGCATGCTGCTTTCACACAAGGGTTATTTAATGCACACAGGACAGCTGCTCTTTAGTCCTTCTGATGGCTTTAATCCATTTGTACTCTGCTGGCTCTTCACAGTGGATTGTACCCCTTCACGTTTGTGGGGTTGCAGATGTAGGAATGAGTTAATACAGGTACTGACAAAAGTGGAGTTGCCCACTATGAAATACAAAACTGGAAGTTTTGGCTTCACATTTGAGTTTCTTATTGCACACAGTGGTTGTCATTTTGCTAAGTTTTCACTGTAAGTTTTTTATTACTGCCCTGAAAATCATCCCATCATTTTCAGCTAGACAACAGTTTTCAGTAGAAAGGATTCCACTGTATCTTTCTGTTTTGCTTTTACTGACTACTTTGATTTTCTGCTTCTTTCCTTGTTTTTCTGGAGTACCATTGCAGGATGGCAGTGATAAATGTAATGCCTGATTCCTTCGTGACATTAACACCATTAAAACTAAGTTCTCATGAGCAACTCATTGCTTTCTCCCAGGGAGTCAAGTAAGTAGTGTCACAATATGGATTTTCAGACTCTGTGTCAAAATTAGAATCAACAGAAAAAGTAATCAGCAAGAAAATAAAAATTTAAGGGAAACCGTGGGAACAAATGGAGACTCTTGTTTGCAACCATTCCGGTGTTGCAATGAGACCTCATTACAAACAAAAAAAAAAAACACAGTTCTATAATTTAATGGAGTGGAGTCCTCTGTAGCATAATGCTTTTTACCACTCCCAGCTATCCTTGGTGACCAAAAAATAAATAAAGAATGAAAGCTTTACCAAGTTTGGATAGACAGTAAAATATGTCCAGTGATAGGGTCACAGCTTCTGCCCTGCTCTATTCTATCTGACAGAGAAGCAATAGAAAAAATAGCCACCTCTGTGCTAGACTACTAGGAAGACTGATCATGTTAAAAATCTGAGCCCAAGTGAAAGAAGAAAAATAGCTGATAGTTTTATAAAATGAAGTCAGTACTTTATTATTTTTTATATCGGTCTTCCTTTTGACTGAACTCCTGTCAATAAAATGCTGTGAACACTCTGAACAAAAGCTGTTTCTTGAAGAATGCTGGTCAAACTTTTTTCCTTTATATATGATACCTCCAAAGAATAAAAGCAACAATTTAAGTAATACAATAGCAGGCTGGCAAACAGTGTAAAGTTCATCATTCTCAAACAAGCTCTGTGCTGTTGCTCTTTAGCTTAGATGTCACATTTCTGCTTCTTCATTACAAGGACTCTTTTCTATCACATGTGGATGTACTGAACAGTAGGGTGGTATAAAGATTTTCAAAATGGTTTTCACCAAGGGCTAGTGCTGCCTTTCACTTTTAAATCTCACATTGAAAGCTAGTTACAGACCACCTGCCTAGCCCAAGTAATCAGCATCTTTTCTAAGGAACATTGTCTCCAAAGGAGTTCAAACTACATTGTTGTGCACTCCTTTTTACATTTACTTGTGTATGTCTGGGGACACGTTTCTTGGCTCCTTACACAGAGATGCTCAAGAATTCCTAATAATAAATTCACTCTGTAAAGCTGTTCCCCTACCATGAAAGCCACAGAAAAATTTCTGGGAGACTACCAGCACCTAATTACTTTTTTTACTATGAGTCCTTCACAGTCATGATTAAAATGTAGTTCAGCTGTGTGAGAATAAAACCATGCTTAAAAAACCTCTAAACACCTATAGCAGTGTGTGTAATTTGGGACTGGACTGAAAATCCCATTTAATTTGGATTAACTGCATAGTCTGGACTTACACTTATGTCACAGCTTGCTTTTAACTTGCTGTCTTGCTTATGGGTGGCAGGCCAGCCACAATCTGACCACCTGGAACTTGGTATCATGTGCAGAGTCTTTCCAAGAAGATTTAAATACTTTGAAAAGCTGTCTCTGCTGAACATTGGATGTCTTAATAAACTGGAGCAAGCATGTTAATTATCTCTAAAGCTGGAACTAATAAACTTCTATATTACACTTCAACCACTGTGCTTCTGCAGAAAGCATCTTCAGTCAGTACTTGCACTGGTATCATTTTATAAGAGAAGCCTATTTAAGCAATATAAGATAATTAGATTCTAGCATAAGAAGTCACTGGACTCATCGGTATCTGTATAGTCTGCAACATTCAAAAATCCGTACTGTGGCAATTAGTTCACGCAGAATTACATTTGCAAACTGAGTGTTCCATACAATACAATTCTTACATTTCTATTTACATAAAAAAAAAAAAAAAAGGAAGAAAGAAATTATATGGGAGTACTTACTCACATGTATTACTAAACAATTAAACGTTAATTTTTTTCTGCAAATTCATGAATTAAAGAAAAATATTCTGCATCAACTATTGCAGAAGTTTGTTTTGGACCTGTGACTTTGATAGTTTATTTCAGTGATTCTCAAACCCTTTGAACTATTCATGCTTGCCATCAGACTGTTAATCCAAAACAATACAGAGGTGGCATTGTTCTGCAACCCACTGAAGACCATTTGTTGCCTCAGACCACCATTTGGGAGCTGATGGTTTATTCTCCTGAATAACTTTGTTGTACTAATGTAGTCTGCTGGGAAATGGAGTTGATGGCTTCTTTAATGGCTGTTGCCAGATGTTTAGTCTCTGTATTTTCATACTTTCTTTTTTTTTTTTTTTTTTGGAGCTAATTACCTACAAGATAGTTCAGTTTTACAAGGCTGCTGACAACCAACAAACAATAGAGTGCAAATGGTGGTGTGGTAAAAGATGCTATGATGACTGGAGCTCAAGACCAGGATTTTAATGACTGGAGCACCTGAAGTCTTGGAGCACCAGCCCAACACAACTGGTACAGAACTGGTTGATTCCAGAAGCACTCCATTTCAACATAAATCACTACTCACAAGTTAATTTTCCAGTGAAATTTATACTCTGTTCTACAAAGTAATTATTCTGGATATAAACAGCAGGACAGTTATGGAGCAAGAAGTAGGAAATATGCTTTTAGTTATTAATGTAATTTGTAATTGGAAAACCAGGTTTTCATTGAGAGAAGGAAATGAACTCTCTTATTTGTTGCCTGACCAGATAAAATGAAATGTATAGATAGTCGCACCTCTGATGTGCAACTTACTCGTGTAGTTATTCCGAGTTTTAAAAGGTCTCAAAATAAAGGACTACACATTAATTTCTTTCATCCTTATTATTTATTTTTGTAAGCTGCTAAAACTGTGCTTTATTTATTGCAAGTCATCCATATATAATTCTCTGCAGTTTAGAAAACTGCATCTAACATTTTCACCCCAACTTTATAAATTGCATTGATTTATTTCTGCCTCTGAGGCCTACGACCATTTATTACAACAACAAAACATCCTCCAATTCTGGTGATCAAGGAACAAAGTCCACTCATTTACTGTGTAGTGAGAATTGACAGATGGCCAAATGGGGTGATAGATTTGATTTTAATGTGTCTTAAGAGAGTAAATGAACCAAAGGCAATCTTCATCTCATGTGAAAAGTTGGATTTTTGTGTGGCTTTTCTGCAACAGTGATGTGCAATTCTCACAGCACTTCATTGATTTTCCAATCAACCATGACCATTCAGATGGCAAAAAGCAGGGTCAAAGAATTTTTATAAAGGGTTTTCTTTTACTGTTTGTCTAGAATTGCATAAACAAGAATAACATAAAATACTTTTCAGTGTTTTGTGGTTTTACTCTTTTTTTCCCTGAAAATTCTTTACAGTTTTTGTGGGTTATGCATTTTTAATTTTGCATCAAATGAAAAGGTTTTGTTGAGAGAATCATTTACATCATAAAGATAATGAGAATAAAATTTCCTCATATCTCTCCATCTGTTATTTTAGTCTATATCATTGATAACAAAGCACTTTTCATTTCTTCCTTTAAACTTAGAGCAGGGAGAGATTTCAGGACATGAAATAATACATGGAGCAGTGCAATAAAACCAAAATGCAATAGATCACAGGAGTTTGTCCATGCACTAGGCTCAAAAAAATATATATTTGTAAGTCCTTATGCATCATTAGGGACACAAAAAGTAATTGTAGAGTGTGTGTCAAATAGAGTTAGTGTGTTAGTTAGACCTCAGTGTGTTTGGGGACTGGTGAAGAATCTCTAAGGCATGCTTGAGAGTTATCATATGGGAGAATAAACACTTTCAACCACGGGCAGCAATATCTCAGAACCAGTGCATATAACATCATTTTAAGATTTGAGTGTTTAGCAGAAGTGAAAGTATTTACAAACCACTCTTGAAGTAATTGGTCTTTTTGTACCATCATTGCAGGTTCTGTGAAATATGAATATTGTGCTAGAAGAGATATTACTTTTCCATGAGGTGACATATCCCATGATTCCTCTTTAGGTGGATAATGCCACCTAAAATGGTGAATCATGAGCACATGTGCATTTGCCTGAAAACTGAAACCTTCTCTCTTTTCAGCTTTGTACACAGATCACTTCAAAGTGTCTTCACATCATGCCTTATACAGTGGGCCATACACTTTCACTGCTTATTTAGTAATGCTTAGTATTTTATTTGTGTTTGGTATAATCCAGTATTTTACCACAGTTTGATTAGCTAACAGAAAATACTCCCCTTCTGAGAGAGAAATTATGATCCTTTCACTAGCTGGAGAAGTAGGCTAACTACTTTTTTCTTGGTCTGTGAAAGAAATTCAGAGATCTTCTCACACCCACATATAAAAAGCTTGGTTTTTAAAAAATTACTTCATATTTCAAAATTGAAGGTTGAAATTTCAACTGTGGAGATGAGAACTGATATCGAGAAATAAATTTGTCTCTAATTATCCATTTTCAGTGCATAGCCTTTTCTAATTTTCAGTCAAAAGGTTAGTTATCCAAGTGTACTATTGGTGAATTAAAATTACTACACTTTTTTATTTCTGATCCTCATTTTTCTTCTTACCCCTATATAAGACACACCTCAATTCCTCTGGATTTTTAAAGGAAATGAGGTATGCAAAAATAAAACTCTTTTTGCATTGAAGTCTTTAGAAAAATAAACTTCAGAAGAACTTTGGATCGAGTTTTAAATGGTTCCACTGAGAGATGGAAAGCATGAAAAGTTTAAGATTAAATTCCTATAAAATTTATTATGATTGAAAATAACGGAAGGAGGTTTGTTTTTTTCCTTAAATACAATTTCACTGCAAAGGTTATAATCACTTCAAAAATAAATATGGCTAAAATCTAGAAAGTACTGTTCTCTCTAAAACAAAACCTAAATATTCCAAACCAGTCATACATCCAATATATGAATCCCCTGAACGTAAAGAAGCTGCTCTGTCTTCTTTTCATGTATCTTTGATAGTGGAGGTGTGTGTTCTTGGGTTTGTGCAAATACAATATTTATTTAACATATAGAACTGTTTATTTCATTGTACTATAAAACTATTTAAGAAGACCATTAGCTGGAGAAGGTTCTGATTTCTTCTGTTTGTTTGCTTGTTTGTTTTAACCAAATGCTTTCTTTTGGTCGGGAAAGGGCCAAATTCAAGTAAGAGCACTTCAGAAGATCAGAATTCTTGTCTTAACTGCAGTGGGACCACAGTCTTTACTAACCAGTGGTACCATATGCAATTTGAGTTAAGAAAAAGAACATAGTAACTTTTATACAGATTTGTGATCATACCTCAAATAGGCTGTTGATGAAAGCAAAAGGGGCAATAAGGGTAGATGGCAGGAAGGTAGCTTTTGAACTAACTGAAGCTTGTGAATAGTGATATTTTCATTCCCAGGTTCAAAGAACTTGTGGTAAGTCTGGAGACTATGGGTGCAGGGCCCACCATTACCAACTTTCAAAATTGAAAGGCACAGAAAAGAATGCTTTTGAGATTTCAAGGCTACAGATCAGTAGTTATTACATCTCCAGTTTGCTAAATTTTGGTCCACAGCAAAATCTAAAGTCCCATAACATGTACTCTGGATTCCCTTATATTCTGAAAAAGAAGTATGCTACCTAAAACAATGATAGGAAGTTCTTGACTACTCAGGCACATCAGTGCTCTGGCCCAACGTGTTTTTTTTTTTCTGACATCCACTGCCTACCTCTGCCCTTTCAGGTATAAAAACAGAATAGCTGAAATTCCCTTTCAGCCCATGCTTAGATTTCTCATACAGGATGTAAGAGATTTGCATCAAGTTTCCTCCTCTGTCTCAGGTAATTTGAATCCACATGTCCCACAGAAACATTTCAGCCAGAGATTGTTAAACTACTAAATACTAGTAAAAAGTAATCAAAGGTGAGATTTTGCCGTATGTTCTACTCAAGATTCTATTTTGTGTAGAATAATCGTTACTGAGCCAACTGAGTGTGGAAAGTGATGCTATAGCCCACCTTTGTATTCAACTTTCTGTACTTAAGAGTAAAGAATAACAAAGAGACTCTTTCCAGTAGAAATCTGGAGATAGTTCCAGATGTTAATTCTGACAAGGGAAACCACAATTTCCTCTCTAGGAAAAACTGTTTTGAGTATGTCCACCAGACCAACCTCCATAAGCGAGACTGGGACAACAAATAGGGCAAGTTCATACAGAATTTGGGGTCCTTTTAGCATATCAACAATACTAGAAGAATAGAATGAAATTATGATAGGAATCTGGGAGAAGACATTCTAGTCTTCAAGGATCAATCACATTACAACTCTTCCTGCCCCAGATTTCTCAGTTTTCTCACTGACAAATGGGAGGAAGCTGCTCTGTAAAAGGAAAAATTGGACAAGATTGGGTAAATTAGATGAAATAATAATGGCTGAACAAGTCAACTGGACCATGAGAAAAGATAATCAGGACTGGATTTAGCTGACATAACCACAGACATAACCACAGACATGGACATATTTAGTCCATATTTAGACCATTTAGTCTTCTAGACCTCTTTTATCTACAATGCAGAAGAAAAGTTTCTCTACAGTAATTTATATCATCTTCAACTCAGTGTTCCACACAGGTGAAAGTACTTATCCCCTGAACTAATCTGTCTCTGTCTCACCTATGAAGATATTCTGGGTTCATGAGTTTCCATGTGGCACTAACTTGTGGGTTACAGAGATGAAAGCCTAGTCAAACCCAGTGGGGATCTCTGGATTATGGGACCTCATGTAATTAATTGCTTTTACTATTTCTGTCTAAAGTCTGCCTGCATTAGATTGTGAAATTTTATGGTAAATAAACCTGGATTCAACGTCTAAGCACAGGTCAAGTTTTACTGCGCTCTAGGCACATCAAGAGACAGAAATTTAAATATCACACAACCTATGAAATGCCAATATTTTTTCTCTGTCTACTTAGTTATACCCATCCATCTTCCAGTTTAAAGACTATGCTGTAACCATGGTTATAATGGTTATAATATCATTTTAATTTTGTGAGATTGCCTTGGAAGAGGGGTGATCTTGCATCACAGGAAATTCAGTTCAACTTGTATCCACAGTCAAGATACTTTTCTTGAAGATCTTTTACTTCATTATTAATAGTACAGGCACGAAAATATGTACCAGGTTTTTCATTAAGGTATGCAAAGTTATCTTTCTCTTCTTGAAAAATTTCTAAAATCTACTCATACTTGAGGCACTGCCACAGTGAAGATGAGATACTATTTTGTTCTGCAGTGTACTTTCTAGTTACCTGCTTGTGCCTTTTAATTTGTCTTGGAGCAAGGTTTTGTTATTCACTTGGCGCAATTCACATATTGTTTGGAACAATGCACACTAATGCCATGACATTCAGACTAAGCAAATGGCAATAATTTTCAACCTCACTAGTTATTTGGATATATCCAATTATTTGCATGGGCAAATATGTCTGTGTGTATGTGTAATAGTGACTAATAATCCCTATCCTGTTATTGACCCATCATATACACTCTGATTGAACTCAATAGGAAATGTTCATGCAGAATAATTGTGAAATCAGACTAAGCACATAATTAAAAAATAATCTGTAAAAATTAGAAACTTAGCTACAGAAACACATGCACAATTTATATTTCCTGAAATATCTGTGCTGTTGAGAGGAACAGGAATGTTGGTTCCAGGTTATTCATTTTGAAAACTCGAATACGTGTCCATCTTCCTCCGTTCTGTTCTTCTGTCTGTTGCTGCTTAGTGCCCTGAATATAAAATTAATTTTCAGATCATAGTCTAAACAATACTTTTCTTCCTAAGAAGATAGTTTATGTCACAATGCATTTCTATCTCAGATAAACTTTCCCCAGATATTTTGGAGACATCGACATGGTTGCTGTTAATGTTTATTTACTCAACAATAATCTTTACAAATCCTTAACAAGCTGAATGTTACCAGTGTGTAATTTCTCATTTGATAGTTACTCATCCTGATAAAATGTCTAGCCCACAGTAGCTCTAATAAATCAGTTATTAGCCACAGTAAATACTGGCTTAGAAGGAAACATCCTGATAATAATTGGAAAACCCCACCATGCTAATAAACTCTAAAACCCCAAAAGTATTCTTATTTTACAAAAAGGGAAAGGAAAAGAAGGAGCAGCCTCGTGAATCTCTGATGCCTATGCATCACATGATTTTCCTGTTACAGGTTTCAAGAGAGGAGACCCTGCAAGGGGCAACTAAATAGTCTTGCTAAATCACTTCAGACTGGGGGGATGATACCATACCTCTGTTGGTGGATTACAGCCTATATTTTCATATAAAATATTTTGGTTTCACTCAACCCACATCTTCAACAAACCTGTTTCTCTTCAAACACAGAAGCTATTGAAGAGTTTGCTGCTGCCAGTGCTGGAGGAGTTCGATGAGCCTTCCTTAGAAAAGAGAAAATTCAAGGAAGGATAATGGGCCTCAAATGACAATGAGGTAACACCACGAACAAAGGAAACAGATTACTCAAATAAGAGCCAACAGACTGACAGTAGGAAAGAAAAATATTGAATAGGAACTGAGAAGTTGTTCTGATGACAAAGGAAGGAATGGGGCACATGTGCTCAAGCATTGCAACCTTGTTTAGGTAAATCACTAGTGTACATAGTAAGACAGTCCTGTAAAATGCAGAGGAGGAATCAAAGTCACATATACATGGAGTCTGGTTTTTTTGCTCTCTAAGCTTGTGACAATAATTCCCTACTATTTTACAGGAAAAGGAATGGAAAAAAAATAGTGTAAATGCTACTCCATCTACCTTTGTTTTCAATACTTTTCAGCTATGAGCCAATATAAATTAAGTCTACCCACACAAAAATTCTCTGGGATGCATAAATTGATAAGAGAACCACATTAAAATATTGGAATCATTCTTATACCTTTGCATGGGAAGGTGATGTTATGTATTTCTTAATCTGCAAGGGTTGAAAAAATTGAAATAACTATAGGTTTAAGTCATAAACTCCCTTTCTATGTACTGCTTTTGTTCACAATATTAATTTTTCTGGAATACATAAATATATTTAGAAGAAATGAGGATATGTTCAGTAGCTGAACTGGATTAAAAGCATCTGAAAAATATAGGAATGCATCAGGAACAGATCAGCTTTTTTTTTTAATCTCTCCCACAAACACAAACATATGATACACTATGCATAAATTTGTAAGAGGACAATTTGAAGTTTGCATGTTATTTACACAGCACAACTACTCCATTGAAAACATTAGGATTTCTCCTGTACAGAAGTATTTGCATCATTTTAAAAATATGTATTATTTACCCGATAGACCGTAAAGGCTCCATGCAGAGCAGTTACAGAGATCCAGAAAATAATAATGTCTTGCCTTGGATAAATCTAGTTTGGAATCATCTGAGTGCATTAGATGATTAAAAAAAGTATTTACACGTGCGCACTGGTTTGGTTTATAAACAGTAATAGGGGAACCATTTTCCTAACCCTTCATAGCTACCTCAGTACAAGAGAACAGACTGTGTTGTAGTATTCCACTACATGTTTATGGGAGTTCTGCATGTAGCAAGGGAAAAATATTATTCTCCATTTACACTGTAGATTTATACCCCAAAATTTAAAGACTATTTTGAGTTATATAGAAAAAAGCCTCTAGAACCACTGTCTTTCTTTTGGCCCCTGTTATTGCTCATTAGCCTTAAGTGTGAATTTCTGCATAGTATGCAGTGTGTGTTGAAGACTTGATGATTCATTAGGTACTGTTCAAAATGTTCCATGAGATGCAGGGCTATCTGTGCCTGACTCTCTTGTGGTGAAAAGTTCCTGCAGATGACTATTAAGAGAGCTGACTTAATATATATCTTAATATATATCAGCTATTAAATATTCACACCAAACTACTCTCAGAAAATTAAAAGAAGTAGCACTTGTCTGCAAAGTTTCGTAAATAATATACAGTTAAGTGACAGAAAAATTACAGTTGGCTCTTTTTTTATCAGAGGAAGAATGAAATATGAGAGAAAAAAAGTCCTAATATAAAAATAAACCATCAAGATTAATTTTCTCAGTTCTGATTAAAGTCACTGAGGTACAAAAAAGCTCATCTGTAACTGTACCCAGTGCATGCTATCTTAAATGCAGAAAATTACTTAGTGCCTTGTATTCTGACAAACTCATGTCTTCCACTTGATTCCCATATGATGAATTCATATGATGACTTCACGTTGGCTTTGGTGGGATTTTTTTAAAACCTTATTCTCTTAAGGCATGATGTTCAGACAAACATTTTCTTTAATATTTTGCTAGCTGTTATCACGAAAAATGTGCTTACACTGCCAAATACCAGTGTTGGCATCACAGTCATGTTAGAGCAGTTTACCTATTTCACAGTAAGAAAGAATAGTTCAGAGCATTTCTATTAGAACACAGCTGAGATATGACTACCTTGTTTGGTAATCTCTGTCACAGCAGACACAGGTCTACATTCAGAAAATGAATAATAATCTAAGTCCACTGGTAGAAAGATCTTCTCATCAAATCAGAACAGACCTCATTGTGCCTCTTGAAAAAAAAACCACAAGGAAATAACAAAAAAGCCAGGAAAACATCTGATGCATAGTAGCCAGAGAAATGTGAGATGGGCCCTTAAGGGAATTGTTATTCTCAAGTGGATGTAAATGTATTCATCAATGCAAAGAAATGCATAGTGTGTTATATACACAATACATTAATAAATAGCCATGCATTAAAAAATAATGAGATTTTCTACGAAACAACATCCTGTGGTGTTTAGAATCATAAAAAAGACAGTAAAGGAAGGTGGGGGAGAGGGTTATGTGGAAAATCTGATTAAAATACAGAAACCCCATCCTATACATAAGATAAAATAAATATTTTATTGGCTAACTGTAAACAAAAGAACAAGTGCAGTAAAATGTAATTAAAAATGTAAAAGTGTAGGGAGGGATTTATTTTACCATAGTGATATTAATATTAGAAATGGTATGTAAATAGGTAACAAAATTCTGCTGCAGAAACAGTGGAAAATGGCTGTTCGTTTCCTATAATGAGCTTTCATCTTTTTGATTTTCACAATAAATACTTCCAGTGATTTATTAATAATGATGCTCTTAGCCTTTGGAAAGCTCTAGCAAAGCTTCACATTCTGGTACTACCTAACAGATATTACTTACAGTTCTTATGATTTTTTTAGGCTTGGCCAATATGCGTAACAGAGCATATTTTGGCAGAAATATAGATTGTTTCAGAGTTCTGGCTTGTCATATAAAGAGCATGAGGCTTCCTTGTGGTTTGTGACTCACAGGCCATGATATCAGAGGACAGAGATGTGTCCTGGCTCAGCAGCAGCTGGCACTCCATAGGCACAGCATCTCTTAGCGTGCAAAACATTCTGCCACCACATGCACAGCTTTTCTACTTTTATTTCATCATACTTAGCTGTATCAAACAATTTCCTAGTGAAGAATACTTTCCATGTAGCCTATACCTTTGAAACACATGCTACTACTACAAGTGCAAGCTCTGGTCTTGCATCTGGACTGGCATTGTTGCCACTAAAAAGCACTGCAGGCTTTTTCTGACAATTAATGACAATATGGTTTAATGAGTTAAAGAATAACACAGGAAATTGTGGCTTATGGTAAAATAATTGCATTTCCACCAGCTCAAGTGTTAGGCTGCTTATCCAAGGCTTCAGGGTTACATAAAGCTGCAGAAATTAAGCACTTCACCCCTGTTTTTGGAGATGGTGCAATAGAGGTCCAGAAGATAGGGAGGGATGGCAACAAACAGGTGCTATCTGTTTGTTTAGACATTATAGTTATACAAATAATGGAAAGGATTCATAATTCCTGTGACTGTGCACATTAGATTTCAGTTAAAAACATATCACAAATAAAGCCTTAAGTATAGAAAGGCAATTTAAGTATAACCACCACTGCTGATAACACAGGCAATTTAATAGATCAAATTCCTTCTTCCTCCAATAACTTCTTATCCTTTCAGTTCCAACTCATTTTCAAACACCCAAGAGAAAAAAGGACTACACATCATGACCTGAAAGGCTACAAATCTGGGCTATTTTAGAACAAAGTAAAGTGAGAGGAACAGTACATTTTCTATGAAAAAATGTAGTTTTATTGAAATCAAGTGCTGGAAGGGAAAAATGTCAATGGGAAACTGCTGAACTAAATAATTTAAGTTTTCTCACTTCATTATCTTATCCGTTGACATTACTGAAGTAAAATAATTCAATACGACAAATACGCATTTTATTGATTCCTGATTGGACTGTTGTAAACTTTTTATTCCATAAGAAGAAATTTTTCTTCAAAATAATTTTATTTTTGTGTTCTACATCTTTTCTTCTGGCTACTCATTCCTCCTTTCAAAACACTAGTCAAATTTCTTCTTTACCTTCTTTCTTGATATCATTTACACATTAGTTACATTTTGCTGTTACCTCCTCAGTCCCAAAATAAGAAGAGCCAAACAAGGCTCCTGCACGTTATTAGGAAAGAATACAGAGTCTGACCCTCAGACTTCAACACATTTACTGGAACTTCCTGGAACTCAAATGCAGAGACTTTTCAGGTTTAATAAGGCAAATTTTCTCTAAAGAACTGCGAACTGCTCATGGGTTTACATAATTTTATAGGTTTGATAGCAGAAGTTGTTAGAGAATCAAATTTCTATTAAAGAGGGTTTTTTTTGTTTTGGTACTTTTTTTGGTACTTTAATTAAAAACACTATAACTGCTCTGAAAAAAGAGGAAAGAAAGAAGAAAGGAAGGAAGAAAGGGGGAGGGGCAAAAAGCAAAATATTAGTAACACCTAAGATACAGAGTTTAAGTTTCTTTTAGTTAGGCCAAAGAAAGAAAATAAGTAAGTTAATGCATGCAATTTCTTATGACATTTTCTTCAAAGTATGTAGTAGTCAATAAACATTTATCAATGCTTACAATCCTACTGAAGACAATAGGGGGCATGTTTGTGATTACTAGCATGGTATAGTATCCATAACTGATCTAGATGGTTTGCAAAATCATGATAGATTTTGTGCAAAATTTGTTATTACAAAATGTATGTCAGTACACTCTTCACTGCTCAAAGCAGAAGACACCAGAATATTTTTTCAGGAGTAAAATGTCTTTCTTCGAATAAGCACAATAACCAGTAAAGTCTACTTGATTGTTTCAGCTGTACTACCTAAAGTAGTGATCAACCAAATGATTGCTACAAATGAAAATATCAGTGAAGTCACTTTATTCCATGTGTGGTTTAATCTTATGATAAATATTATTAATATTAATAATAATTTTTAAATAGTTTTATGACCCTGGGACTAGCTTGGTTGGTTAGAGCACAGTGCATGGTTCTATTCCACCATGGCCTTCACTTAAGACTGGGACTCAATGATCCTTGTGAGTGTCTTCCAACTCAGAATACTCTGTGATTGTGGTGCTTTATCATTTAGCAGGAGGTGCATTCCAGAGCAGCGAGCTCCGTGCTGTCTGCTTGAGGGTCACTGTTCCCTGTTGTTCTCTTGCCATGACAAAACAATGCATTCGGTGTGATACTTTGGTTCGGTAAGATTCTTGTTCTTATTTCTTTGCTCTCAACATGTACTTACTGCTATATGTTCACATTAAAAAAAAAGTAAGGTCTAACACAAATTTCTGGCACTCACTGAGACTGATGACAATACTCAGCGTTGTGGACTGAAACCCCAATGTCAAGAGTCAGCTCCCAAGACAGTTATAAGGTGTCAAACATTGAATTAATCCCTGCCTCCAAGTAACTTTTTTTCAGATTTGTAATGTCTTTGAAGAAAAAGACACAATCTCAAATATAACTAGTTTTTTTTGTTTATTTTTTTTAGAGTTAGAAGCAATTAAAGTTTGGTTTCCAGCATTTAGACAGTACTAAGGGAAGATGTTCAAAATCACAAAAGATAACATTTTCAATATGAGTATTTAACTCTGCAATTTTTTTTCTATCTTCCTACAAAACCATATTTCCACATTTCAAGAATTGCAAAATATTTAGCCAATGTTTTCCAAAAACCTACCTATATGCAGAAAAGAGAATATTATTCTAAATGTGTAGATTGGCACATAGACCAGCTGAGAAGATTTTTTCTGAGTGAAGATTATGCTATTTCAATGTAATTGCAAACAGAAATGGACAGTAGTTAAAATAGTACATTTACAACTGCATTTTGAGTTTCTTATTGCTTCATCTCACTCCCATCACTACCCAGGCAAATCTGTTGAATGTCACCAATGGTACAGTGGTGGTGTGCTAGTATGAAAAGAAGTGGTTGGTTCATTAAGATTGTATTACAAAACAAATATCTCCCTAGAGCAGAAAGTCAACATAAAAAAGGCAATAGCATAAACCAGATGTTTTGATATTACATTTCAGAGAAAGCATTTCAAGGAGGAAAAAAAAAGGAAAGAAAGAAAGGTCATTCATGAT
This sequence comes from Lophotriccus pileatus, assembly GCA_035583135.1. NCBI lineage: Eukaryota > Metazoa > Chordata > Aves > Passeriformes > Tyrannidae > Lophotriccus > Lophotriccus pileatus. Next base: position 113,998,328 of record JAWWES010000081.1, on the reverse strand, counting down.
ATATATACATTAAATTAGACAGGAAAACAAACAGATAACCTCCTTGCTAAAGAAAAAATGTCTTCCAAGTACAATTCATTCAGTCTCTTACTTTTTGGATGGGTGTTTTGATTTAGTAGATTGTATAGCAATGTATTTCAGACTTTTTCCCAGTCATGTTGTGATGCTCTTGACGTTTTGCAGTCTTCTGAATCTAATCTGTGCTACTGTTCTGTTTCTTGGGAAGTTTTGTATATTTGCAGTATTTTAAAAGGTATCAAACTTTCTCATTAATAAGGCAAAAATCAATAACTCTCCATTGAAGAATAAATACAATTGTAAAGAACAGGAACAGTGAGTGTTTGATCTTTCACATAGTCTTGGAATGACACTTTTTGTGCTTGAAATGCTTATTCATGTAGAATCATATAATGGTTTGGGTTGGAAGGGACCTTTAAAGGTCACCTAGTATATACATCTCGTGTATAACTTTGTCCTTGTAGAGTCTGAACTCAGAAGGTTTACTTGCAAGGTTGCAGTAATAAGCAGTCATAAGTATTTACAGCTTAGTGTATCAGAGGTTAGCGATAAGTTGCTGAATTGCTAGCAAATGCCATTTTATTGTCTTAAAAAGTGCCTCTAGTTAATTTTACTAGAAACTTATTTTTTATCCAAGGAGACACATGGGGTTTTATTCCCTGAGAACTCGTCGAATAAGGCTTTCCTCCACTATACACCCTTCATCAGGATGGAAAAAAAGGCAAATTCTTAAATTACTCCATTCTGACAGAGCCTCCAGACAGTTCCATCTCTTGAAGGGACGGCAGGTAAAGTAAATAATTATTTCTGTACTTGTGTAATTTGTAAATTAAATTTCAAATATGGTCACATAATTTCTAGCACATTGTTTGACAATGGTCTAAGATATCTGACCTACCTGGGGCTTCCCAGGAACCTGAATTGTGCACTTCTTATGAGTAAAAAAAAGGTGTTTGGAAGTTTCTACTGCAATATGCAGTATTGTAACTGAGGTAATTGCTCCTGCATAGCTTTCTGCTTGGAGTGTATACTAGAATTATGCAATTAAGTATGTAATGTCATGGATTATAAAGCAAACATCCCCCATCAAGACAGTGGCCAAGCTACTCAATCACCTTGAAATGAATTCAACAGGCAAAATTTAAGCAAAACAGGTAAGTCAGGAGGAACAAAGTTCAAACCTGTTAATTCTGGACCAGTGTCATGGATGTGTGGAAATGAAATTTGCTTAGATAGAAATCTTTTTGATATCAAAACTGACCTATCCCTGAAGGGAATGATTTTCAAAAATGTTACAAAAGCATAAGTATTTGAGAGCACAGAAAACAAGACATTCATGAAGCTGATGATAGTAAAAAAGAAAAAAAAAATTGTGAATACGTAGAAACAATATTTGGATAGCTTTGCTGGACAGGTTCTACCCTGAAATATGGCATGAAAGAAGCATCACTAAGCTTATTCTGTTAAAGGTAGACAATTTAAAGAGGTGCCTGAGGCTCATTATGATTTTCGCCATTATCATTATAACCATAATTGATCTAATATCCTCATGTCCTGATATGGTTTTAGCTCTGCAACCTTTGCCTCAGTAGGCTGGAAATGTGAAAAGTCTCATACTTGCAGCAAAAGACTGCAATAAATTTCACTACCTTTGCCCTTTACTGTGCTTTGCCATTTGATTATCTGGCATTCTTTGACTCCCCTGTACAGGTCCAACAACTTTGGGGAAGGAGGAGGAATGCCTACTGGAATGCCTCATCAGTCACAATGTTAAGTCTATAAAAGGTTAAAGAAGAAGAGCATTCAAATATCTTCATGGGCAAGGGTAGCTATTCAAACTTTTATGTTTTGCTCTTGTGACAGCATCTGCAAGGAGAACATAAACTGCCACAACATGATCATGACAGGAGCTATAACAAAAAAGAAAAATAATACAAACGACTCATTCTAGATGTGTCATTTTTAGGTGGTAATCACTTCACCCTATTTGGATTCTGCAGTCAAGAACTGCCTGGCCTTCTCTCTTAGAGAGAATTCATGCTCTATCCTTAAAACAAAACAATCACAGTTAAGTTGGTTCTCTCAGGATATGTGGTTTCATCAAATCTGGTCTGTGAAAGATGACTGTTTCCTAAAAGAACAAGGTACAATGCAAGTCTTTGAAAATATATATTTCTTGGCCTACACCGAAGACAACTATAGCATTAGTTGTCAAAACCAGAAAGGAACTACATTTACAATTCACATTATCAGTTATCATTACGGAGTCAGTAGTAATATGGAGAAGACTAGGAAATGCTAATTTTTCAGTGCTACTATGCAGTGGAGAATACAATTTATAATAAAATAGTACTTCTAATTTCAAAGGAAACAATGTAAAATTTTTAAAAAATTAAATGTTCATTTAAGCCATGGAGCTGCTTTTGTGCCTTTGAACTCTTTTAAGATAGATCCTTGATCTGCATGCTAAAGATTCACCTATCTTTAGCTCTGGACAGTACACATCTCTTATATCGATCTCCATAATAGTATCCATACATTTCCAGTGCATTTTGCATTGTGACTAACATTGGTGAAAGCTAATTAATCTCTCTCTTGTATTTATTCTATGTAACAGAGTGTTTTACAGATGGATTTTAGATACCGTGTTTTAGCAAGAGCCAGGCACTTTAATAGCCTGTTGTTAGTCAGACTCAAATTTTGACAAGTTTATTTTACAGTCTGAAAGCAAAGCAGAGAATTTAACTTAATCTTGATATTCAGAAAGTCCATCTTCGTAAATCTAGTCAAAGCTACAAAATGTTACCAAGTTGTTCTTATTCTCTGTTATAGACAGTGATGTGTGCATGTACTTGGTGTGGCATAACTGATTGTACAGAGTGCAAAGCAGGGGATGGCTACACCACAGGCAACCTAGTTATAGGGGTACACTACCCCAGGGTGCAGTACTTTTTGCATACCCATTAGGGTGACATGATACAGAAAGAAAAAGAAAACCCAACACATGAACAACAAAAATGAAATGGAATCGAGTGATGTTTAGATCAGATAAATCAAGGAAATATCAGAACTGATTGGTTAACAGTAGTAATATCTATCCTTGAGAAAGTTGCAGTAAACAAGAGGATTTTAAATGAAGGAATATATGGCATTTTTTGCAAGTATTATTTGCAAGTCACTATAGTGATAAATTTTTGTCTGTATACAAATTCAAGCAGGAAAATACAGAAAAACATTTTCTCATATTAGTAGAAACAGAAGAATGGGAAAACAGTTGGAGATATAACAAATCAACTGGCATTTTTGAGAGGAAATCATTATGACACAAAATGTTGGCAAAGGGACAAAACAAAGATGTATTGCTAAATTATTCACGGATACACAGAGTTTAAGTCCAGAAGGTCAATTGTACCACTGTCTTGACCTCATATGTAACACTAGCAATCAAATTTCATACTTACATCAATGTGAACCCAAAAGCTTGTGTTTGTGAAAAGCATTCCACTCAGAAAGACATCTAGTTCTGATTTATAAAGGCTTCAGAAGTGGAAGAACTTAAAATTTTACTTGGTAGTTTGTTCCAGTATTTAGTTATCTTTGCTATTAAAAATGAGTACCAATCTTTTTATCAGAATTTGAAAATCTTTAAGAACAACCAATTGGCTCTTAGTGTGCTGGGTCTTTTCTATCCCAGATTGAAGAGCCTTTAGTACAGTTATTCTTCCTCATGTAGATACTTGCACACCATAATCAAATCACTTCTTGATCTTCTTTCTGATAGTCTAAGCAGGTTGAACTTCATAAATATTATAATGCAACGCATTATTTTCAACTTGCAATCATTTTAGACTATCCTCTCAGCAGTTATAGGAACCTTATGTATCACTGGGTAAAAATTTCTGGGCTATTTTACTTCAAATGGGAGAAATAGGATTTGGGCAATTCAATCTGTTGACTTAGTACAATTTCAACTGTGGAATTTAAAATAGGATGAGAACATGTCTTGCTGAATACATTGACTCGGAATTACATGTCTATTCTGAAAAATACTCTGCATGTATATTATTATAATATTAAATTTCACAAGTCACACAGGTAAATCAGAAAATTATACTAAAACCAGACCTTTAAAAAGAATAAAATTCGCAGTATGACAAGGGAGGAGACTACAGCTGACTGTGCAAGTTAACAGGTAACCTGTAAGTGCTAGCTGTTTTATGTTATCTAATTCCAAGAGGAATTTCTAGACAATGAAATAGGCCCAAACAGTTCTAATTCATGATCATTTCCATATACTCTGTTCCAGGACAAGTAACGCAGGTGTTCGGTTGCACATTCTCATCAGACATAGATTTTTTTGTGAGCTGTTGGGAACAAATGGTTATCAGGGAAGTACAGTAACTTCAAGTGGCTGATGCCTGATTAATAAAAGCATTGTTGATGGCTACTGTGCTTCCTGACTGAGTTTCACACAAGTCAGCCTGAGGAAAAGTGGCCTCTGAAGGCAGGGCACTAAAGCTGTAGAGAATCACAAAAGAATTGTCTCTTTTTGTTTTCTCACTATTACTGTTTTTCTTCTTAAGAGTCTCCTTTTCGTTAATGACAGAGGACAGAGACTAATGATTGGAAATTTACCCATCAGTCATTGGGATGCCAGAGTAAAGTGCCTGTCTATTCAGCTAAAATAACACTAACTAAAATAGTTTTGCTGATGGTGTAATTCTGATTTGAGAAGAATCACAATGGATCAGGAAAGATTTTAGTTTTAAAAGGAGGGGAGGGTGTGTCAATAAACTTCTGAATCCTCTAAAAAATGTAGTACTGACTTAATACCTGCAATGTCATTACAGATGTGTAAGAGTTTTGAACAAAGAAAATTTCCAAACAAAGTGGAAGGGTAATACTACAAAGTAATTATGCACCATCCATTTGCTAGAAGCAAATTATTTCAACTCACAAATACCAGCCAAATACCTTTCATGCTTACTCTACATTTTTGCTTTTTTTGCTCCCATTTTCTCTCACAGGAACACTGAACCACAAGCTATTCTTGATATTGAGCTTACAAAGGGTTCCCCCTTTTCATTGAAGGGATGTATTTGAAGTGGTTTTGGGTTTTCTTAAGTATAAGAATTGGATAATTTTCCCAGTGTGTAGGAACACAGGACTGTGACAAAGAGAGATGAGGATCATTCAGTCATATACTCAGAAATTATATCCAGCCATATAATTTTGCCTTAAAATGTAGTTACTTGCTCCCCAAACTAATTCCTCCAATAGATTTTCAATAGATTTTGAACCTATATTAATTCTTGAGTAATTTTGTGTGTATTCTCATGCCTGAGCTATCCCTTAGTTAAAATACTCCCAATATTGAAAAGCACTTAATTTTAATGTAGAGCATCATGAAGATAAAATTACTATTAATACTTCATGCATCTCTGAACAATGATTGTTGGATTTCTCTTTTGGATTCTTTTAAGAGAAATTTCCTAATATGATACTGGAATTTTAATTTCTGCTAGAAAAGCGCACAGAGTAGGACTGTGTTTAAGTTGCTGATGCAGTTGTAGCTGAGTTGAAAAACCTCTACCTTCTACAAAACACATTTTCCAGAAACTATCTTGTGCTATATATTATTTTCCTTTTACCACTATAAGCGTATTTTACCTTTAATACTGAATAGCCTGAATATATTAAATGTAGCATGTTGTTAATTTATAATAATAAAGAATACATTGGCTCTGGCATGATACATAGTGTTTAAATTAATACAGCACATATTTCTATATGCTTAGGATATATATCTACTTCTACACAGGTAAGTTGTCCAAGTTTCTCTTCCCCTGCCAGGAGATGAAACATAACCACCAAGTTCTGCTCTGAGTTATATCTAAGAAAATCCATTACTTTCAGTGGACATGCATATGTCACTGCAGAACCTAACCTAACAGGATATCTTCCACTTACATTTACTGTCATTTTTCCCAATTTCTTAAAAGGTAACAATGCCAATAAAAGCCAGAGTTAACAAAACGGAATTGGGAGATAATACCCACTTCCTCAACATGAGAAATAAGCATTTTAACAATGTTCATTAGCTCTAAGAAGACAGTATCCTATGCTACATATCCTATGCTACATATCCTATCCTAAAGGAAGGAAAAAGAAGCAATAAAAAAGACTTCTATATTATGACTAATGAAGGCAGCTACTGGAAAAGCACTAGTAGGAGATGCTTCCCTCCTCCCTCACTAAGCACAATGAACAGCAGGGGTTTCTGAATAACCTCTTGGTTTTAGAAAAACAGATTCTTTGTCCATTAATATACTGTCTTCATTATTGGCAGAAAATTATTTCAGTCCCTACTTGAGAGTGGGAGGGAGAGATTACCAAGAAAACATCCCTCCATACAAGGCTTTTTTTTTTTCTTTTTCTTAAACTAGTGATATTATGACATTTGAAGTAAATAACTTGAGTTCCTCTAATCTGAAAGGTAACATTTCATGAGTGACATTGATATTTAGGTTTTTTGGGGCTAGATATTAGACAGTACCTTGGTACCTGGTAGTATTTACAAAGGATTCCCCATTTTCATTGAAGGGTTGTATTTGAAGTGGTTTTGGGTTTTCTTAAGAAGCAGTTGCACTTGATTAAGAGTTATCAGGGTGATCAGATATGAAGTATTAGGTGGAAACTTTATTTCCTTCATAAGAAAAACATGGGGAAGCATGGTGGCTGTGGAGCTGCAAGGGTAATTACCGGAGAGGTAATCTATCTGGACAGAAAAGTGCCCAAAACACATTTGAGTGTAATATTCTAGTTCCTCTATTATATGTTTCATAAATAATGAGCTGGAGCACACACAGTGTGGTCAGCCCCGAGGAGACTGCAGAACTCAGCAGGGGTAAGTCAGGTTTCATAAGATATCCTTTTAGACCACATAGTGGAGGAAACAGTAAATAGCTCAGAGAAGAGAAATACAAGCAGAATTGTTCATGGACAATAAGAATCCCTGAAGATACTCAGAAGTCTGTCACCACCAGGTCTTTTCTCTGGCTAACGTTGCAGTATATTATAACTTCTTAATGGCATAACTTGTAGTGTGTATTCTTCACAATAAATATTTCATCCTGAGATGGCACCCTAGAATCCAAGAAGCTAACTGAACACAAGAAAAAGTATTAACAGCGTGGTGAACTCTGTCAATACAAAGAGTACTTATTACTGTATTTAATCATGTTGTCAAAATATTTCATGACACAGTAGTGGTTTTAAATATCTATAAGCTTATTAAAGGAAATAGGAGTTCCTTATATTTGTATGAAGTATTTGAGGATTAACTAAACATGTCCTCAGGATATGTATCTATATATGTATATAGGTAAACATTCAGTATATAATTTATTTCAGGTATTGAGAAATCAGCTACAGTTTAACACTTTTGTTAGATTTCTCTGAATTTCACAAAGGCAGTAGTATTAATTTTCTATATATATACTATATATATATATATCTACTATATATAGTAAAGTTATCATAGCCAAGAGAAACAGAACTATCCAGTAGGGTTTTTTTCAACACGTTTTCTTAAAGAAGAAATTAAATTTCTAGGCAAACATTAATAGCTCCCCCAAAAAAGAAAACTACTAATCAAACTGCAATCTGGAACAGCGTACATGAAGAGAATTAACTGCTTTTCTCACCACTGGCCTTTAAACTTAGGTCATAATTACAGGTATTACTTTGAGAGAATACTTGTAAAGAATTTCATGGTAGGTGTCATAATTCTTCATGGTTAACATTCAAGGCTGCCAGTTCACGTAACTTTGACTTCAGTCAACAGAGGAGACCTTAGTAGGAAAGCCATTATTAATGGCATCAGTACCAACAAGTACTGTTAAAATAGCTGTGGAAAAGAACAGCTACAAAATTAGGGGAAAAAAAATTAGTTTGTACAGGCACTTTGGTCTGAAATGAAACCCTGCTGGATTTGCCTTTCCTGATTCTTTGCTATGTCATTCTTAAAGACATACTTGTTAGAAAAAGAATTATTACTGTCCTAGTAGGCATCAGTAGACTTCTTAAAGCAATAATAGTCAGCACTGGAAAACAATCTGTATTTGGGTTTCTCATAAAAAATCACACTGGACCTCATCCCTCTGAATAAATTGTCTTTAAAATGGGAATCATATTCCAAAACCTAATTGATACAAAACGTATTTGGCTTGGCTGTGTTCAAAGTACTCAGCCTCAGTAAGTTACCACTGGAATAATAAAACATGCAGCCAAAATGCCCAAAGGTCTCAAATTTCAGAAGGGATTTCTCATAGCTATGTACCCATCCCCCTTGCCCCACAAATGGTATTTTCTGAAAAAGCAAAACTTACTAAAAGAGATTTAAAGAGTCCATTGCCAAAGCTGTAAATCTTTTTTTCCCACAGGACTAAGATTGTGCTGCTGTGAAAGGTGTTGATTAACACAGAGGTATCAGCACTTGTGCATCAGTTTACAACGCACAAAAACATGGCAGTCCCTCAATAGTTCTTTCAACTCATTTAAAACACAAGTATCAGCAGATGTTCCCCAAAATGACTGGGGGAATAAACCTAGAAAATGCACTTATATTTTTTCTGTACACATAACCACATGAAAATAAAGTACGTAAAGCAAGAAGTAGCATTCTAAATTTAACTTAATTTTTATTTGATTGTACATGACAAACATCCTGAGACAAATAGATTGTCCATGCAGAGTTTTTTTCAAAAAGGTCAAGTAGTCTTTGAATAGAAACAGAGCTTTCAAGTACTTTCAAGAAGCTTTGGTAAGGTTTGTTTTTTTTTTTCCACAGTTGATCTAAACCAGATATGGCACCAGCATAAGGTATGTTTTTCCCAAGAAGCTTTCAGTAGATTTTCGTAGCAGGACTGTGCAGAATGTGAAATGGAACATTAAGAGTGCAAAAAGCCTCTGTTAACTCTGTAAACTTTTCTATGATGCATTTATTCTTCTCACAGAAAATAGCTCATTCACCATTTTTTGCACTTAATTTGTCTTTCCTACTGTAGATTCAACTGCTTGCAGCTTCCACGTACCTGAATATCTCTCAAGGTGTTTGTCACAGCTTGTTTTTTGTTTGAAATCAATGGTATCATTGCTGCTGCACAAAAAAAACCCAAACCAAACCAAAGTAACATCACTTTCACAAAATGTCCCTCTAGATACTTTTCACTTCTTTGCTTAACATTTGTAGATATCCCTTTGCTCACATCTCCTGAAGCAGTTTTTTACCACTTTTTCAGCTCAGCTGCATTTCCCCACCTTCCCTCATTCAAACATCATTGGCTGATTTGCCCTCCACACATGCAAGATTCCAACAGCTAAATTCCTATGTTACCAGCTGAGAAACCTGTCGATTTGATTTGTCATGAGCACATGGTGCATACTCATTTGTACTGAGTGCAAATTAAATACATTCTTACACACACTAGAAAGATTTCAGTTTTAATTCAAAACCACTGTGACTATCAGGGTAAGATTGTAGCCTTATAAATATATAATATAAATATATCTCCATAAAATACATTGAATTTGGCCTTAACTCCTCAAGTAGTATATTAAAAATTAACAGTTACCCAATCAAGTGTACTCATGTCTTTACCCAAACACTTCTTTCTTTTAAGCCTTCCCAAATTAGAATTTCAAATGTCAATTTCTTTTAGGGATACATTTTTTAAAAATTCCAAATCCAAGGGAAAAAAAATCCAGGGATACCAGCAATGTTATGCTTAATGTTAGTTAATAATCTTGATATTGTAATTACAACTTCCCAGTCTTATTGAGCTTCATCCAGTTTCAGAACTGCACTAGGAGGTGGTTTTACAGCCCTTTTGCACATCTCATTATGAAGTAGAAGTGACTAGCAGTCATTTAATCTCCTTTTCTAAAGTACAGAAGCCTTACATTCCTCCTTAACTGCTTCAAACCATTCACTCACCTAACAAATTACCTTACCAAGCTTAGGTAAGATAACTCTGTGTGCTGGTTTGGGCTGTGATAGAGCCAATTTTCTTCATAGTACCTGTTGTGGGGCTGTCTTTTGGACTTGAGCTGAAAACAGCATTGATAATTCAGAGATGTTTTTGTTATTTCTGAGCAGCACTTACACAGAGTCAAGGCCTTTTCTGCCTCTCGTACTTCCACATTTGGGAGGAGACTGGGAGTGCACAAGTAGCTGGGAGGAGACCCAGCCAGGACAGCTGACCCAAACTGACCAAAGCGATGTTCCATACCATATGGTATGTTTCCTCCCTTCATGAAGACATTTAAACCACAGGTCTTTGAACGTTCCCTGATTCTTATGAAAAGTTTTGTGGAAAAGCATCTTGATACCCACTCACTTCAAGATCTCATCTGCTATAGTCTAGCTCAAAACATTTCTTCCTAAATATTTAGTGGGACACCTGCTGTGGAAATCTTAACATGAAGCAGACCAGGTACATATTACAATGTCACACATAGCAGAAAGGCTAAGAATTACTCTTTAAAAAGGAAATAATATGAGACTGCAGTGTGCACCTTCACAGTTGCATACAGCTTTTGCAGTGCTTGGTTTCACTTTCACTGTTTAAGAGGGTTATTTTTATTTCTTAAGGCTTTCCTGCTTCTTACATAGGCTATAATTTACTTCTGTACTTCCACCAAAATGTTTCTCATTAGACATGTTAGGCTGCTTCTTCTAAAGTTGAAGCTTTCACCATTTTCTTTTAAAAAATAGGTATAAGCCTTCTGCATAGGTTGTCATTTGTGTTAGTCATACTTGCTAAGACTCGGTATTGCAGAATCACTTTTTTATCTTTCTTCCTGAGTGTTCTTTATTGGCAAGTCACAACAAAGTGTAAAATTTGCTACATTTACCACGAACAGCTTGTGAAACATGTCAACTTTCTCTATAATTTTCACAGGGCTTTAATTATGAATCAATGTGATGTTATGAATAGGGGTATTCATAGTTAATGCTTTCAACATGCAGTAAGCAATATTTCTATTAGTTAAACATTGCTCATATCCACAGGCATTTCATTCTGGATTGCTTCTGTGAATACCCAGGCACATGCATTTTACTCAATCTGATGGTCAAGTCAAAAAGGAAATGATGCATTTTCCATGGAATTTTACATTGCAAATAAGGATGAATTTTCTAACTGGAGAGTTGCAATTCCCTTGAGACTGTTTGTGACTGACATTGTATTTTATCTGCACATTGAAACAACACACTTATCAAATGGAAAAGAAGAAGAAAAATAACAAGAGATTTGATCTTCTTTACAGCTTCTAATAGTAAAATACACTGTATGATTAATGAACCTGTCAACTGTAATGGGAAGAATATGTAACAAGTAACTGTGCATTACTTGTTTGCGATTTTTATCTTTTATAAATGCAGCCATGTGTAGGATGATAAGATTAACTCTTTGTGCTTTTAAGTGAACATTACATGCAAGAATAATACAGCCTCCACTGTTTCTGTCTTTCTGTCAGTTCTCAGTCTTAAGAACTGGAGTTTTCCCTAACTCCAAAATAATTATATTATTATTTCATTTGGCATATCTACACATCTACTGATGGATATATTATTCAGAGGGATGAAAGGCAAAAAAAGCCCATGCAGCCAACCTGTCTCTTTCCATTTAGCACCTTACACTTTGTACCCTGCAGCTTTTCTGTGTCAAACAAAAGGATTTTTATAGTTTCTTCAGGATTTCTAGAGGGCCTACAAGGGGAGAGCCCTGGGTGGACACTAGAACCTGCCTGGCATAGAGGCAGCATGAAACAAGGGATATATTTCCTACAGATCTACATTATCTTTGAGACTTCTACTGTGTAATTTTGTCTTCTTATGTCCTATACTCTACAGATAACATTAGGAAAAGCATCTTTCATGTCCCACTGACTCAAAACTTAAGGAATCCTAATGTTCTTTAAACTGTATTGCAGAAGTATGGCCTTGGCATAGGAAACAAATCAGAGATTTCTGGCAGTTTCCTGACTAGCTATGGGGAGTGAAAAGGACCGGCAGAGTTTTTGCATCTAAAACTCAGAAACTTCCTCATATAGTAGACAGGTATCTCTAAAGAGATAAAAAAGCCCCACTAATGAAATTTCCGTGTAATCAGAACATTGACATTAAATGTCCAGTGGCATTGAAATATGAGGAAATTATTTAATGCCCTTAATTTCATATTTATTTCTTGACTCTCAGCTATCTTATTGCCTTGGGTAACTTGTACCACCGAAAGTAATATACATACGTTCCAGGGGTACAGAAATTCTGAATTAGCAAATGGGACGTTTGCAATTGGAATCAAATCTCAGCCTGTCACTTTGTTATTCGGAAAAACACCCCGAAACTAAACCAAACAACCCCCCCTCCAATTATTAGGTGAGAAAAATAAGAATTTAAACAGGCTTTGATGTAATTGAAAATGGGCCCACATGGTAAGAAAATTGTCCATTTCCTTTAGCATTTGAGAATTTGAAGGTTTAAGTTTCAAAATAAATTTCTAAACTGAAGTACATTTTGAAGTCAGACCTGGGGACAGGGGAAAGCATTTGGTGTGGCACGAAAATTGGGAAAATTACCTGTCATTAAATTGCATGTTATTATGAAAATAATTTGTCACAATATACACCATATATTACAAGGCATTATTTGTTGTAATGTCACTCCATCAAGTTAGCCTACTAACATTAACAGTGTAGTGCCAACATCTTAGCTATTAAAAAAATTCTTTAATATCAGCCCTTATTTTTTGCTGTCTTTACTTTTTTATTGGAAAAAAAATCTTATAAACTGAATTACATGTTCAAGGTAAAATAATTGTTATACAGAGAAAAGGTGAAATTTGTCATCAGTGCCATGATGCCTCCACAATATATCTTAAGGAGGCCTTCAGCAGTGCAAACTAGTTATTCTATTTTTTTATAGCTGTCCAATGTCTCTGAATTCAAGCAGAATGTTAAAGAGAAGGGAATTACCAAATATGTTTTCTACTGGATCTTCTTTCATCCCTTTTGCATATCCAAGAAGATTTTAAGGACCTTTAGAAGTCAAACATAGGGAAATTAGGTCAATTAATTAATAAAATATTAACCATATGAAGCAACACTGACTGTACTATGCAATACCACTTTGCCAAGTAAGAGGTTAAATATGAAAAGTTGCCTAACAAAGTTAGTTTCAACAAGAGAATAGGTATCAGGACAGAAAAGGAAATTAGAAGAGTAAAAAAGAAAATTTTAAAGTAAGTAAATGCACTGAAGTTCTATGATTAGAATACTAAAGAATTACAAGAAAAAGATTTAACTATTAGAGATGCAGAATGATTCCACATAGGAGAAATTGTGCTCAGTGAAATAAAGCACTCATCTTGAAAACAGAATAAAGCAGTTTCAGGGTGTTACACATGAGATAAACTAATGTCTACAGCTATTAGAACATACTACAATCACTGTTGCTATCATTATTCTTAAACAATCCATCTTTAAGTGTTGAAAGGAAAAGTTGACAAGAAACACAGATTTTGAGGACATACCATGTCAAGCCTGTATAATTTTCCCTGTGAGAGAAAAACTGTTCTTTTGGTTGGTGGGAAGTAATAGATCTAAATTATTTTGACATTAGTAAAGCTTTTAATCCTGTCTAAACAATACATCAATAAACAAACTAGAGAAAAGATGATGAAAAGACTATGAGACAAAAAGTAACAAAAAATTGCGCTCAAATTGGGAGGTCAGATGGAGGATAATTCAGCAATTACATCATCTGTTAGACAAGAAACTTGATAAAATATGAACACAGCATCCAAGAATTATAAGAGAAATAGAAAGCATAGCATAAAAATAAAAAAAAAAGATTGCTTAACCTGAAAACTGACTTTTCTTGTAATACATGTTAAAAAAACAGTGATCAACATTCTCTGTATCCAGTCAGAGCAGGAGAACTAATAGTCTTAATTTGTAATTTGTGACATTTGTACCTATTGGGGGAGGGGGGGGTAGGAGCCCATATAGTATTAAAATAGTTGACCAGTCTTTAGCTGTGAAATACCATCAGTGATTTTAAGAGGCCCCTCATTTTTTAAAAATAGGGTAAGTACACATCTGTCAGCAATGGTCTGGGTTCTGTGTTCTCAGATTAGTAGCAGGAGAAGGCACTAGATAATCTCTTCAAGGCAACTTCCGTGTATAGTTTTTTACATTCTTTGTAACTTCAAATTTATCAATACCAAAAAAGAGAGCATACACCCTCTCTTGATACTGTCTCTTATGAATTAGGAGAGTAATAACAGAGTAACAACTACCCTGTGGTGCCAGTACACCAAAGAGGACAAAGTAGCTTAATTCTTCCCAGAACCAAAAATGGCAATGGGAAATTTTAACTGACCTTCAGCAGTCTACTTATATGCTCACTTCTTGATCTAGAACAAATTGTGGAGGCCTCATCCAGTTCACAGTTTTTTTGGTGCCGAGGGTTACAATGCTATACCATTCCATGCCAATGCAGTGGCCTCTTACATGGTACCTATCAACTGTAGTCAGCAACAAAGATATGATGTGTAACAATATCACTAAAAATCAGACCCTTAGCCTAACATAAGATATGAATAACATAATCTGTGGCCCATGGTCCAGGTCAATAGGCAGTAGCTACACAAACTGATCTCAGCAGAACATACTGACACCAGTTGCCTTCACAGGATGTTAAACTTGACAAAATATCACTGACATGATTTGTCTACTGTAAATGTCCTGTAGCCAAACTGTCCTCTTCTATGTAAATGCTTACTGAAAGAAATGTTTTAAACTCTAGACTAAGTGCTGATGTAGCACTTCAGAGGCTGCGGAAATCAGACATTTACCAAGTTGTCTGAGCTGGTAAGTAGCAGTTTATTTTTAGTGCCTTCAGAATTGGCGTGAAATGCCTCCCCTGGTTAGCATTTCTGCTCTGACAATACAAGCAGTCAGTTAATATGTTAACATATTATACTTGCCAAAATAAAACTCCTAAACCTCACCCACTGACGTTAATGATAGACTGTGGAAAGGTTATTAATAATCTGAGTTCAAGTTTTGCTACCAACTGTCAAATAAAGTGTTATGCTACTGAATTTGTAATATAACACTGGAGTGACGGAATTCTCTGTATTTAAAAGATTTATTGTTGTAACTATATTAGTTTTCCATTGTGTATTTTATGTCAAACAGCATAAAACTCTATTCTCATTTGTACCATTATTTGCTGTTCTATCTATTATCTCTGGAAGAAAAAAAAAAAAGACTATGGACAACATCCAGTTATTCTTTTGGCTTTTACACTTCAGTATGTACAGAAGTTTTTTTCCAGTCTCCTCAACTGACATGACCATTTTTCAAGCAGTAGTATGTATAGAGATATTTTCTTTTTCATATGCTTGTTCATACTAAAGTTTGCTCCTTTATTCTCAAGTAAAACTGGCTGGGATTTTTTTTTTTTATATATGAATAGCATTTAGCTAGAAAATGCAATTTTATAAAAAATTAAGAAGTAGTGCAGAACTGAACCAGTTACCAAACATTTAGTTGTGAAATTCTGCAATGGAATGCTTAACTACTTGGCATGTTTGACATCTTAGCTTGGTCACTGATAGATGAATCCACCACTCCTCAGACATCAGCTTGTTCTGAAGCTGATAGTTAATTCTTCTACAATTCTCCTCTGCTTTAGAGATCACAGACCAAAGTGATTAGAGTTGAGCTGCCACTATGGCACTAAAAGTTTGACTTCACGATTTGGTTTCCTATGCACCAACTCTTCCATCTTTGGGACTAAGCACAGAACCACTACTCTGTTAGGAACTGTTTATCTTTTTGTCTGTCTGATAGCATCAGTAAATGGGTTTATTTCTAGTTAGCAAAAGGCTTAAGCCTTCCTCTGATGATTTTATATACTCCTCTGGGAATAAAGCATGATGTTTAAAGAAACAGCAAGCCATTTTGCTTCCAGTTATAGGAAGGTTATAGCAAATATTTTAAGACCCTTTCTGTTGCATCAAAAACTTTTTTACTGTATGTTTGTTGTTTTACAGAAGCTGTAGTCTAATTAATCAAGTAAAGGCATCCTTTTCATCTTCTCTGTAATTTCTTGTGTCTCTTGAGCTTGTGTCTCTGAGAAACGTCTTTGAGGAAGTGACAGGAGGCCTTTGTCACATTCTAGATACTGAGGATATTCCAAACCTTTTTTTTTATGAACACTCTTGGAAAATCGGCCACTGCATAGTTCCAACACTGTCTTGGATTTGTTCCCTACAGAAATAAAACCAAGCACCTATCTCCGCAATCCTCTGGGACCTGTCAGCTAAAAGAAGTCCATGAAGACACTTGTAAACCACAATAAAATTAGCTAGAAAAATGAGCGTTTAAAATACTGTAATTTTGCAAAATTTACCACTACTAAATCACTTTCAATAGTGCAGGCCAGATGCAATAGGTGGAGAAACTTCTGCAGGGAAATGTCAAGCTTGCTGGTTTGGAATGGAGCACTATTGCAGAAGATGACCATTCTTTAAAAGTCTGACTCAGCATTCTTAACTTACTGCACTACAGACATAGTTAGTGCTTGTGGATATTGGCAATTGTTACATGCAATTACTCATATTACTTCATAAAGTGCTCTGTAACTGCACTCTAGTGATTCTGACCATGTTTTTGTGTCCTTTGGCTGTTTCAGTGTCTCATTGTATAACCTCATGATGTTGTTTTTGGAGCAAAGCTATAAAACTGCAAAATGCACCAGAAATGTTCATGTACTTACAGCGACTATGACAAGTTTGTTTAACATTCAACACATCCCTTTGAACACAAAGCTCAGGTCTCAGTCCTGAATACTCATCCACAGCTGTTATAAATTTATTTACTCCCCTGATGATGGTCAAGGCTACAAATTAAAGCACCAAGGAGAAACAAGTTATTTATTAATTTTTTTTTAGCTTACTTTTAACCTCATCATCATCTTATTTTTGGATTTATAAAAGCACAGGATGCAGTGGATGCAGCTTCCCAGCATTCAAGAGCAGAGCAAGGCTCTTTTTAAAAGGCCAAAAATCATACCGCTGGTAATAAATAAACATATTGTTAATATAGAACAAGTATTGCTTTCACACCTTAGAAGGGTTATAAATGTAAAATGTGAATTTGAACAAATGGGTAATAAAACACTTCTGAAAAAATGTGTGTATAGGCTACATATATTGCATACAATAAAGAGATGAGAGCATTCTGGTGGATGAAAATTTCCAGGTGTTTCCTGATTCTCTAAGTGGGCATTTTTTGAGCTTAAGAATTTCACACTTGACAGATGTAACTTCCTGAACCTTCTGGTAACACCGTAGATATACTAGGGAACCCCAAGAGGCAACACTGACTTTCATTTTTCTTCTCTGCACTGCATGCAGGGTCTTTTAGGTCAGCTGCCAGATAAGTGCCTCTTCGAGACAGCCTACCAGGTCTAATGTTGTGTACATACAAAATGCAGGGTTTTTTTGGGGGTGGGAAACACTGTAAAATTGTAAAGGATTATTATAGTTTCGGAGACACCAATTCTGAGTGGCAGGTTTTTGGTACAAAATACTGATTAGTTTCATGGCAGTGGCTGCTGACAATTGCTATCTCATTAAAATATCATTACCATAATTTTTTGCTACACAATGAAGGTGCACTTTTCTGGAGATTTGTTGTTGCAAGAATGGGTCTCTTTCTAAACTTTACTAAGTGAAAATAAGAATTATCACTGACATGCAGTCTACCTAGTAGAAGCTCATGAAAGCATCAAGCTCGTTTTTGCTCCACCAATGCTGCTACTCTTTTTTCCTCATATAAATAGATCATATTTTGGAAAAAAAAAATCTTCAATTTTTTACACTTCAGTTTTGCTGGAACAGCAACAAGACATACAGATTTACACTTAAATTAAGGTTTATTTTGATCCCAAATTTGCCCCTCAGGGGCACAGACATCAGAAAATCAACAGGAGAGTAATTTTTCTGTACTCTTAGCTGAGACAATATATGCTCCCTAATAAAAGATAAACACAGCCCCTATACTCCTACCATTGATTTCTGCTTGTGAGGCCAAGACGAGCATGCATTCCAGATTTGTCACTTAGGCACATTCTTTCACCTTTTTTTTTTCCAGTTTTATCACCTTCTCCTTTGCTTATATGGATCCATTTCCTCTCCTCCAGTTAGTAATTTCATTTTGTTTTTGATTTTTTAAATATTTTTTTTAGAGGGGTGGTTTGTGGGTCAGAATTAGTTTTTTCAATCATAAAGATGTGATGTTGCCAAGTCTGTGCTTGGGAATATTGAAAATACTCAGGCTCTGCAGGAGCTATAGCAAGCAGAGGGCAGCACTTTTGTGAGTGTCATCCTCATAGCTTTCATTTCATCCTAGCAATAGGTCAAACCCAGAAAAGTGCTGCCTGAGTACATCAAAAATGCAATTCCCTCATAACTAGTGCATAAACTGTTAATAATTCAAATAGAAACAGTGGCTGAATAATAAAACTTGATGTCACACCCTCTTAATTTCTGAAAGTCTTACTAATGGCAGCTGCATTAAAAAAGCAGGGAGTATGCAGTAAGATCTCTACCCTTTGTAATGTATATATCTTTTTAAAAAAGGTATGATTAAATACTTGGAATAAGTCAGCCTCTGTGTCTGGCATTTCTTCTCTCTTTCCTATGAACTTTTACTAAGCAAGTGGGGATTTTGCACTCTTTTTGGAACTGTCTATCCATTTGGGGCAGTGAATATGAGAGGCACAGTTTGACGGTATGAGGATTATTGCACAGGGTTATTGCAAGGGCAGTTAGCACCTACTGCAGGTGGAACTGTTTCTTCCATAACAGCATGTCTCCAATTTAGGTTTAACTTTACTTTGTCTTCTGTTTGTTCATCCACATTTCTAAAGATTTAAATAAATGTGCAGTCACATTTGTTCATGGAAAGTAACAAATTAATAAAACTGCACTGGACAGATTTGAGTTTTACAATGTATGCCAAAACAGATGTCTTCTTTTCAATGGCTCTGGAAAGAATTATTAATATGGACCTTCCTTGGTTATGAAAGAGACAATTAGGAGCTTTAATCCAATATCTAATAGTTCAAAAATGCTATTTTTTATTAGATTTCAGCAGCAAAGAATACCATTAGATAGATCACCAGAGTAATAAGCAACATGATGCTGGGTTACACCCCATCTGTGATAATTTAAAAATACAGTCTACAAGAGCCAACCTTCAGATTTCCCATGGGAGCATTTATAAGAATACAAAGCTCAATAGGCAGCACTGATGCTGTATTAAGGATTTGTGTCATTTCCATTACAGAATAAACATGCACTATAAAGGGGCATGTAGGATTTCATTAGTCGAGAACTGAAGTTTGGCTTATATGAAGGATTTGATTCTGTTCAATACATCACAAACCTATCACATTTTCAGAACTTTTTCTGCTGTGGCATACACTTAAATCTTTTGTTAATGAACCAGATTTTAACCCATGGAGAAATAGCTTTAAATATGGTTTATAATCTGTTTGATGAGTATGATAGCTTTAGCTTGGTCCCTACTGGATACTTTTCCATATTTCAAAACCCACTCTGCTTCCCAGATTTGGCACAGCAGCAATTTTTGGTGATACAAAGCCAAGAACTGAAATTGTAGGGTGTTGGAGATTGGGTTTACGGACTATTGGAGAAGCTGTGAAGAGGAGAATATACAAGGTCTGTCACAGCCATCTGTCCCCACCCAAACAATTTAAGGAACAGAAATGCTAAATGATTTGCTCAAAAGGAGCAGGTCTATGCAGGCTGCCATACAGGGATTCTAGAACTAATCCTGATCTGAGAACGTGCACTCAGATAGTCCAGTGTAGGACCATACTAAAGCATCACTAGACCAGATACACAAGATTTCATGCCATTCCCTCATCAATGGGTCCAAGTACTTTACAGTCAGTTCTTCGTGGACATGTATCATACAGCTACAGTTAAGCCAAGGGTTAGGGGACAGTAGAAGAGTTGGGATTCAAGAGTAATATTGACATTCTAATCTTCAAAGTCACAGATATAACTGCTAGCAGACTGAAACAGTTCTCAAATTTCTGTGTCTCCTTTGGATGAAAGAGTATTAAAAAATCCTGCAGTTCAGTCTGTGGTGAATAGAGTACCAAATAAATGTGGGGTGTCGACTAATCCTAAGAAATCTTCATTGCTAGAATAGGTGCAGCTCCTGATGGGAAACATCACTTTATAAGCTCTCTGGCACAAGTGACTCAGTCATGATGCTAGGATGGAATGATAACAAGGGTTTGAGAGAGCAGAGATTAGTCACTTTAATTAACTTCCACTGCTACTTTTTAATGGTTGCATCAAAGTGACAAAAATGGGCCTTAACTAACTTCTAGCTCTTAACAGCTAGCTCTCTCCAGCTCTTGCCCTAGTCTCTTGGCTCATGAATGTAAGGAAATAAATCTCTTAAATCTCTTGTTTTCCTGAAAGATTAATCTAGCCAGCTATAGACAATGATCCACACATACTGCTCCTTTGAACACAAGCTCTGAGCAATGGCCACTACCAGCTGAGTTTCAAGTTCAGAGTATCAGAAACCAGTGACTTCGTTTGACTGGTTGTAGGGAGAGGCTGAGAACTCCTCTTGCTATGCAGGGGGAGAAGGTGGGGAGGGGGTGAACTGCCTTTGAGAAAGAGTCACCTTTTAGGCAGAAAGCCTTCCTAACACTAACCACCACCACCCACCTCCCCCATAGCAACAGGATTTCTCAGCCTCTCTCCCTGATACATGAGAGAAAATGCTACAGGGCCATTGCAGCCCGGGGGGAGTTTGGGGGGTGGCAGATGATAAAGCCTAGGAGCAAACAGGTTTGCCTTTTGCTCTCTGAGGCTCAGTACTGCCTGGAGTGCCAAGACGTTTGCAAGTTTTAATGTCTTTGCTTTTGAAATAAACCCTCTTTGAACCTTTTCCACAGCCTTGACATTCTTGGGGAAGATACCTGCATACGTTTTACCTTACACAGATGGATGGATGGCTGAGACTGGGGCCATGGTTAGTTTTCAGGAGACCAGAAATGAAAGATATGAGTCTATCATTAGGTTGTTGAAAGATCAAAAGCTTTAATGCAGGCTAGAATCACCTGACAAAAAGGCTTATTGATGAGAGCTTTGACAGGTGTGTGTTAAGCTTTTTAAGTAGTTCCATTAAGTGATGGTTTTTGGCAATATGGATTGAAAAACTGACTTTATAGATTGACTTGTTCAACAGAGCTACAAATATTTCTTATGAGGACTGAGGAAAATCTATTTATACAATACCTGCAGCAGGGAGGATTTTCTAGATCAAAGTAGAATTTGATTAGGAGGCCAAAAATGTTGAAGTCCTTGGTTTTTCTACATCCCTTGTGGACTAGGAAGAGGGCTGAGGTTAGTAAGGCTGAATAGCTTATCTAGGACAGAGCAGGTATCATGCATTGTAAGACTGGGATTAGGCTGGGGATCAGACAGTTGCCAAATAGCTCTCAAATGCATCACAGGATCTTGAAAACATGCTGTGTGTTTAAGAAGAACCTTCTTAGCAGACAACGAAGATCATCGATTCTAAGAGGCATATGGACCACAGGGCTACACTTTTACTTAGGACAAGTTGATATCAGCGTGAGTGCTTGGGACACCTTGTGAGAACTATATTATTGGCAGAAATTGATGTGAAGTATGTAGAAATTGACTCAGCAGGAATGCTTACAAAGCAGTATGAAATATGATATTCCTAGATCACTGATAACGCACCTTTGACATAACTACCAAATTTGGTATCAAAAGTGTCCCAAACTTAGGACAGCTGGTCAGAAACACCCCTTTATTCCTTTTATTGATTGGTCAGTGCTGCTTCCACATATGTACATAAAGAAATTTGATAGCAGTATTTGCAGTGCCCTCCTGGAACTGAAACAACAGCAAAATATTAAATCATATATTCCAGAAAAACAGTCAGCCATGGGTTAGATTTGGGCTGGCCTTCCCTCCTTACAGGATATTAGGTTATACCTTTCTGCTCAAAGGCTATACATCATCAATGTTGCAATAAAATTATATGAGGTTAATAAAAGTAATCTGCCACCATGCAGCAACATGCAGATAAAATAAAAGACAGAATAACTTATCACAGCTATCTGATATATTAGAAAAGTTTCCATTTGGAAATTCCACATTTGCAAGCTTTTTTCTCAATGCACAATAGAAAACTGGCCTCATGGGCTGGGCTCATAAAATAATTTTCTGTGTGCTTAGGACAGCAGTATTTTAAATCTGACTGTTGCTTCTCTTCTTTCTTCTATTTAGTCTACAGCCAGATTTACTGTTTTTCTTCACATGAAAATTACAGTGCTTTCAGCGCACTTCTGAATGTATAATGTTGTACAGGTTGACTGCCAGAGAGAAGGCATTTCCCTGGAACATGTCTGACAAAAAAAGCTGGGGGCATTTGTAACACGGGCGGGCCTAAAGGCCATGGTAAGAACCAGGCTTCTGGTGGGCTGGATTCTCTGCAGTCATGCCCTGTGTCTCACACTGAACACAAATGGAGCCAAATTCTCTCGCCTAAAGAGAATATTTGTGTAAAATATTACAGACACTGAAGAAGTACCAGAGCTGGAAGGCCTCCAAAATATAAATTTTTGCCATGACTGATCTACGGCAATTATTACCAGTCCTTCTGATCCTACCATCCACTTCCCAAAGCTCACAAATATACCAGAGCCATATCATGTATTTAAAGCATCTCAAAAGACAAGAGAAGAGGGGGAACTCCAGATGTAGCGAATTGCCATAAAAAGACAATTACAGCAGATCCCTAAGGAGTTCAGGGGACACGCACCTACACACAGACAGGAGTGCATCATATGCACATTGCACAGTCGCAGTCTGGGAACTGTATTTAGACTGGGCCACATGCACTTTGTGAAAAGTAACAGTAGCTACCAGGGCAGAGCAGCACACAACAGTGCTTGCTATAAAACAGAAAACTGGAGGTCAGAGTAAAATTATTTCTCTTCCAAAAAAATCAATCTATCAAGACAACACTGTCCCTGAGCATGGGGAATTATGTGTGTGACCAGGTGCGTAGCTGAACAGAAAACACACTGAAAAACACACCAAAGTTACTTGTGACTGCCAGGTCCAAATTAAAATGAAACACATTAAATGAATCAATAACATTAGAATAAGATTTTGCTTCATTCTCCATTTCAAACCAAATACACAGTTAGTAAATGGCTTAGAAATAAGGAGTATAGGTAGTTTCTTGTCTTTATTTTGCAGGTACTAAATCGTTCTAAGGATAACATTGATTTATAGTGGAATAACAGATGCAGCTTCTGATGAAGCTTACACATATCATCTGCTAGTGAAATATTAAGTTGAAATATATATTTTAATCTACTTGGATTCCTGTCTAAAATTTTTGCAGAAGAGTACCCTATACTCAGCACTTTACACCAAACCTTCAATGTGAAGGTAAATTCTTTACTTTCAAAAGTAAATTAAGTTTTAAGAACATTTTTTTCAACAGTTGCAAGCTACCTCTTGAAAAATTCTGGAATATGTAGCTATGTTTTCTCCTAATCTCCATTTACCCGTGCCTGATGCTTGACTCAGAGGGAGCTGTGGGTGTTCGGTGTTCCAGGAAAGAGCAGCTGACAGGCTCTTGACTTTTGTAGCAAGAAAACAAAATTGAATGAACTATTTTGAAACACCTGAATGCTTTCAAAGTGTCAATCTGTAGAAAAATCCCTCATATATTACAATTTGTGTGTTGTGTTTATTTCAGTACTATGCACACATTTTGCATGACCTTAATAATCTGCCAGTAATGTAAGTTCTTAGGATTGACCCTCTTTTTCACAGTCAGGGTACTCAAACTTTTCAAAACAGATCCAGTAAAGCAAACAAAGCAGAAAAGGTATTAAAGGATATCCTTAGCTTGAAACTTATTAGAAGAGGTTTCCTGAATAGAATGAACCCAAAGACATGCTTGAGGTCTTTCTTGAAAAAAGGACTTATATCACACCATGCAATCATGGAGTCATGGTGAAAGGGTAGAGATATACAAAGAGAGATAGATACATTTCTACATTATTTAATTTAATGTAAGAACCATATCAGCGCTTTAGAAGAATTAAACATCTCACCATGTTTCAGACTTTGAGTCCATGAGTTTCATTTCTAAGCATATAATTCCATTTCTTTTCATAACATCCATCAGCTTAAAAAAATTCTGTGCCTTCATTAATTTAAAAAAGAAAGTAATGCACCGAAAGGAAGAAAAAATATGCTACATTTCCCACCAGACCTCATGTGTTTTCTACAGTAAAACAAAAACTCTACTGTAAACTGAAAGGAAAAGAAATTGAGGATATAGTGGGGAATACACAGCTGTTCCCAATGAGAAATGTGGTGCAGGGCCCAGATGATGACTAGGGTCAGGAGATCCCCAGACAGATCCACGGTGAAGGGGCAGTTCCAAGGTGGAGCCAGGAAGTCACATTGGAAGTCACAGTCACTAGAGGCTGGGTTCAGAGGTCTGTGTCCAGGCACAGACACGGCCACTGCACAACTCAGCTGAGTACCACGGTCCAAGGCCTGAGTTTAAATACAGTTAAAATGCAGTTCCTGAGCAAAGCAGGGAAGGGCCCCAAGGAGGTTTCTGAGGGCTGTTTTCCAGCAGGCTGATGCTGATCACAGTGTCTGGGAGTGAGGGGTTGTCCTTACATGGGGAGACAGACTCCTGCCTGCAGAAGAGACTGCTAAGCTTGTAAGGTACTCAAATTTCTTCCTGGATAGATAAGGATGGATTGGTGACAGGGGATGGGATTCACGTAACTACACCAGATGCCTCATCTAATCAAAAGGAAATGCCAGTGACTGGATAAGTGAGTATAAAATCTTTCAGAGTAGGTATCTCTCTGAAGCTCTGAACTAAGGCTGGTGTATAAAATTGTCACTCATAACAAGCCCCATGCCTCATTTTCCTGGAAGGACCCGCTTATGTAACTTCATAGCATGGTGGCAGCAGTGCAATCTATTTCATATCAAATTCTGCTGCACATCCTGATATTTCTTACTTCATATGCTTAAAATGTAGACTGCAGTCTAACTGGATTCTTAGACCTTGCAGTTTTGGCAGAAAGACTTCCATTGCTGCTGAAGGTCTTCCATTTCAACTGAAGAGAGATAGTAGACCATTTTTTCACCTCTACTGCAGTATAAGGTTTGAACTCCAGCAGGACAACTTTCCAAATGAGGGGCAAGGATAAATAAACACTATCATGTCCCTTTCTTAAGGACGGACTGAAACCATGAAGAAAATGTATAAAAGGCAGTTCACTGCCATCAGGAGTTTTAAAAAGTTTTAAAAAATAAAGAATAAGCATATTTGCCTTGTGAAAAGAGACGGTTCAGTGACAGGTGTTGGGAAATCAAAAGGAACAAAGGTATCTAACTCTGAGCACAGGAAATCATGGATGCCAGCTTAGCTGCTGTCTTTACTAAAAAAGTCCAGAAAAACACGATCCAGTGGGTGAATTGCCCAGTGCCTTATATCTTGTGCAGTGTCCCTGGCCCAATGGCTTCCCTTCCAGCATAGACCTTTCACACAACTTTTAGATCTTATGTCATTATAAGAACAGTGAAAAAGAAACCTCTTCATGTTACAAGCAACTGCTAGGGAAAACGCCACAAATAAATGTTTGGTGATTAATGATTCACTATGAAGTTGATCTAATGAATGTATGAGTGCATGGAAAATAGCCCAGGATGTTAACAGAAAGGCTTTGGTAGGCCACTTAAAACAAAAGACAACACAGTCCAGAATGCAGGAGCTCACTGGAAACCATCCAAGATGGGCAAAACTACTGCTGTCAAAAGGGCAGAATGAAAGGAGTCAGGCACAGCTGGTAGAAATACACAGTAACATTTCTTGAGGATAATTTTTAATTATATTATGATAGTCACAAGAGAGAGGCTGAACTCATGTCCTGATGGAAATTGATTACCCTCCACAAGGTGTCCCTAAGAGAGCCTCCAAACTGAGCCAATGTTTCCAAAAGTCTGGCTCCTAGTCATAGCAGGTTAGCAGTGCCCTGTCCTTCTAGCAGTGTAAAAGCCAATCTAATCAGGTGTGAAGCATTTGATACATGGAAAAATTAACCAGCATCTAGAGAGAAAACCTGGCACAAGATGAAGAAACCTGGCAGCTGAGACAATAGACTTGGCAAAATCTACAGGAGTTTCATTCCAATTTAGTTCAAGGTAATTCTTCTCTGTTTTCTATTCTACATAGTCTTCCTTTCATTTTCATTCTAGGTTGTAAATCCACAAAGGTAAGAAAGCTAGTCAACTGTGTGCCAAGACACCAATCTGCAGAAAAGCACAAAGAGAACATTCCATTTATTTCTCTCTAAACTCTTTGTTTTAAAACATGCTTCTAAAACTAATTTTACAGGCATCTTTTTATGGAATATAAATAATATGAGTATGAAAATCTGAGGGTATGTGAATTACAAAATAACGGCAAAGTAAAGTCTTACTAAATCTGGTAACTGCTTTCACAAACCAATGGAAAATAGTGTTAATTTTTAATAAAGCACTTAGCTAGAATCAGTTTCTTGCAGACTGGAGAACTGCTGAGGAAGTCAGGCAGCTCCTTCATAGAATTATTTGTCTACCCAAAGAATGTATGCAATATTTAGTTTCAAAACAAAATCAAAACCAAGTTTCCACTTCAGGTTTATCTCGCACAATCTCGCACTTCACCTGAAGATACTCTCTTAGCTCTTTTTGAAGATCACCCTTTTCTCTCTGTCCTTGGATTTTTTTCTGCCTTCTTTCTTGAAATGTCTACTGCCTTTTTTTTTTTCCATTTTCCTCTCTGCACAAAACTCCCTCAGAAATTAGGAAATTACACCCATCTTTCATATCCCAAACTCTCCTCATACATTTCATGTTCCTGCACATGGTCAGAGTTTTGGGAAAGGATTTGTATTGTTTTATCTAATTCCCACTCCCCCAGAAAAATAATTACATTTTTCCTGACTGATTAATGGCTGCATCATAGCTCAGCCTTACTGGTATTTTCATATAACTGCTAGAATAACATTATATATTTATAAAAAATAACCCTTTCTTCATTGTAAAGGTTACTTAGGCCAAGGCTTTCAGTGGTAAGCAGTTTAGTTTTCTAAACATGCAACTGAACATCCACACTGTAGACCAGCAAGATTTGTATCCATGTATTTTCTTCCTAAAACAATGCGGTAATTTGCACTTGTAATTAACATCTTTATCAGGACAATTAGATCTTCACTAGCATCATTTTTCTCACTATGCTCTAGAAGAGGCTGATGTCCTTTCTACAAAAGCAATAATATAAATTCCAAACTTAATTTTCTCAGGTACTCAATCACAGAAAAAGAATTGTGTTGTACTGTATTGATCCTACACTGGCAGTAATTACAGCAGCTGGAACAGGTGCTCCTACATGTGGTAGATGTGCGTCCACATGTGCACCTCATCAACTTCTATTACAGAGGAAATGGGGTGGCATATTTACTTAGATGTACTGAAGATATAAAGTAATGTGCTTGTCACTGGGGCTATATGTATGCCACTACCAGATCACTTCTAGTACAAGAATGCCAAAACATGGATCCATCGTGGGGCAAAAGTGTGCAGGAGCAGATAAATACATGGTAGAAAAAAGATGTGGGACAGATAGGAGCACATTCCAGTACAGACCTTCTACAAGGACCGTAGCTCTCATAAAAAACTGAGTGCTAAGAAATCTGAGTATGTTGCAATCTCTGCAATTTCTCTATTCATAAGCTAGGAAAGAGTTGAGGCAGGACTATTAACAGTGTGATGATATCACAAAATCATTTTAACTGATTAACAATTCCAAAACTGCTGGGAGACAATTTTAATGAAGTTCTGTGAACAGCTGTCTCTGATCCTGTGGCACATGAATACTCAAGGATATGTGCACCTACTCACAAGCTAGGAACTACTGACATCTGAAAGTAAACTCTTCCAAAACACTACAAGGCAGCAGCTAACAAATTCTATACTGACAAGGAAACTGTCAATATTGAGACAACAGAGGCTTGAAGACAACTGTTGATGTGATTTAATTTTTAATGCTAAATTTAGCTCACTCTCTCCAAATTAAAAAGAAAAAAGGTTCATGGCAAAAAATAAGAAGCAAGTACATTTCCTTAAATGAACAATCCAGTACTGGGCATGGAGATGTGTGATATTCTGACTGGGCAAAATGATCTTGTGCTCTGTTTCAGTATGCAGTATCATTGGACTATGTGCTTGCAATAATTTGGAGAATAAGCTCTTTTAAATGTATAGGTTTTCATTGATTATATGAAATCACAGGATGGTTTGGACTGGAAGGGATCTTACAGATCACCTAGTTCCATCCCCCCCTGCCATGGACAGGGAGACCTTTCACTAGACCAGGTTGCTCAAAGCCCCATTCAACCTGACATTGAAAAATTCCAAGGATGAGGCATCCACATCTGGGAAATCTGTTTCAATGCCTTACCACACTCAGAGCAAAGCATTTCTTCTTAATGTCTAATCTAAACCTGCCCTCTTTCAGTTTAAAACCATTCCCCCCATCCTATCTCTACATGCCCTTGTGAAAAGGGCTTTCCAACTCTCTTGTAGGTCCTTTCAGGTAGTCTAATGTCTCCCCAGAGCCTTCTCTTTTCCAGGATGAACAACCCCAGTCTTCATAGGAAAGGTGCTCCATCCCTTGATGGCCTTCTCTGGACTTGCTCCATGTCCTCCTTATTTTAGGAACCCCAGAGATGAATGCAGTACTCCAGGTGAGGTCTCACAAGAGCAGAGTACAGGGGGAGAATCCTTCTTCTGCTGCTTTTTCTGCTCCTCCTGATTTAGGTACTTAGATCTGTGGTCTGACCTTGACTCAAGTCACAGAATATTTTTGTGAATCTTTCAGTTTCTTTCTGTGTGGATCAGTATTGCCTTACCTTATAGGGTAAGACAGAATGTTCTACCAAGGGTGTAGTCATTTCTTCCATAGAAGAAAGAAAATTTCCTCCCTAAGTTCTTCATCTTGACAAGGGCAGACATGGATACTTTTTTCCTTTGGTGAGCCTCTATTGCACAACAGCTTCTCAGATATCACCCTACAAAATGTGGTAGATGCAATTAATTTAAAAGGGACTGGGACCTGCTACATTTGGGGTGGCTGGGTGTCAGGACAATGAGCCTCTGTTACATTGGTTACATTTTAGTTATTTCAGGCTTGAGATGCTCCATGACGTGTCACATAAGCTGGGGAACCTTGATCAGGTCAGGCAGCAATTTCCAAGGCCTTTAATAAGAAACTATACAGACACACTGTGAATGAATGACTGAGAAAAGACAGCTATAGAAACAGTGGTAGGGAGTCTGCAAGAATCTCTGAAATCTTGAATTTAACCTGTAAGAAAATCCTGAAATTTGACAGCCAGGAGAAAAGACATTTTGTGATGAAAAGAAATAGGGTATTGAACTAGCATAGGAGGTTTGTGGATAATAATCCCTTCTCTCTTGCTTGGTCTCCATATCCTGGACAATATCATGAAATACAGTTATTGTGCAACCAACAGAAAGTGCCCAGAGGCCCTGAAGGAACCTTTTCACTTGATACTACCACTGGGATTTATAAGTCAACCCCTTATCCCATCTGCACAAACAAGCCCGAATTCCAAGCACACATAAGCCCAATTTTAAGGAGCTTGTGGCTGACAGGTACAATCCAAAGAAGATTCCAAGCCAAGCATGAAAAGAAGTCATAACTGAACAAATCTTCCTTTCTTTCATATTTCAACTTTGAATACACTTCTTTAACTTACATTTTCCTTACTTAAGGCTTTTTCTGCCTGCATTGTCCTTTCTCCTCCTTCCTCTCCTAAAACTAGATGGGAATCTGTAGCACACCTCAACAAAAGACAGTAAAATTAGATCATACTTAAGGTTGGTTTGAAAGTGCTTTAAAACCCTATGCATATCTACAACAGTACTTAATTAAAATAAATTATATTTTATTAATGATTACAATAGCTATCATAAATTTAGTAAAAATAAAGTAATGATATCTTCAGAACTGCATTCATGTGAAGACCATCATTTATTAGGCACACACCACACAGTGAAGCTCACCAAAAAGGGACAGAGGTGTCAGCAATTACCTTTCAAAGAAGCAAATGCAAAGGTGTGCAAAGTTGTTTGGTTTGGTTTGGTTTTACTTAAATTTTCTGGGGAGTCAGCTTCGGAGTGAAAATTGGCATTTGAAACTTTACCTTCAGAGTATTGGAAGTGTCACTGAGGTAAAATGAAATTGTAGCTCCATAGAGGCTAAATGTGCCAGTCTGTATAGAGTAAAGCTGCGTATTGCTACATCCTTGATGGAGATGACTGCTGAAAAGCACATCCACTCCCCATGGCATTGGGTGTTGTGTACAGCTATATGGGCAGGACAAGGAGAGAAGAAGAAGGTGGTGCTGCTCCTTTTGTTGATTTTTCACCTGGGCTGTTTGGATCTGAGGATGTCTCTGTGCATATTACCTGCTTGATCTTTTTGTCAGACAGACACAGTTCCTTCAGATGCTTGCAGAGCCCCCGCATAGACTGGGATAAATTCAGAGCCCCCGCATAGACTGGGATAAACTCAGAGCCCCCGTATTTGCCACACTCCTACAACAAGGGTACACCAGGGTGGGACAATCAGGGGCATGCAGCCCCACAGAGCTGAGGAATTATGTGTAAGGAAGCTTGTGCTTACACTGGGTTTATACTCTTCAGTCTCCTGCTGTGTGAGCTCCAGAGTGATTTTTAAGGGCCGCTTCATGAGAATTGTGTTGTCATGGCTGGAGTCAAGGTATGCAGCACTCATCTGTTCGAAGAAACAATGGGGCAGAAATCTCTAGTAGATGAAGCCCTTGAGAGAGTTTCTTTTGACTCTTCCTAGGCTTTTTAGAACTGAGAAATCAAGCTTAATTGGAATTTAAAGACATATGGTAGGAATGATCAATGACACTTGATAGTTGAACCTGAATCAAAAGGAAAAAGCAAGTCATTTACAGGAAATATTTCAAATCAGGGAACTTTTATATCTTTAAATATTTTCTTCTAACCCCTCAGCTCTTAAGATCATTATTCAGAATTCATAAATAATAGTGTAATGCCCATT
>JAWWES010000081.1:113913007-113966836 GCA_035583135.1 Lophotriccus pileatus | reverse complement strand
AGTGAACAAGTAACTTAGTGATAATAACAATAATACTCATTTGATAAATCCATTGCTATTTTAAGCTATCTTGGCAATTTCTGACAAGTAGTGTAAACACAAAAAAACATTCTGTAAACTCAGAAATAGCCGCACTAATAGACTAATAGTCATTGTCTGCAACTTATATCAGACTTCATCCGACAAAACTCACTTTCAAAAGGCTTAAACAATTATTACAAGCTCAACGAAGTACTGAAAAAAAAAGTAAATTAAAAAAAAAAAGAAAAGCATTTCCACTGTGGATTATTTCATAAATTCTGTCAGTCCACTCTGTATTGTATGTTCTTCACAGATTATGACTGATCCATGACATTTCTGAGACGGCCCATTGCAGTTGCAGTATTATGGCTTCAAATGTAATATCGGACATCACCATGAGAAAAGAATACCCCCAGGAGTCGAGGACAGAAAGTAATACAGTGGCTCTTTCAGTGGTGTGGGAGACATGGCAAACTGCTGCATAGCTGAACAGTTCCCCTTTGTTCTCTGTTCAGCTATGGATCCGATTTCTCTGAATTGGGCTTATTACAATAAATATAGATGCACAACATGATTATTTATGGGAAGAAAACAGACAAAAGAGGTTGAGTTGCTGGTACCTAAAACCTCATTTTCTGAGCTTCTCCCCTTGAGGCCCTTTTCATTTGTTGCACCATTGTATTCTCATTGTTGCTCAATGATACAAGCCTAAGCTGTTCATCAATTTACCCACTCCCCCAATCTCTTTCTCTCTCATGTGTGCTTCCTCTCTCTTCCCATGCTAATAGTTCCCCTGAAATCCTATCACTTTGCTGGAGGATTGATGTAAGTCTCCAGCAATTAACATAATTACAAGCCTGATTATCTTCTAATTGCATTATGAGTATTTGGTTATTCACTACACAAATTAGAGAAAATTAAAGAGGAGCAAGAACCTGTGGTGTGGGCGGTATGCTTTCTAAATGGTTATGAGCATCTGAGTGCTGTGAGATAACAAGAAGGTGAAGACGTTTTATATTTCTATTGGCTCACACTTGTTCTTGTCATTGTAGAATGGTTTTTTTCTTCTTCCAACAGTGTTTCGTGTCACTGAAAGATGTGATCTTACTTCCTTTGTTTGGGAAAGTTTACTGACAACACACAGTAAACTAAATTAAATGCCATATTTTTCCATATGGATTGGGTAAAATGATAGAAATTAGAACAAAAGACACCTAGATGACATAGGCTTCTCTACTACTGAGAAACATCAATAATTCAAATACATAATTAAGGGATACTGTGTGTGATAACAGGGGAACATAACAGTAAACAAACATCAAGAATTGCAGGTTCTTGCCTGTCTCTTCTAGTGTTTTTAGGTTATTTCATTATTAGTTAAATAACCAAGGATAAATTCAAATAGCTAATTATTGTTAGAGAACAATTTTAAACCTGAGTAGCACTTTGATGGGGCATAACCAATATAGAACAGAAGTCACTTTAGTGGCAGCAATTCCAGCAATGAAAAAGGGTGCTTGAATGTACAGAATGAAAATTCATGGAAAATTTAAGTAACTGGATATATTTGAAAATTACATTTTTAAAAGGAAATATTTGCAGTTTGACCAAAACAGGGAGAGAAAAACTTCTGGCAGGGAAAGGGAGCAAAGATTTACAGAAAAGATTGTTTTACAGTTCTGCTGTTGTTGGGTTGAAGACTATGACTGCTGCCGGGTTAAACAGCCATCTCATGCCTCATGCAGGACTAACCACCCTATTATACGCACAAGACAGACAGTGAGGTAGGAGGTGGGGAGATTTGTTCCAAGTCAACCAACTGAACTCCCCTGAGCAGTGCTGTGAGCACCCTTTGCTGACTTCCACCCTAAGTAACTGGTAACTCTTGTGTTTTGGGATAACTCGGTGCCTATCTTGTTATGAGCCAAATCCTGCTAAATGTTCTTCACGGGAGACCTTTTCATCTTACAGATATGTTTTCAATAGAAGTTAAAAGTCTGCCAACACTCAAAACTAAGGTCCCTGAATGAATATACAGGATACAGCAATGGTCTAATATCAGTGAATATAACTTTGGCTTCTGTACTGGACCCCTTGTGCCCTCCTGGTCTCAGGATTTCCAGATAGTGCAAATGGCACTCAGCCACAAGGGAATAAACTGATGACCCTTATTTCAAAAGGGTCAACACACAGTCTTTGGTCAGGAATTTTGCCTTCTGACCTAGGAACTGCATAGTTTGGAACTCAAATGTGTGACCTAAGGTTTTGCAGCTGTAGTGTTCACTATGGAAACCCATTTCCATTCACATAATTTCCTTACACTTACCTGGTGTACTCAGATACATTCCCCTATAGGTTTGACTGGAGAATTAGGAGCTACTGATCATAACTTTCTCAAGGAAGCAAAATGTATACTGCAAAACTCACTGCTATTTGCATGCAAAGTGTAGCTTTGATCTCTTCCCTGTACCTCCTTACATATTACCATATGATTTGATGTCCAGAATATTCCCAAAGACTTCCATCAAAAAATTCACAAATAACACTCCCTGTCTGCAAATACCTCCTATTGTTTGAGCCAGGAGCTGCAAAACTAGAAGCGTGGATCCTAAATAGGGCCACAATCCTGGAAGGAGGCCTCCCCTAAATAGGCTTATTTTTGGTGCTTCCAGTATCCACTCTAAATATCCCAAAGGCATCCAAGGGCTTTATGCTCCAATTGAACTGATGATATCAAAATATAGTAGTTATCTTTTTTCCTCTTTTCAGTATTGCATCCCATATTTAGCACTGTGGTCCTTGTTGTAAAGGAGGTTGCAACACTATAGAGCTTTTGATTTACGTTATTTCTTAGAGCAAAGTAAATTTCAAGCTGTGGCTACAACTTCTGTTGAGCTCTCTAACCTCATCTCCCATTTAATACTGTTATTCACAACTGAGGAAACATGCTGCTACTTATTACAGAGGACCGAAGAGAGTACCATTATTTTACACAAAGAAGACAAAACACACACATTTTGAAACAATGGCAGCAAATGTCCTGAACTTCACAGGCAGTAGGGCCCATTCCAGGCCTCCTGCTGGACAGATAGAATTACTGCAAACTAAAGCCAGACAACACTCAGTCAAGTATCATGGTCTCCAGAATTCAACTGGCTGTGTTACTACATACATGTCCCAACATTTTCCTTAAAATAAAATGAGATCTTATTTGAACTTCTCTATTCATACCTCCTTAGGGTGGGCAGGAAAAGAATGTCATTTTTCCATATCCTCTAGGCCATAAAGTTTGTCTGATTTTGTAGAGCTCTCAAGGTCCATAACTCCTGGACATTCACTGATTAAAGAACCTGGCCATTATTAAAACACCAATTTAAGACAAATTTAAATGGGGAAGGTGAAAACAATCTTAATTATCTATCGCTGTAGCACAGTCATAAAAAGATCCCTCATCAACAGAAGAATTTTCTTAAAAACAAATGAATCATGTATACATATTTTCATTTGATGATACCAAGCATGTGCATGAAACTATGGGAACTGATTACCATGTGCTTCATCTGATCCATCCAGACAGAAAATAAAGAGAGAAGCCATACACCATATGAGTTCTTAACAGATAATTTAAAAGTATTTTTCAAGGGAGTTTAAAATAGATTCAACATTAAATTGAATTTTTACAAGTAGGTAAAGTTTCATGTAGCTTTTTAAAGCTGTATAACTTTAATAGCTATAGACAGTGGGCCAAATTCAGCTTTAACGTAAAACACACTGAATTTCATGAAAAGCTTCATTGAATTTACTGGAAATTTGCCCAGTTGCCACAGAATTCAGTTTTGCACTGTCTTTCACTTTCCTCCCACTGCTTCTCAAAGCTGTCATATGCACACAGTCTAGAAGTTTTCACAAGTCCAGGACTGATAGTGAAAGTGGATTTAATAGTCTAATATCAAAGAGCCCATGGAGAAAAGCCATCCTGCAATTTTGTCACAGAAAATAAATAACAGATTCCCATTTTCACTGCTGCCATTGTAAAAGGCCATTTTTAAAATTCTATGAATACTTTGCTCTGAATGGCATCCCCGAAATTTAAAGAAAAGCCTGGACTCCCAAGTGAAAGAATGAATTAGAAGGAAAAAAATGAGGATTTTTTCTTTTGACCGTCCCACTTTTAGAAGTAGGTAAGAATTCTGAGCATCTAATTATTGACAGAAGACACAAATACTTGCTTTAAAGAAACCCAGTGCAGTATATAGATAAAATTTCCACAACACAGTGACTCTTAGACCCAAATAAATTGTCCACATGTGTTTTTTACAAGTTATGTAAGCAATTTATAGGAGCCAATATTCACAACAAGATAGTCTAGAGCCATTCCAGATTGTTTTAAAACAGAAAGCAGTACGTGACTTAGTAGGCAGACTGTAATACCAAGCCACAGCTATCCTTAAATTTGAAGTGTTATCTTCCTTTTTGATGTAAAATTCCTTCCCCACAGTGAAAAGCAAACAAAATATTGTTTCCCTGCTTCATTACTTTAGTAAGAAGGATTGACGACATGCTTAGCTGGCAGGAAAAAATAATTTATTTCACTGTCACCTTATTTGTTCACCTGCTGCAAGGTAAATAGAAGCTAAGTCACTTTTTATTTATTTAGCTTCTGTAAGACACCCATACTGAAATAGCTGGCATTATCTATTATATACAACCACTCTACTATACTGATCACAGAAAATAAAAATAGTGCAAGACTCTCTATAACCAACTTCATTTGTTGGTGAAAACAACACACCACCTTTTCGATTTTTTAACATAATACCTTTTTTTTTTTCACTCATCACTTTTCCAATTTCAAATGTATTTTGAAAACAACAGTCATTTAACTTAATTCATGTTCAAAATGTACTAGGAAAGTAAATAGTCCACACGTAGAAGTTTTCAGTGTCTGGGTTTTATCTGTTATAACAGATCTATTACTATTATTAGTATAATTTCTTTGTCATACCAGTACAAAAAAAAAATTAACTGATGAATATATTTGAAAACGCAGTTAAGAGCCAATTCCCATTTTAATTTCTCAGAGAAATTTCCCGCTAGGGCGTGGCTGAAAGCAGAGAAAGTGAGTTGGGATTGTACAGAGATTACTATGCATTAGCGTAAAGCATATCTTTTCCTGTGAAGTGAAGAATGGTATAAGCTCCACACTCAAAGTGAGAGTATAAATTTGACTCAACAAAGCATCCTGCTTGCAGAAGCTTGCTCCACTCTCTCATTTTGTAGCACAAATAAAATGCTTTTTTATCCTGCCTTTGCAAATAGAGTCAAACATTCTAAATCAAGTCAGATCTTATATCAAGGGGACAAGCAAAGAATTTATGTTTCAGGAGATTGCTTGATAGCGAAATGAGATGCAGGGTAAGAAGGTATTACGGCAAACTCATAAAAGGCCACAGAAGTGAATGTAGTGTGGGTTTGGCTTCTTTTTTTTTCTGTTTCATGCTGGCTTCATCCCGTGCAGCAACTCTTCGTTGTCACTGGTGATCAGTGACTGGCTCCAACATTCAGCTGTCCACAGCACGGGCAGACCAGCCACAGCTGGTTTAGCGGGTGTGCTTTGCCAGATGTCCGTAAGGAGAATTGAATTCATGCTCTTAGCCATACAAAGAAGTTGTCACTGTCTCCACAGATTCCAAACAGGAGCAACATTTCTCTCTCTGCCATGGGAATTCTGGTACCCACCATTACTTTGCTCACAGTAAATAAAGAGCTTGCTTACTGTTGCAGTGTTTACCTATTGAAATATTACTTTTTCAAGAGCACATTAATATCTCTCAAATGTCCTTTTTGGTACTTTCAAACTTGTCAGAACTCTGATTTTGGAAATATGCAAAAGTTGTCTGAGAACATGAACATAATTTCCTCCCCTTGAGTTCCCAGGTTGCTATGCTAGTGCAGGTCTCAGGCTCCATCTTCCAAATGGTCATTTACATGTGTTAATGGATGGGAGCACATTCGGTGGGGGAAACTGAAACTACCAGCACGAGGGAGGGCATTCACCTAAATGGAAAATCCAGGTTCAAGCCTCTTATGCAAAACAGACAGAAGAACAAACTGACCTTTGTTCATATCCATCCACTGGCTGGTTGGGTATGCTAAGTTTCATTCAGATTTAACCAGAAAATCATTCTTGAAACTGCAGTTTTGCTGAAATTGGTATATTTCTGGGAAAAGAAAAAAGCCTTCTCATTTCAGCTAACCAACATTTTCACTGAGAGATTCTGACACAGTTCTTGTGGTAAAAAGCTATTTTTAAATTTTTATTATGATTCAGTAGTGTTATATTTATGTACAGTACATTACATTCTGTGTTTACTTAATCTCAGAAGATATAACAGTAATATATGGAACAGTTACATACAGTGGGAAGATTGTATGTACAATTTGATATATCAACCTGCTATTGTTCTAAGTTTACGGAACACCAATGGAAAAATATAAAATATTATGCGCTTTATTTTTGATGACATTATTATGCTAATAGATCACACTTTTTGTCTTCTGAAGAGATTTTTTCTTTCCACTATAAAAAATCACCATCTCCCATTATTTTTTCGAGACTGTTCTATATTCTGCCCATAGCACATACTTCACTTTACACACAATTCTGGGACCAAAAAGGCAAGATATGTTCTGAGGTAGAGTTGACATCATACCAGACCATACTTACATGCACACTGTGAAGAAACACCAGTATCCCCAACTTTTACCTGGCACACTGAAGGCTGGCCTTGCTCTATTTTGCAGCACTGGACCATGACTTGGGTCTCTGCTTTCCAGCTAAACCAAACATGTAGAGAGCTGTCTCCCATGTTTCTGTTGGACAAGTATATTATATAAGCTCACCTTCGCTATTTTTTAAGACACATTGGATTTTAATATACCACAGTTTTGGACTTGCTGTGGTCTTTGGGGCTAATAACAGAGGACAAAAATAGACAAATTAAAGACCTAGCCCAAAATATTCTGGCAGGAGGTCCTTGCACAAGACACCAGGGACTTCAAGTGAGAATTTGATGTTTTCCTCACACCCATAATGTCTTTTCTTGTCAGCAGCTGAAAATTTGGCTAGCTGTCTCCAGAGCAGTTCTCTTGAGGAACATTTACAGAAGCCACCAATGAGCTAATAAAAGCTGGGAAATAATATCCTGGCACCCACATTTGATCTCAGGACTGCAGCAGGCAGCAGTCACTGTTGTGCCATAATTTGCTCTATTTTCTGCAGCGGGCTTCTCCAGCAATCTGGGCAGAATTCAAGTTTAGCATTAGTAGTTCTGAGTTGGAATTTATTTTTCTCCAGTGACTGCATGCTGCTATTACCAAGTAATTTCCTATAGATCCAACAACACATCTTGCAGTAATGTGCATTCTAAACCACTTCAGGCATCTTATTTGTCCACATTTTCCTCATCTACAACATCTGCTTGGCCTAAAAGAGAAAGCCTGGGCAAAGAACTACCAATCCCTTTAAAATATTTCCTAAATTTGAATTATTTTAACATAAACTTCAACTTTTTTCATTTTTCTGCCTTTTGTTTGTTTTCATGCTGCTTCCAGCCTCTTTTTGCGTACTGAAGCTGATTTTTGTCACCTGATTTGAAGGTGTTTGGAGCTGCCAAAACCCTGCAGAAAAAGGTTATGTAACCATGGCTGATTCTTTACAGCTTGGTGAAAAGAGCATAAATAGTTTTCACTTGTGAGATTCTGTTTTTCCGTTCCACCACTTCAGTGGACAAACTTTCTTGCTGTGACACACTTGATAGATGTTGAAAAAGATTAGATGAATTCAGGGCAGTTGGGGCGAAGTGCACGTGGGCATATCAAAAGAAGGACTGTGCCGTACTTGCACTATAACCTACAACTTGCTATAACCTACTTGTACACTTCATGGGTTATTTTCAGAGACAAGGGGAAGTGTGTCCCAGTATAGAAATTCTTAAAGACTATATTTAATATCCACAAATTTCTTTTCTGAATGTTGAAATTAACCAGCAAACTTTCCGGTCTTACTAATAAGGCCAACATTCTTTTAAAGGGCATCATTTTGCTTCAATTTCAAACTTACTTATGGAGAATTACCTAGTGCAACTACTCCAGCACATCTATGTCCCTGTTCCCTATAGTTTCTTTGAAGTTATTTTGATAAATGGACATACTGGCATTTCCTAACTGCAGAATGTGATTTTAGAGAACATCTTTGAGATACAAGACTAAGGGTTTTCACATATGCTACAGTTCAAGGGAAAACCACTGTATGCAATTAATTTACTCTTTGTAGAACACAACCTACAGGAACTCTGGGCTACAAAAACATAACGTTATATTGAAAAACAATTCACTAGCCCACCTTTTAGCTGACTCACTCTGGTAAAACACATCCTTTTAATAAGAACAAAAAAATCACAAACAGCCAGTGATAGTGATTTCCATGTATTCCTTCTCTTTCCCATAAATATCAAGACATTTTTAAACATGTATTGCTGCTTTCTTTTAGGTTCTGTAGTCCTAAGGGAAACTTTAATAATATAGTTGAAAAAGTAAATAAATAAATAGAAAGGTGCAATGTACCCTTCACCATCATACACTCATTTTTATGCCTTTCCTCCTCCTTCAGGTCAATCTTTCATTAGACTGACTAAATTTGCTTGAGTCCATATTTTACCCAGACGTCTTTAAAGCACCTGTTTCTTCTATCCTCTCCCCAAAAATTAGGTTTGCCATTAAAATATTTGTCATAGGTCTGTATTTGTAAAATCTACCCCTGCTGATCATCCATTTTAACTTGTCTGAAAAAGAACTGCTATAATGAAATATGTCAACACAGTGACAAAGAACTGGGTTTTATGACATGGCAGAGTCACTAATTTTCTAGCAAAAAAATGGCATTGGAGGGTATCTTGTATCTCTCCCATTTCGTTGGAGATAACCATGATGGTTCTGATAACACAGGACCTTAGGCTCCTTAAATAGCCGCTGGTCCATTACATTCAGAAACATTGCCTAAATAGGGTATGAAATCACATGTTCATTTTTTACAGAGACAGTAATGGGGAACAAACAATGACAGCTGAACTCAACACTGTTCA
This sequence comes from Lophotriccus pileatus, assembly GCA_035583135.1. NCBI lineage: Eukaryota > Metazoa > Chordata > Aves > Passeriformes > Tyrannidae > Lophotriccus > Lophotriccus pileatus. The sequence continues at coordinate 113,957,672 of JAWWES010000081.1, read as the reverse complement.
ACATTTAAATTTAGTCAGGAAATTTCCACCCTAAATTGAGAAAATACCTTCTTAAAGATAAACACTGAAATATGTTGAAGATGCATATTATACATGAAGTATTTTATTATTAACCTTGTCTGACATCTAGTAAACACTTCAAACCATCTCTTTTGGTCTCTACTTCATTGATTTTAATGAAAAAAAGGCCTATTCTATAAAGTACATATAGAAGGCCATATACCACAATGCAAGTAATTTGGCATACATCCATAAGTCTTGAAAGGAGAGGCACTTAGAAGTGTGAATGTGAATTGCTTTGCAATCTGCAGTGTGGTAATATAGCTGTCAACCATATTTCAAGTTGTGCAGGACTATGGATAGAAAGCATCTCTGAAAGACATGCTTTCTAAATAGCAGAGACTGAATGACTGACATCCAAATATTTTTTTTTTTCTATTGGGGTCGAAAAAGCCCTAGGAAGAAGTGAAGAAGACCACCTTCTTAGAACATGGGTAACTTACCTAAAATGTGGTTGAAAATGGAAAAATCCCTCTACAGAGTGTGCATGCAATATTAAAGAGAGAAAGAGAAGATCAATGTACTTGCATACCGCCAGAAGTGTGAAAGTTGGAGGTTTTGGCATGGAGGGTCTGTGACTCCCTGTAAGGTTTCAATTCCTCCTGAGTTTGAACCCTTGAGTTTTACTTTGGGTTCTGGGGTGAAAAAAATAACACTCAAAACAAGATCCATCAAGCTACCAAGATGCTCTTTTCTTCAAGATGAAATCACTAAAACCCACTAAGTCTTGGCAGCATTTCTGCGTGAAATTATGTATTTTCTAATATTCTCTGGCTATTTAGCTTCACTGGAAAGTTTAGAAATGTAGGCATATCTTATCTGAGTTCTAGTTTTGTACCAGAACATGAAGACATGAAAGTCTCTACTTGCTTCTGCTTTCATTATTAAAGTTTCCCCAGCATTTATACGTGGCCATCTAAATCAAGAGATTAGTGTCTGAATTCATGCATTACAGTAATCTCTAACGTGTTAATTCATCTGTAATGCGCCTACATTCATCTAAAAAAATAGATGAATTTGACTTCTGTAGCACAATAACATGATTTATGTTCTTGCCCAATTGGTTATCTCACTTTTGACTACTCTTTGATGTGCTACGTGTTCTGAGCAAGCCACCAGATTTCCCTATGGTGCAGTTTCTTCCTATTCTGTAATATCAGGATAGCTTTGTAAAGGCGCTTACACAATTTAGGATGAATGACTAAAAACCAATTATTGATGTTATGTTCTAACAACTGTATGAGCCATATATGAGAAAAAAGGTATGGCATTCACAGAACAGGCATTTTAAAGTGAAACGGGTTTTAGGCATTCAGATTCTGGGGTGAGGGGAGGGTTTGAGTAATATACCCAGTAATATTGCATTGAATGCAATATTGCTGCTTAGATGGAACTAATCTTTCAAAAAGCTCTTCACCTCTAGAATAAGAGAAATTGGTCCAATTTGGAATGTAATCCAAATAACTTTTTGCAAGAAATTATTAAGAAAATATCCCTCCATGTTTGGTGTCCTGTAGCTTCTACTACACACTCAGTATTTGTTTCACTTTAATATCTCCCTGCTTTGCAGAAGTCAATTATAATTACCCCCCCCCCAAAAAAAAAAAAAGAAAAAAAAAAGATTCAAATTGTTAAAAAGGAAACGAAAGCATTTGATAACAGATAAAACCAGGGTCAGTATCTGCTTCACTGGCACTTTCCCAGGCACGAGACATGTTTTCCCCTGGGGTCATCAGGTCCAGGCAAGCTGCATTCTTTCTGCCAGGCACTTTGTAATGTGCAATGAACAGTGTCATTTATTTTCATTTCCTCATACTTAATTGCATGCTCCTTGCTTCCAATATTAAGTCAGAAGGCAGGTGGTAGAAGCAGTAAACTAAACTACTACTAGCTGTCGGAGTTACAGACCATGCTACTCTCCTATTGAAACAACCCAATTGTTTACAATTCAGCACAAACTGCTGAACTGGAAAAACACTTGCTTCCATTGCACATTCAATAGAGATTTTTTTTTTCTTCTATTCTGAAAAAAAAAAAGAAAGCCAAAAAGTGCTTACCGCACACGGGATACTTACATTTATCAACATTTTGTCACAGTAATAGGAAGCAATATATGAAGTTATTGTCTTTGTAAATGTACCAAAAATATTTTTAAGGTTTAGTGGAATGGCTGCTTTAGCCAAGTAACACGTGACTAATGATACTTCTGGAATTATTGAATTCAGTAGTGAGCTAGTTAAAAATTTATTGATCATGCCTGAATACAAAAATAAGACATTTATTAGGTATGCAAAACTTACAGTTATGGTATTTGGAATTAAATTATTTCACTCATTGTAGAAATTAGCATTTATTTAATTTCCCCTATTATAATGAACAAAAAAAGGTTTTCCAAAGACCTCCCAGGATTTCTACAAGTATTTGCTTATTTGCCAAGCATTAGTAACATACCTAAAAAAAAAATCACTGAATCAGAACACATTCTCCATTTCAGTTTGTAAGTGTTCCATGTACTTGCTCTCATATGTTAATTAATAACTATAATAGTATACAATTTACTATTTACCATGAACATACTGCTGTTTGCTTTCTGTAATACCTTACTAAAAGAATATTCATGCTGTTATTACACGATAAATAGCATATTTCAGCCGCAAGAAAGACATATACATGCAAGTTCAGGCTAAATCCTGCAAATTACTCTACATGGAAGCTCTACTCTGCTCTTTACACCTTGGTACCACACCCTCTTGAAGTCAGTGGAGCTCTGAGCAAAGGAAGGATCACTTTGCTTGAACAATAAAATGGAATTGTGAAGCTCCACATTAGGAGAAATGAGACATTCCATTTGGAAATAGCAGTAACATAACAGCAGGAAGATTTCATTAAACAAAAATCCAGTCCTCATCTCTTGTGTCTGAAAAAATGAATATAAGCAGCTGAGCAAAAATTAAGTTAAGCTTTTAACTTTTCCCACTACCAGTAATTCTTATCTGAATTTATGTACACAAATAATTTTTTTCTTCATAAAATCCTATGGTGCATCCAAACTTCCTTAAACAAGAGGAAGATACAATTACTAAGAAGTGAGAGGGCAAAGATTAATATCTGGAAAACTACTGAACTGTCTAAAGCATGAAATTTTGATTTTCTTGTATGACTTAGCTTTTAAGATATTTAATTTTATTTGTTTTCAGTGAAAGTCAGGTTTGCAGACCTTGTTTCCAAAGGTACTCAGGAACCTCATTAGATTTCAACAAATCCAGATTGTCCCATGAAAATCAGCGGAAGTTAAACATCTTCTGGAAATCCCAATCAGTATTTTTATTCCATTCTTTAGCACTAAAATATCTTAGGAAATATGACCTTTAAGGACAGTGTTTTAATCTCATTAAAATGCCTGTTTCCTAAGTGACAAGCTAATTTGCTCTTCCTTCCAATCAGTGGTGAAGGACCAAGAAAACCAGAAGGTGGGGTGAGCAATTTGGAGTTGACCATCACTTTCCACATCCAATAGGAAAAATTTAGACTGACCCGTTTTGTGCCCCTTACCTAGGCACCTGAGATGCATCAGACCTTACAGACTAAAAATAGATTCCTTTGGACGTATTTTCAAAAAAATTAAGGCTGTTTCTGCATCACTCTGCCCAATGTTTTTTGCTCCAACTCCCAACCTTCCTCTTGTGATCTGTTTTGTTTTTTTTTTTTTTTTAAGACAGATTAAAGACAAATCCAGTTAAAAAAAAAGAGAATCCCAACTGAATATAAGTAAAGCTTTTAAATTCTGAAGAAGAAAGGGTTTAAGATGTGCCTCTGCCCTCAGGATTCCCTAGTGCTGAGTTCTTGGTAACAGTACTTTTGAATCATTTTGCTTTACCAAAGTCCACCCACATACTGAAAAATGAGCATAATGAGCAATTTCAGTCTTTCCCCACTCCAGTAATGTACTGTATAATCACTTTTTAACATAATAAAATTTCTTTTTGGGGGTGGGGAGGGAAGATACTACCACTTAATAGAATTTCTGGCACCAAATATAGACAGAAAATTTCTTTAAAAGTTTCTTAACAATTTCTTAACAAGATGCAAAATTTCTTAACAAGTCTTGGAGAGAGCTAGGAATGGCACATGGAAAGTCAGTGCACTTAGGAGAAACTGGAAATATCAAAGGGAAGGGACTTTTTGAAGTCCATAAATCTATACAATTATGACATATTAGCATACATATGGGAAGATACCTCTTTCCACCCAAGAGTCATAACATACAGTCTTATAAACACTTTTTTCTCAAACTAAAGGGGAATGAGTCTTTTCTCACACACTTTTTCCTCCCAAAGACGGCCCGATGTGGAAGTGTTTTCCAGCTCCTCTCCTGCCAAAAATTTCCATTAGGAGAGACACAGAAAGCAAGATGGTAGCAAGGTGAGCAAGGTGGATTATGTCCTGCAGCAAGAAAGACCCAGGATTCATCACTTGATTAAAAACACAGTAAATTTTTTTTAATTAAATACCTTATTGAGCCCAAAAGACAAGTAAGTTTCCCTTTCCACAAGAAAAGTCCCTAGTTACTAAACCCTTAGCAGTTCCTTACCCCTGGACACTCAGGAAACCATTAGTTGGGAAACTTTTTGAAATGGGAGTGCTGGAGGGCAAAATTTCCACACATATACTTGACAAACCACTAACAGCTACCAGGCTAGGTTATACAGGTTAGCTGAGAAAAAGAATGCTTTGTGAATGCCAGCAGTGCTTGAGTATGACATAAAAGACCATGCTGCTCTGCGTGGTTAATGCATGGCTAAGACTGCATTTCTCCTGGCAACATCCAAAAAAAGACATGTCTCTGTACTGCAGACACTGATAACTCAGGATGCAAATGGTCTTGGTCTTATCCTCTAGCTGATCTGGGGTATTTTGAAATTAGGCAAAATAAGTACTCACAGTACTAAGCACAAAAGTCTGTAGAGTCCAGACTGATATGTTTTTGCAAAATAAAGGCCTTTCCCAAAGGACTGCACTGTTCATATTACTAAAGTGAATCAAAAGTGTTGACTTTTGCAGACACAAAAACAAAGTCCTCACTGGAAAAATTATACCATTTAAAAAAAAAAATTATGAGCTCCCCAAGATATCTTTATTGGACTTCAGCCAAGAAGGCTGCTGAACATGACTATGTTACAGCGCTAGCAAAGACAGGTTGGCCTGCCTGCATTGCTTTGGGCCAATAAAACAAATCCCTCTAAACTGCAAAATCCACTTCCTTATACCCTTGTGGGCCCACTCTATGTTTTTTTGACTTTCATTTTGATACTGCATTTGGAAGCATCCAGAAGCGTTTGAGGGAGGGCTAGAACTAAAAGTACTTCAAACTTTAAAAGAGGCATCTAACATTTATACACAGAAATGCCTTTTTTGTTGCCATTTGAAGTGCATTTGATGCGTAATCTTGCAGATCACTCATTCACGAGTCATGTCTATATACCTATAAATTCCCAAACAGCAGTGGGTTTTTTTCATCTCTCCAAATGATACCCCAAGAAATACCACTTACCCTTTGACATGATAAGTGACTCTGTGCAGATTTTATTGCTGAGATGCAAAACTCTGGGGAGTCAGGCAAACATGTAACCTAATAAGTCTTTTAGCGGGTGCAACATCATTCAGGGTAGAGATATTATACAAATAATAATATCAGGATTGCCTTTTCTCTTTCTTTTCCCTAAATCGTCTCCATAGGCATAGATGTGCACAAATACACTGACATACTCTATGCAAATGACTATCCTGGGTAAGATCGTTTCTGCTTAGACAGACCATTGCTTTTTGTTGAATTTTGATGAGTACACATTGATGAGTACATGTTGAAAATGAAGAGAAAAATATTTGTAAGCTATGTCAGTCCCTATATTCCATTTTAATTTCATTTTACAAAGGCATTTGAAAGCAGTGAAGAAACTAGCATGAGCTTTTAGTTTTATTTCAGTTTTCTCATGTCCAAATTATAAAAGGCAGATCCCAGTTCTTTGCATAGTGCAATTTAATTTACCTCCAAAGATGTATTTATTTTTTTCTACTTTTTGCCATACAGTTGCCCACAGCTGAAATTGCTCAGTCATAATGAACACACACTTACTGCATTCCAAATGCTTGCATAAGTATGCATTTGGGGAATAGTTTCCTTTTATTTAAAGTTATCTGCAAGGAAAAATATTAGCAAAATATACCATGCTCAAAAGAGTTTTCAGTAAAAGTCGAGCAGAATTAAAAAAAAAAATATTTCAGGTGCCTATGTCATTGAGCCATGATTTGGGGAACTCTAGCGTAATTCTGATGTTTAATTTTGCTATAATTTGTTCTCAGGCGATAACAAATTTGTTTCATAGGAGGGGTGGATATGATAATTTATTGTTAATTTTTTTACTCTTACCCCTAGTAAATGGCCTGTAAATTAAAGTAACTAGTTTTGTCAGACTGTGATGTAGAACACTTTTCAAGCCATTCACACATCAGAAAAGAGTATGACTTCCTTGAGCTGCATTACCAGAGCCATATGTTTTATAATCTGCAAAATGGCATGTTATTCTGTTTGGAGTACTTAATTCTTAAATTTGCTCATTCACTCACACCTAACAGAAAAAAAATAAAATAGGGTATTGCCTTCTCAGCCAGGAATAACAATTCAAAAATAATTACACTCTAGTAAAGGCACAAGATTTTTAGACCTTGATGCACCTTCCAAAAAGTTATCATGAAGTTGTAAATTTTCTTTTTTCTTTATCTCCCCTAAAACCTTTTTTCAGTACTGCAAGTTCATTTGCTAGCAAAATATGGCTGCTGAAGGGAAGCAACCACTTACTCTTTATCAGTACCTTTGCAGCTGAATTATACTGAGGAAAACTGAACTTATGAAAACATATATATTAAACAAAATTTGGATTAAGTATTTTACTATAATCTTTAAAGTTATATAACTACAAAAGATAATGCCAGTAAATGAAACACACACTTGGCTAATTAATACACCCAATTAAAAAAAGGCACATAATTCTCTTTCCATTCCCATTTAGGCCCCTATTCAGAAAAGCACTTAAGAATATTCTGCTCTTTAATGCCTATAGTATTCCTCTAGGCATATGACCAACAAAATGTTTAAGGATGCACTTAGGCATGTGTTTAAGTGGTCTGCTGAAACCAGATGTTAGTCTAGAAGAGCATGCAAAGGAAAACACTCGTCCCCCTTGGATTGGAGAATCTCTTAGAAATGCGTCTGACTCAAAAAGAGGCACAGTAAAACACAGTAAATGTTCATCCCAACTGAAAGGAAAAACATTAAATGCTCTCAGAGGCAGACAAAACCTGCTCTGTCACCAAGTCCAAAGCAGTAAGACAAAAGTAAGGAGCCAAACAGAAATTCACAGCACTTGCTGCACAACCCTGTTCAGAGTTTCTTGAAATCAGTGGTTAAAATCTGCTTTTTAAGCAAAAAGCACAGGAAAGGCTGACATTACACATGGAATCACATCTAACCTCTACATAATTAAAGCCTTTTTTCATATTCACTTTATTACTTAAAAGACACTGTCTGCTTAGTAAACTCATGATGTAGCTTAGACTGTTTGTTCATAGTTTTGCTTTTTTCACTACCACAAAACCATAGCAACCTAAACACCAAATATTTATTTTCTTTCTCAAACGCTGCAAGTTATTTTATGAAAAATTTTATGCAAATTGGGCAATACGTTGACTCATTCTGTTTGTCTCTCTTGTATGTATCTCCAAGGCATCTATTACCATAGTGTCTAAATGCTGTTGTATCTTAGTATTTGCCAGCTTTGTTGTATCATAAGTGGTATCATAATTTTCGTCCACTTTTACATAGCCTTTTTATAAAAACCCTAGGGAGGTATTTAGCTATGACAGAACGGTCGTGGATTAAATGCAAAGAGATATTTTTATATTAGTATATATTTATATAGCATATAATAATATATATAATATAATATAATATATAGTAATATAATATATATATTAATGTGTATATTAGTATTTTATACTAATACACAAATCAGTAGTAAAATAAAAGTCCTTACTGTTTTCTTCAGTCTTCATTTACTCTGAAAATACAGCCTCTACTAGAAGGTGCTCTGTTGATGAAGGCTTCTCTGATTTCAAGAATCCTGGACTCTAAATCACTTGCATTCTACCTCTTAACCAGTTCTTATAAACACACTTGCCCACACAACACCACACGTCCTAACAATTTTTTGTAGTACTTAATTCAACTTACTTCCCTCTTTAGAACTCATTCAGACTGTATCACCCCCTAAAACATACTTGGACCATTTTAGATCCAGACCAGTGTCTTCCCACAAACAAGTCATGCTACTGTGAGACTCAGGTTGTGTAAGCAAGCCTGCAGAGCTTCCACGCTGCTGCAAACCAGACAAGAGACAAGTAACAGTGACAGTTGTAAAACTACACCTACTGCTGACGGTAAAAGTTAAGACCATTTTTTCTCCCCTCCTCCTCCTTTAATAACAGTCAAATAGAGAGCACAGGAAACTGCAAGTAAACTTTGTATCTGAAAAAGCTAATGTGGGCCAAAACATTGTGACGGTGTATTCGGCTCAACTTTAAATAGAATGGATTTTTCTTTCCAAATATTAAATGGAAAAAGTATAACGAGAAAGAAGTGAAATGGAAAATTGCTAAAGCTGAAGAACATCACACAGAAAAAAGCAGCATTTTTTCTAACAGCTCTGAGATGATATGAGAAAGAGAGAAAGGGTGTGGAGGAGGGGGAGAGGGAGGGAGAGGCAAGAAAAGGAAACATGAAGCAGGCTGAGAACAGAATGGGAAATAATTGTTAAGGAAAGACTAAAAAAATTAAGAGAGAGGGCAAAATCTACTGAGGCACTTTCAGTACTGGAAATATCCCATAGAGTAGAATTTCTGCAGAAAGCTTACATGTAACTGGACTGGTCATCATTTATAAAGTCAGATTTTTTTGCAGTTCATCCTGCCATGGGTCAGACTGCTTATACATTTTTAACCTATAGCATGTTTTACTCTGTGTAAGTTATCTTACTCCCTGCAACGTTACGTCATAGTTAAAATATAATTTTTAGCCCATGTTTTCATTTAAAACCTGTTTTTTAAGCCATTGATAAGATAGGATTACTATTGAAAGCTAAGTGCCTCCAAACACAAAAATGGGAAAATGTCTCACTTTGCAGCTGTTACTAAGGATGGCAACAAAGTTTGACAGCTGACATTTGGGGAAGTGAAAGAGCTTGAAATATTACATGAATAAAGCATATTTTGTCTTTCTTAATGGAACATATATAGTAAAATGCTCTCCTCTAAATGTAATATTCGGATCCTTCATTGATCAACATGACGCTTTCCCACCAATGATTTCATTGGTGTGCATTTTTAGCACATCCAAACTCATATAAAACTGATGATTTATATATATACAGCACCTTACATCTTCAAAGTGTTTCTAAATAGCAACATCTTCATTCTCATCCTATTTAGCTAATGTAAAACCCAAGGCTCTTGACATCAGAAATGTGTAAACCAAGAGGATTTAGATTTTTCAAAGTTCAACTGATATTAGAGAGATCTAAAATTTCCACTTATATGTGAGAAATTTTGCATAGATAAAAAACTAGGTCCCTGTGAATTTCCACTCAGTGGAGGTGGGCACAGGCATGAAACCTCCTCCTTTGTAGAAAATAAATGAACATCACCATTTCTTTTCAGGATTACAAAATGTTTTGTTGACTAAAGTGTTCACAATCTCTGCCTCCCAAGATACCAAATAATATCACTAATCAGATATAAAGGAACCAGCCAAACCTGTCCAGCTCATAACTGACTCTTTTTCCTGTATTTTAGAAATGAGTAGCTGTATCTCTATATAACCCATAACTATATATATAGCCATAGAACTATGGCATTGTTTAAAAAAACTCCACATCATATAGGTTTACATGACTGCACATACTATATTTCAAGGTATTTTTGAAATTACTTAATTGGATGTACCTCCTTGCAGTTGGCCTACTGAAATTCTAGGATTGCTAGCAGAGTCAGTTGCTATGAGAGTTCAACCATTTTGTAAAAATGACTGATAACACTGCGAGTAGTGCTAAATTCCTGGACAGATTAAATGAAGCTCATCCCCCTACATCTGAAATCTCTTCAAGCTGCTTTTTTAAAGCCACATAACAAGTCTTTGCTCCTTACATTGCCATTCCACTTTTTATTCCCTGTCTTAACAGAATTTTCATTCTTCTAATTCTCATGGGAAATTGTGTTAAAATTCAAAATCCTGACCTTAGGTTGCATTGAATATTCCCATTGACTTCAGGCCATAAAAAAGGAAAACTGTGAAGAAGAGTTATATTCTGTCAGGAAGAATATGGCTCCAAATGCTGGAATCATCCTGACAGCTCTATTTCAGAAGTTAGCCAAGGAGAAAAAAGGGGCCAGGCATCTTGAAAATTACATACACATACCTCACACACATGTATACACACACAAAGCATGAAGGAGAATAGAGGAGAGAACCTGGAAAGAAACCCTGCCAATTTATCAAGTGGCAGATGAATTATCCCCAAGAGTTTCATAGAAGCAGCAGCCACCCCATTTTAAGGTGAAATTTTATTTCAATCTCAGCTGCAGCACAATCTCAGATCCATCTGTTTCCCCCATTCCCCCTCCCTTCCCCTCACAGTCCCCCTGCTCCCTTCCCAACTCACATGCAGAATAACTCAGAGGCATCACTTCATCTCCAGTACCATAGGTTTCATGGGCCCATCTAGGTAGGAATTATGGGAAGAGGGTTGGAATTGATTTAAAAAAAAAAAAAAAAGTAAGTAACAAATTTATTTCTATGAGTTTTCATTCCAATCAAAGCTTAGAAACTGTGTTTACCTTTTTGATAATTTTTCGCGTGTTTAAGAGTATTTTGAACATTCTCCCCACCAAAGAATGTTTTAGGGAAAATCAGTGGATTTACATGGGGGAAAAAAAAAGGAAAACTGGATCTATGAGAGATGTCTAGCTCTTACTATTGTTTCCACTCAATATATACTCCTATTTATTTTTCCTGTATGATGGCTCTGCTTCCATTTCTCTGGATATTACACTACACAGAAAGTAAGCCTTAAAAAAACCCAAAACAATAAAGGCATTGGAATTTTCCAGTGTTTGCTCTTCCTCAATTCCAGAAGCACATTTCACCTCTGAGTTTAGCAAGCAGACTCCTAGGTGCAGTTTCATTATTGGCTTGACCTAACCTAAGTATGGATTGTGCCAAGAGGCAGGCCCACTCTCTCCACCCTTCCCTCCCTTCTTGCCTCAGTTCTAGGTAAATACTCTTCTCTTGTTTCATCATCAATTTTCATGCTGCCACAGAGTCAGCCAGATCAAAAATACCAAAACGATCCACCTGAGATCTGAGCCACTAATTTTCAGATGGCTCCTGACACAGCTGACCATGAAGCCAGAAGCAACCTCATTCTCCCTAGGGAGGCAGCAGAAAGATGCAGCAGAAAGGTGCTGCTGAAGCAAGGAGGCAAGGAGAGCAGTGCCACCATTTTCAGCAGCAGCAGAGATTTAAATTTTCTGAAACTTACTGCAAAACCACACTTTCATTACTACAAATGACAACTCCCAAATGAATCAAACTGTACAAAAGAAAAAAGCAGAACTCACCCCTTGATTTTGGGTGTTCAAGAAGACAAGAAAACACAGAGATTCTCTTGAACCAGAAACACCAGAAGGAACAGAGGCACATTTGAATATGTTTCCAAAGCAGAACTATTAATACTACCTGGATGCTGTGCCTGCACTAACTCCTGACTTAGAAGCACTGGTAGTAATTATGGGAGTATATCCCTTAAGCCATGTGGGATAACGTGTACACCACAATTTTCTTCCCATTAGGATAAGGGAGAAATTATCTGGCCTTTATGGGTGTGTACGGAGAGCACTTTGGGAAGCCGCTGGAAGATACACAGTAATATGCATGGGCTGTAGACCCAACTTTCAGTAGTAGTAATCCCATGAGAGTGACCGCATGAACACTTCTAGTTTATACCTTTTGATGTCCAGTCAACTCAAGTTTACCGTGCTCTAATGTTTGTGTTGGAATGTTAGGAAACTGAGTCTACTAAAAATTGGAATAACAGCTGCAGCACTTTCAAGAGATGCCTTTATATCACTTAAGATAGGCAAAGGGCTAGGGAAGCAAGGCTAACACAAGCAGACTGGTCCAACCTGCAACTGTTGCCTTAAATTGTGCCAGTGAGCTAGTTTGCTTCTGGGATGGGAGGAAAGCAGTTAACTGCCCTTGTGCAATCCAACTCCCCAAGAACACCTGATGCAAAACTATGCAGAGAATCTGAAATGCTGCAGAAATACTTCCAGTTTTAATAGTTGACAACAGCAACTCTTAAGTATTCCATTTATATTTCTGCTATGATACTTCAGAAGATCTTATCCTGGAACACTTGAGTCTAGTGAGTAATTACATAAGCATTGTTCATTTTGTGTCCTTATTACCCTAGGAGTGTGTTCACAAAGTTAGTCCTTTATCTGTAACGCATTTCTGAAAGAGAAAAACAAAAAGGCAGAGGAGCCTGGGGATTTGATTAGTTTCTTCCAAGATATTTAATTGCTATTACATCCAGAAATATGCAAAACACTATAACACAATTTTCTTTTTTGAGGGAGAAACTTGCATTAAATACTAGCACAAATTCCACGTGACAGTAAGTAAACTCTGGAGTTTTAAAAAGCAGAAGATGGCACTGGTTATTTGTAGTTAGTTTTATAAATTTTGGGCACAGAATCAAACTTTAACATTCTACATGGAAAGCCAGAATCTTTCTGAAAGATCTTTTACAAATCAGCAAGACTGGAAACAATTTGATAGAAGACTTACCATGCATGCTCTTTCAGCCATTTCACTAGAAACTCATTTTGGCTTTCTCTGAGGTAGAGATAAACCACAGCTAAGAGACAGTTATTAAATCTTCTTTATACATTTGGTATGAAATATATTAAACTGCAAAAATACTATATTCAAATAAGGTTAAGGGTCTGACTTAAATCCACAAAGACATGGAATTTTAGAAATATTGTGTCTTCCTACCCTTTACTCTCCTCAGTGTGGCTAGGCATTGTAGCAGAAATGAACTAATGCTCAGGTTCCTTAAATAACTTTCCTTTTGCCTTAAAGGTACCTCTATTCTAAGGTTCTTTCAGCATCTTGCATCCTCTCCATGGGTTAAATTCTGCCCTGGACAGTCTGTTTGTTTGGTTGGTTTTGTTTTGTTTCTTTTTTAATAATTCCATTTTTTTAAATGCTTATAGAAACATAAAATTGGGAAAAAATAGGCAAAAGTACTTAATTGTTAGTCTCAGCAACTGACTATTTTTACTTTTAACACATAACTTAAAAATCCCATGTTCATGAGAGACAGGCAGATGAAAGACACGCATGGCTCTCTGCAAGTGTGATCACATGCTTCAGCTCTCTTCCCGCCCCCCATGTAGTTCCACTTATACATATGTAAATACCATTACATATTTCTCCAGTGAACTAAATAGGAGACTTGCAGTTGACACTGAACTAAGACTGTCCCACAAAATGCCTTGGGACGCTCTTCCATGATAGACTTTTTCCCCTCTTCCTGAATATAACAACAACCCGTGGAGGTCACACTTCATTCAAAAGAAAGAAAGACGCTTGCAGATCATCCTTCCAGGGGGCTTCCAGCTTTGAAACCACCTCTTTCTGCCCTCTGGCACAGCAGTGTGGGCCTGATGACTTCTTGGGCAAATTGCAAATTGTGTCTTCTCAAGAAAACTTCAAAGAGGGGAAATTCTACTGGGAGGAGGGGCAAGGGTATCTTAGGAGGATGGGTATTTTTTTTTCTGCATTCTACAACTGTGAACAAGTGTGAGTTTCTTCCTATTCTCTTCTATTTTGAATCACTCTGTGTTTTTACTTAATTATTGCCAGTGCATTATGCAGCCAGTCAATTGTCTCCATGCAGCTCTTATAAATTTATATGCATTCAACAAATTGTTAGAAACTTGATCATACCAAATAGGGCTTGGGTCTCCCCCTCCTCATGTTCCATAGAATCTGATTAACATATATATTTAACTCTGTTGGACTTACACATGCTACAGAAGAGTCTGTTTTTAAAGATAATCAATATAGACTATTCATTCCCTTCAACTGGTATTCCTGCAAACTGCTAAAAAAAACAGGACAACAGTCATTCCAACAAGAAAACAGTGTTGATTACTCTCTAGTAGCCAGAGTAGAGAGAGATGATTTGGAGGACATCCACAAACAGTAATCTTTGCAATTTGAGTGTGATATAAGTAAAACATACAAAATCCTCAAACAAATAATCCACAACAAAATAATATAAGGCTTTAAAATAATACCACTGATGTAGATTTAGCTTAATATACCATAGAACAAGACACAGAATTTCATGGATTAAGGGAAATGAAGATATTCCTCAAACAGATAACATTTAACAATAGTAGACAATCTCTGTTAAAGAGCACAAAGTAGTAGCCTTGATCCAGAAAAGGTATTTCTGCCTTATACAGCACAAAAGACAGATATTCAAGAAAAGCTCATCCATGAGAAATGGTGATCTCCTACTGCTGCCAAGGTCAGTCAGACCTGTAGTGATTCTGTAAATGCTGACTCTATCACTTATAGTTTTCCAAGGACTTCTTTAACACCCAGAGATTTTTTATTTTTTATTGTGGAACAAAGCTATGACAAGAAACTCTGGAACAAGAAAGCCCAGGAAGACAGAGTTTTTATTAGACTTGAGAGTGACAGATGCATTGAGGAAAAAAACCTTATAAGAAAGGGGATCTGAAGTTCCTGGAGATCCACCAGAAAAATGCTGAAGTCTCAGCAAAGAAGGAAATTTTCTCCCCAAGCCAGCAGTCCAACAGTTTATCACACTCCTTAAAAACTGATTGTGGATGACATGTGGATGACGTATCTGTATCGGCCTATCAAACGTGAATAGGACTGGATTTATTTGCTATAACAGGAAGCTCTAATGGAAACTCCCAACATAGTTTTACCATACCTCAGTCACAACCTTCTGCACTTGAAAAGCCAACGGTGCTCCCTGTGTGGCACTTTTCGGATGGTAAAGATAAGCCTCTATGCTAAGGAGGAGAATAAATTCAAGCAAGTAATTTTGCTTTTTACTTTCTCTAGTTAAAAAATAAAGTGAAAAGAAAAATATAAGCTATAATACCTTCTAGACCTAAGAATAAATTTTTACTCTGTGCACTCTCTGACATATATATATGTATATGTACTGACATATATATATGTATATATGTACTCAGAAAGAACAAGAGTTTTGATCTATCTCTATTAATATCTATAATTTTGAACTTGAATTACTAATTAAAATCACCTAAAAGAAGGTATATAGACCACTTTTTTATATAATGGGTTGGGAATCTCCTACTGAAAGACTTACCTTGCTTGGAGACTTAATAAACATCTATCTCTTCACAGAGACCTTGTGAACATAAAGGACAATGAAAACTTTTCCCTAGCAAAAAATATCTGACACAGCAGAGCACAAAAAAGAGGTTTTAAAAGAGGAGATATGTAAAGATCTCCTTGTGCCAGGAGAGCTCATGCAGGGGCAATTCAGCTCCATTTGGGAGTTTATCAAATACGAGAATGATGACATCATTGTTCTGAACTGAAAACTGATTAATCACCTGCTTGATGTCTGTCTTGCAGATGGGAATTCCCTTTTGAATGCTACTGAAAAACTAGAGATACAGGCTAGTCCTGTCTCTGTTGTGACCAGTCCTCTGTTCCATCTTTTGCTTCTCCTGACTATTCAGCAAACATGTTCATATGTTCATTTGTAAAATACCTGCAAATACAGATAGGTATTTTTAATGGTATCAACCATTTATACTGATTTGTTGTCAAGACATCTGTATAAGACACAGTGCCATATAACACTTATACAATTTATATAAATACTTACTTTTTGGAGAAAAAACCAAAATGTTTCTGGACAGGTTTTTTAAACTGCAAAATAAATTGTTCTTAAAAAAAAAAGTCTAAGTCTCTGAAACCTCAGTACAGTCCTCTGGTACAATTCAGAAAAAAATAGCATGAAACCAAAAATTCCTGATCTCTTATACTTCTGGATGTTTCATGACTGATTTAACAACATAAGTGAAAGAGTGGAAAATTGGCAACCTTAGCACTTGGGTATATCTTGCAATGGAGAACTAGCATACACCATACTGTGATGTATTTTGGAGCCTTCCTGCATACCATGTGGACAACGTATCTCATATAAAATCACTCAATAAGATAGGAAATATAGGGAGAGGAAAAAAAGGAACTTCATGTTTCTCTTTGTTTCTCTGACCATGAGAAATAATCTGATTCTAAGGCCCAGCAAAATGTTTCCTTTTGAGATTGGCCTGCATTTTGTATGTCTGAAAGGCCACATTAAATTTGGTAACCTGAACTGAACCAGCTGTCAGTGTCTTTGAAACATACAGGAATCGATCAAAGCTGCAAATATGCAAGGTGAATTTTACATTTTCATATTTCTCTCATGGTTATTTAAGTTCTTGATTCTGTGAGATGTTTTGTGCTTAATTCCTAAACATGGGCAATGGCAGATGAATGAATGATGTGTAAGAACCTTTTCTGAGGTGCAAAACACAGCTCAACTTTAGCCCATGTGTCTGTTCCCCCTCTAGCTGTTAAATTGGCTGTGTATCATTCGTTTGGAAAGAGAAGATATGGCCATGCTCAAGTTTCCTCTCTGCTTTGTACCAAAAGGGAAGCCAGGGGCTTTCTTTAACTTTAAAAGGGATCTTTACTTCCTCATAGAAAACAATTTATTTTCATACAAGTGTGATAATTTTGGGACCCATAATTTTCAGCACAAACGAATTAAACAGGAACAATGACTAAAATAGTAAAATAGCTGCCTCTTTCATTACATGTTTGGCAACACTTGGTTTGACACACTATTAGGTAGCCTTACAAACTGTTTAAGTACTCTGAAATATATATCACCACTATTAAGCTTTGATACCATACTGAAAATCTTTTCTTCACATTGATTTATGCTCACTTATAAATGCACACACAGAATGTCGACACTTAAAATTAATCAGTTTCTAAAAGGATTTGAGTTCATTCTGATAAAAAGACCAATTAATTTGTTTAAAATATTCTGTAATCTTAATATCTTTATCTTTGGCATCTTCCCAGATCTGACTGTCATATCCAGTTTAAGAACATGAAACAGGATGTCCACACAAAAGGGATAGACCCTTCATCCCATTATTATTTAATTAACTACTATCTAGAAATTGATAAGCATTGACCTTTTTTCTGAAAGGTAAACAGTCCTGTGAGTTAGTAAGTAAATGGAAAATTTCAGCATGAGGGCTTTTCTCAGCAAAACCTCAGTGGTCCCCTTTTAGCTTATCTGTCCCTCTTGGCTACCAAAGTACAACTCACAAAACAAGAAGCAAAATGATTTTCCAATCCAGCTGCTTTTAAAAATACATAGGAGAAAACTTTTCTTTAAAGAAGAGCCAGTCTCATGATGAGATTCTTGTGGTGCCTAGCCTATGTATAATAAATAATAAGCCATCACCACAGTCTCACATTTCCTCCTTCCTAGGAAAATCAAGAAGTCTGCTCTTTGTAATAGATGATCAGACATCTGGAGATACCAAATAAAACTGAGTATATATATGTCAGATTAAAACAAAAAGATGTTGGGCTAGATTATTTTTTTAACTAAGATACTTCTGTTTCTCTTTGGCTGAGAACATGAGTTATGGCTGCTGATGGTCCCCTAACATACTACTCAAACCAGCTGCGTCAGACATTAGGGCGCTCAAGAAAATAACCTGTCATTTTAGACATACTTACTTACTTGTTTCTTTTAATTCTGATTGTCTGACCACTGCACAGCCTCAATGAGAACATGCAAATGGCTGGACAGGTTCACACCAAGGATCTGCCCTACCAGTACTCTCCTTCCAATGATGGCTCTAGGCGTGACAGCCCAAACTGAGGGCAAGCGTGTATAATACTTCCTCCCATTCCCTACCCCCATGTCTCTACCTCCAGCTATTTTCAGCCCAGTGGAGTTACTGATCCATTTATGGTTTGTCTATCTAATGACCGCGTTAGGTCTCCAGTTGGCTATGTAGACTTCTTGCATCCACAATGCTGTTTGGTAAGGAATGCCATGTGAGTTCTCTGTTGCATGGAGAATATTCACACTACGTAGTCTAATTCCAGTAGACAGCATTTAAAAGAATAACTTTTTTTGTATTGGCAGATACAGATCATGTTCCTCAAAGCATTTGTTCCTATTTATACAAGAAAAGCAATGACACTGTTCTCATATGCTGGTATAGGAACCTCTTTCAAGACTATTTTGGAGACATTCACTCGAATGTTGAATGGCTTTAAAAACTCAATGCCCTTCTGAACAAATGTTCCTTCCTTTTAAGCTTCTAAAAACTGATTCATTCTTTTAAATCTGTTGCAACTTTTTTTCTAGAAAATGCACTTCCATGAGCTAAAGCGACCAAGTTTGATATACCTTTGAATTATCCTGCAAAGGGGTTTGCTTCCTCAGTCCACAGAGGCAAAACCTACAACAGTATTAACATTTTCAGTTCTGGTCTCCACAAATACCTTATTCTGAAACCCCAGAGAAAACGCGTCCTACAAAACAAAAGGATGTTTAATGGATTAATATATATAGCTTTTTAATTTTTACAAACTGCACAGATAACTACCACAAATCTCAGGTGTTTTTATCATCTCAATGATTAAATCATCTCTGTAAGTAGCAGCAAAAATTTTATAACCTCTCAGGGCCTGCATCATTAAGTACTGAAAATAACTTGAAGTGCTGTGCAAAGCAAATGGTACAGTTGTAAACTCCTACAGACTCCTAGGAACTTGAAGTCTCTCTTAAGGCCGTAGTCAGAAATATTTCACATAAATAAAAAGCTAATTCTCTGCTTTTCATTATCAGATGTTCTAGTCATTCTGGTATTGGCATCTCCAGCTTTGCATCAGCATTGCTGTGCCTGCATACACCAGGTTGCCTAGACCAATGCATCTAGAATTGGTACATCTCTACCACCTCTCTCCACAACAGGCTGAAAACTAATCCACTGTCCATGAATAACAAGTTTCTCAACAGCAGCTTTAGAATACGGAGCTTGCAATCTGTCTCCCATTCACTTCGTCAAATTATGGTCCACATATCAGCCATTTGCAGCAGTGATATATCTGTCAGGCGTCAAGTACATTTCTTGCAAAGGAAAGTCTTTTTTAGGATTTTTTAACTTTCAAAATGTCTAATCCCAAACATGCAAAATAATGAGTCAGATGCCAAAAAATCATGACGGCTTTTTTTTTTTTTTTTTTTAAATATGTTAATGTCTCTTCCTTTGCTTTCTGGAGCTTTTTCTAGGTCATGTTTTCAAGCTTTTCTCCAAGGCCATAAGGGTTTCAAACATTATTAGAAAGAAAGCAACTGAAATCCTTTTATAATTGCATGTTTAAGAAAAACATTTATTACCATCAGACTTAAACTGTGTTGAACTGACAACCAAGAATCTTCAGAGATGTTTTTGATCAAATAATCCTGAAATAGGAATATTGTTTCAAACCTGTTTTCTCTAGAGTTTCGTTTACATTACTTATGTGGTTTTTTCCCAGATAATTAGACTTTACTCAAAGCAAGTTGTTTGACGTGGAAGAAAGTAATGACTTAACATTATCTTGAAGGACTCTTTACAATATCAAAATATCTGAGGTGCAGATTATACTTCTCAATATGTATACATACATATATCCTTACACAAACAGTGATTTCTTCACTTGAAATTTGTGATTTTCTCCCCTGTAATACTGAGTCCCCTTGAAATCTTATGATGGATTTATTTTTTCAGTGACGAGAAGACAGTTTTGTGTGACAAGGTGCATTACAAATCTTTTTAAAAGTTCTTCACATTTCAACTGTTTTGTGGCCGAAATGTTCATGAGTATTGATAAATGTAACCATTCCTGTTAAACACCATCATCTCAGCTTATTTTGTGGCACTCACTAATTTGTCTTTATTTAAAGAAAGAAAGGCATTCCTTTTTTTTTCAGAACACAATTCCTCTGTTGGACATTATCTAAGATGAGTACAGTGTCCTTCCTGTATTCCTTCTTTTCCATCCTTTCTGTCCGGATTAAAACTACCAGAGACTCAGCAGGAAACCCAGTGGGATTGCTCACGGTGTCTTGAAGTCACCCTTTCTTTCATTGTTTTTGCCTGTTAAACCTTGTTTTGATCGTCTGTCCCTCTCCCGCATCCCACTGGATTCCCTACTTTCCTTTGTCAGCACCCTTGTTTGCAGCTAATTGAGCTCCTCTTCATTTTCCCTGCCCCATTCTCTTCCCCTTCCTTCCTCCCCTCTCAGTTTGCCCATCTACTCAAGTTTCCCTCCTATGCCTGGTGTCAGTACTGCCCACAGTGTGGCCAGGCCTGAGCACCATGATCTAATGGGGCAGATCCCGGCTGACGAGGTATTTCACCGGTGCTTTATACTTTCTGCCTGTTTCCTGGTTTCTGGGGCATGCACATGGATCACAGCGTACTTCTGCCACCACGAACTCTGGGCGATGGCTGGGACTGGAGACTATGTACTCCGCTGGCAGCTCGACCGATTCAACCTCAGAGGGCTGGCAGGGCAGCCTGACCCCATCTTCGCAACACAGCCGTGGAGATGGGCCGGGGGTCTCACAGAGGCACCTCAAGGGACCTGCCGGCTGCTACACTAGCAGCCTGAGGCGGGCCCAGCGAACCCCTCGCTCTCCCACCGCCACATCCACCCAGGCCTCCCGCCTGCCCCCGGCCCCGCCGCGGAGGAGATGCCATAGTAACGGGACGGGGCCGGGCGGTGCCGGGAGCCGGGCGGGGAAGGCGGGTGGGAAAGGGCGGGGACGGCGGCGCGATGGCGGGCGCGGTAGCGCCCCCTCTCCGCGGCTCCCAGCCCCGTCCCCGGCGGCCGCAAATGGCTCTTCCCTCGCCGGCCCCTTTGTGTGAGGCACACTCGGAGCAGCAGCTCCGCGGCGGAGCGCGGTGCGTCCCCTGCCGCCGCCCGCCCAGCCGAGCCAAGCCGAGCCGAGCTTAGTCGGGCCGGGCCGAGCCGAGGCGAGAGAGCCGGGAGGCTCGGGGCGGCCATTCCAGCGCCTCGTCGCTCCGCTCCCTCCGGGGGTGCGCGGGGGCCCGGGCTGCTGTCGTCGCCTCCCCCTTTATCCTTGCTCCCCCCCCCCCCCCCCCGCCAAGGGCCCACTCCTCACTGTGGAGGGCAACCAAAACACACCGCCACCAAACCCCACCAAATAAAAAATAACAACAACCACAACAATAATAAAAAATAGAAAGAAAGAACGGGAAAAGAACAGAGGGAGCGAGCGAGAGGGAGGGAGGGAGGGAGAGAGAAGCGAACCAACTCTGAGACTCCCATAAAGAGCGGCACGCACGGAGCGAGCGCCCCGGTGCCGATGCGTGGGGGAAACAATAAGTACTCGAAGTTACCTGCCCTGCCGTAGAAGAAGGAGGGTTCGTGGGTTCTCTCGCAGACATCTGCAGACCGGTGTTTTTTTGGAAGAGATTTTTTTTTTTTCCTCTCCTCTCTCTCTCTTTACAAACCACAAACGGATGTGAGGCAGGGAAGGTGTTTGACTACTGAAGTCAGGCACCTCTTTTTTTATCCTTCTCAGTCTTGTGTGTCCCCCCCTTCCCTCACACACACATACACTCACACACCCCCCTTTTTTGCACCAACATTAACGACCAAAAGAAAAGGAAAGGAGTTTGCTTGATGTTTTAGTGAAATGGACGTAAGATTTTATTCACCACCTCCTCAGCCTGCAGCCGCTCCTGATACGCCTTGTTTGGGACCTTCCCCCTGCCTGGACCCCTACTATTGCAACAAGGTGACTCGTGTTTTGTGTCGTCCGAGGTGTTTTATCTGTGCTGTCGGTGTGTGCTGTTGTCGCGGCGCGTTGCATGAGCGGGCGCTGCGCTTTGGCGAGCGGCGCACCAAGTTCCCCGGCGAGGCGGAGGGAGGGCAGCGGCACTTGCCGGGGTTTGGGGTTTGGGGAGCGCAGTGCCGCCCGCCGCGGAGCGGTGCCGCCGGGACACACGCCGGCTCCCCCGCAGGCACCCCAAATTAAACCCCCGGAGTAGTCTGGGGGCGGGCGGCTGGAGCGGGGGGGTGGGTGGGGGAGGCATTTTCCATAACATCTTTTCGGAGAAACGGCGTGGACGGAGATGCTGATGCGGGGGATTTGAATTTCCAGGGCTGCTGTTAATGAGACAGATCGTGCCCCCTACAAACCGGCAGAAACTCTGCCCCGCAGTTCGTGTGTCAAAGCGGTACTTGGCGGTGCCGAGAGCACGTTTGTGTATCTGTGTATGTGTGTGACATTCATACACATCTCCCTATATGCACAGTAAGTGTGTATAGTGGTGACAAGTCGGTGCAGAACATTGGCTCCACACTGTCCCGGCTGTGCAACCGCCTCACCAATTTCTGTGTAACTTGATTAAACCTCTGCAAATAAGGTCAGTACCTGAGGAGAGCTAAGTTTTAGGTTCTCGAGCCCCGGGAAGAAGGAACCGCAGAGGAGGCCCGCGCTTGTCCAAATCCTGAGTCCGGTTCCGAGAGTTTGGTGCTGCGATCCCGGAGCACTTTGCTTGACTTTTGCTGCTGAGGAAGGGGGCTGGGGTTCCTGCATTGTTACTGCCGCTGTGGCCTGAGCCAGCTGGTGCTTTATGCCTGAGCTGCACTTTCTCTGCTGTTACGGAATGGGCTTTGCACATGAATAAAACGGTGGCCGTAGGAAACGATCGGGAAGTGCGAGTTGCCCGGAGCACTCCTTTGAGCACACCCCGGCCCAAGCGGGGAGCAAGCCGGGAGAGAGCGATGTGTTCAAACCTGCGCGCTCGGGCGCTCGTTCGGGAGCCCGCCGTGGCAGCCCGTGGCGGGCCGCGGCAGCCAGATGGCTTTCGACAGCGCAAACCCCGCCGTGCGCAGGCTCCGCAGGGCCGGCCGCGGGTGCGGGGGGCGCCGGCACCGGGGGGCGCGGGGACCCGCCCGGCCCGGCCCGGCCCGGCCCGGCCCGCGGGGGACAGCCCGGTCCCGCGCCAGGCTATTGTGACGGTCTCACGTGTCAGAGAGACGTTCCGAGCCGTCCCTTTCATGCCGGGCAGCTGCCTCGATTCAGAGATAAACAGCGAAGTAGCGTGTGTCTGTGCTGAGGCGCGGAGGCTGCGGCGCCCGGGTGAAGCCCTCTCAGTTTTCCGGAAAGATTTCCCACATGGTCGCATCTACCAATCACAACAGAAAGGACCAAATTCATCCTGGCTGCATTTCACATATACTCAATGGAGTTATAGAATCCAGGGATAAATCTGGCCCTTTGTGGTGGATGCCTAAGGATATTTCAAGAGAGATCCCAGAGGTATGATTGTTAGCGCTGTTTTAAGTAACTGTTTTGCAGCATCTGGCAAACCTGCCTTATAGATCGGAAGTTTGTGCCAGAAGTGAACTTTGTTCAGCAGGAAGAGTTCAGATGTGTAGGAGCATTTATGTGTGCATTACTTTTTTCTTAGTGGTCTGAGTAATCATGGGGCTACTGCTGCCTTTCATCTGTGGCTTGCTGTTATTTTCTCTATTGTCAGTTTTGTAAATTGTAACAATGAAGTGTTGCCATGTGAAAAGCTTGGGTTGATATTAATGACATAAGCACCAAAGTGTTTGACGACCTGTTTGGCAGTGAAACTGGACAAACGTTATTAAACCTATCAATGATTTAAAGCTTCAGAAAGAAGGTAATGACTTGAATACACATTTCAGTCATCATTCTTGAGATAGTGGGCCAGATTTAATTTAAAAGTTAAATGCTTTGGAAAATCAGGAATTACTTTAATATATTAAATCATTTTCCAATTAAGTTCCTTAAATAATTTTTGATGTGTTGCACTGCAAATCGAATAAATTAATTTAGAAAGTCGTTTCCAGAATTTCTTTACTAGCTGGCTAAAGCTTCTTTCAAGTCATGCCATGTATGAGGGAGCAAACTGTTCTTTTTAAATGCAAATGAGACACTCATTCTGTAGACAAGTTGCAACTCTTCTATTTCACTTTGCCTGAACTGATAATGTGCTTAAAAGTGCACAGTCATAAGACATATGTTTTATGCTTGGAAAGGACTTACCGAGAATGTTTCAGTATAAGATACTGAGTATTGAACAAATGTCTTTTTCAGATGTCTTTGACACTGACCATTGATTACATTAAATGGACAGAGTAGGTTTGCCAGGCCCCTTGGAGGCATACATTTAGTGAACATTTCATTTTTCACCCCCTTCACCCAGCATGATTAACATCGCTATGAAAACTTACCTGACTTGTTCTAAACATGTCGTCATGTTACAGTATTGCTCTGTCACTCATTTTCGGGCTGTGTATTTAGGGAGTTTGAAGGGCAGGAGGCCTGCAGAATTTTGTGTTCAGTATGTTTGGTTGAGTGTTTGCTTTTGATCTCTCCCAGGAAAGGAGATGGAGATGATGGAGTATGATGGATCCACGCTCTGGGTCAGAATGGTGACCTTCATTAGGTCTTTACTTGCAAAATTCATTCGAAACTGGATTTTACTTCTTGTAAAGTTAGTTAAAACTTGCTTTTGGCCCTTATTAGAATAGTTGGCCCTATTGTTTCATACTTCGGTTTTGGAAGTATTTTCTTTTACAAATTTGTCAGACTTTGATTCTTTACATTTTAAGTCTGCTTGAGCTGCTGGAAATTTAGAGTGTATTCCCCAAATACTTAGCCTTTAAGGTTTTCTAATTGTTCTGTTAGCACTAGTTTTTTTCCTGGTCAGATGATTGCTCATAGCATAAAAGTTCCCAGGCACATGCATGGGAGATATTGACAGTGCACATTTCTGTAGCCAAAGGAAAATGCAATAATGTAGATTCAAACAATCGCCTCTTATCTTACAATTTTCGGTTGGCAGGCTTTGTTTCAGAAGACTGCTTAGATCTTTATTTTATAAGCCTAAAATAGCATTCTAAGCATCTTAGCCTAATATTTCTGTATCTGCTGTGAAAGCTCGTTATATTCTGCATACATTGTTATGCAGGCTCTTCCTTGTTTCTCTTGAATTACCCATGAAGAGAGAAAAGTGAAAGAACAATGCAAACAATGTTGGTTATGACAACTGTGTGAGGTATCTCTTATACAAACAGACAGAATGGACGGTATGCTGTGGTATATAGGTCAGCCTTTGAAATAACATAGTGGAGCTCTTACACTGGACAGATTTAGGGTTGGGGTTTGCACTGCTCGACTCTTGAAACTTGAAGCATAATTGCATTTCAGATATGTACAGGCTAATGCGAGTAGTCTGTTCAGTTGAAGTTTATTTTGGGAAGCATCACATTCCGTAATTGAGTTGAATGCTGTAAAAGAAATAACTTTGATAATCCAAGTGTCTTAATTTGATAGAAGAATATGGCCAGTCATTTTGAGCTGCTTGAAGAAGTAGGATGATAAGTTTAAATGTTTATGTAGAGACCAATAAATAACTGCCTTGTGGCTTTCCACATTGAAGTGTCATTTCCAAAGAGTGCTTTGATCAGTACTGTAAGAAGGATTGGTATATTTTAATTTTAATACTTGCAACTTTGCAGTGTTTTCAGATATCTGCTCACATAAAGTGCAGTTATATAATTATAGTTTGACACAGCTAATGACAGGGATGCTGACCTCTGCCAACAGTAGGCAGAAAATAATGGTCTTTACTGCTCCCAATGGTTAGCCCTGCAGAATTATGCACTGGATTCTTCTGTGATTTGCTACTTTGTTCAAAAATATGGGAGCCTACAACTCATCTTTCTTGTATTCACTGGTAGTTGTCAGTGCAGTGGAAAAATACAGCCAGACAGCAGAGGTAAAATGATAGACTGTAGTTGTTTTTAAAAAGAGGAGTAAAGAGGAAAAAGGAGGGAGAGGGAAGCAAAACCTTTCAAAATGAAAAAAGCAGAGTGACACTGGGTAGAAGTGGATAAGGACATATAATACAGTGCTTTGTAAGCAGGTAACAATCCCACTTGTAATCAGAATTCCACAGAGCAAAAGTGCATATATTTATACTCGGCATTTAGACTAATTTATTGTGTAAACTTTAATCTACCATAGAGACTACTCTAAATAAAATGTTCCATGGCTGTTTACAAAGTGTACATTATTTCCAGTGGTGCGCTTCTATTCAGTCTCTATCTGAAACTCAGAATTGTGGCAAGCAAGTGCTCTGAAGGGCAGCTCTAAAGTTGAAATGCTGTGTTACTGTTTTGATAGCATTTTAGATTATGCTTGTATTGTTTATTCTGGACATACTTTTTCCACTTAGAGAACTACCTTGTCCTCTACTGCACTAGAATCATACTTTAAATTTGTTGCTGTTTCTTAAAGGAAAGGTTAAACAGTTGCATTATGGCTGACTGTTGATTTTCAAGTGTTAAGTGTTTTAGTTTCAAAAATACCACATAGGAAGAAGGGAAATGGACTTTACTTTCCTGTGTTATTAGACCTTACTATGTAGTCTTAGAGTTGTGGGCAAGCTTCAAGTGTGCCTCCTTAAATTCCAGTGTTTCAGAAAAGAAGTGGTCCCAACTTTAGTGGAATAAAGAAAACAATTTATGTATGTGCTTTTGAAAAACCTTTCTCAAAGATGTCTATAAACCAAAACATTTGAGGCAATTTTTTCTTTTTTTTTTTTTCAAACATCAATTCCTTGAGAGGAATTGTGGTTTATTCTCTTACAGAATGATGCATTTCAGCTCTAGGGCATTAGCCTCCATCAGCCTATCATGAGGTCTTCTGAAAAAAAAGGGAAAACAGTAAACTACCAAGAATGCTGAATTAGCTAAACACCACACTACATACTCAGTACCTTTGTTGTTTACATTAAACCAAAGAGCAGCTGGAGCTGCATTTGAGAAGCTACTAATGTGGAAGAC
Source organism: Lophotriccus pileatus (assembly GCA_035583135.1). Classification (NCBI taxonomy): domain Eukaryota; kingdom Metazoa; phylum Chordata; class Aves; order Passeriformes; family Tyrannidae; genus Lophotriccus; species Lophotriccus pileatus. The sequence continues at coordinate 113,930,425 of JAWWES010000081.1, read as the reverse complement.
TGGGCAGTCACAGCTGTTGAATTTGGGGCTTGTTGGGCATGTTTACTGGGAAGAACTGAGTACCCTCTGATCCTCACATTCCCATCTTAGCTGGACTGTCTTGTCTTGCTAAGAATGTACAGAAGCATTTGAAAACGGCCTATACACAAAACACAATTTATATTTAAGAAGGGAATTATCCTAATCATGGTAGGATTTAGATAAAAATTCTTGGATATTTAAATCCCGTATTGATGGTAGATATAACAAAGCTTAGACGTTGGAACTAAAAAGCTTCCTTTGACGGCACTCTCAGCACAGCTCAAGAGTGACCTGAAAGCACCACTTCGCGTGGTGAGAGGGTAGTCCCTGGATCAATGCAGACCTTGGCTTCTGGAACTGACAGCAGAGGCAATTAGTGGCAGCTTTGTTTATGTTTTTGAAGAGGACACATGCTCTTTGAATGTCTAGCATGGACTGCATACACTGAAATACTTATTTTAAATATAGCCTAGTTTTAAGTGTTTTGTTATTGCAGTTGGACTGTGTGATTGCTGTAGATCCCCTCCAACTGAAATAGCCTATTCTAACTGTTTTAGTTACACAACTAGGTACCGATTTTCTGCCCAAGGAATGTTTTCTCATTAAAAATGTTGAGTTACAAACTGCTCCAAAACATGGTTTATAACAGATTCGCCAAATGACTCTTAATTATAGCGATGCTTCCAAAACACTTTCAGGCATGGAATTCACATCAACCCAAATGAGATTTTCTTGGTCATAACGCTTTTCCCTACAGCGTTCAGTTTGAAAACGGCAGTGTTGCCTTATTCTATGGTTAGGCACAGATTATGTAGCAGCAGCAGCAAACACTGCCCTGCCACAGCAGCGAGTGCACAGAAGAAACTCTCGTCCCCCTTCTACTGGAATATCTGCCTTTTTTGTTCATCGGTAGTGATCAGTTTTTCGGTTAGTAAGTCAGGGCGTGGAATAAAATGTTTAAATCTTGACTTAGACCTTCAAATTTAAAATTGCTTTTCAGCAGACATCTTGGTGCAATCAATATTTCCGATGTCTGTGGTTTTCTTTTGCTTCTTATGTTTGCAGTAAGTAGTTTATTTTTATCGTTTGAATTTCATATGGCTCTAATAATATTTATATCTTATCTTTCAATTACACATACGCTAACACTGTTCCTGAACTGTTCATTTAGTATTTCTCCTGGGCTGCTATTTCACTTGCCATAGACCCTTGTAGTATGGTTTCCTCCCAAGGAACACGCTGCTTTCTAAGTTGCAAAACATACTTGAATTACATGAGCATCTGACAAGTCCAGGTTAGTGGAAATGTCAGAATGTCTTAGCATTCACATTCTTGACTGTTAAACCACTCTCTACCAATCAAAAGTGGCACGAGTGGCTCTTTTCAAAGGTAGTGCTGGCTAAGCATGGAAATTGAGCTGCTGTGGTAGTACTTTTGTCTCCTGCTATTGTTGTTGATGATTATATGGTCTTAAAGGTTAAATGAAAGTTACTGTAGCTGGTATGTATTTTTGTTATATTAAGAAAATCTGCAGTGAACTCCAGTTCTTATTCTATATGCAAGAAGAAATAAGAACTCTGAAATCAGACAGTGATAACCTGGACTTAGGGAAATGGGTCAGTAAAGGAAGTATGAAGTCTGTAATGTGAAGCAAAAGATTTATCCAGACAGTTGCTGCCAGAAGAGAAGATTATATAAACATGTAATTCCTATTGTATCTATGCTACTCTATATGTATGTACATATGCAGATTTCTGCTTCATTATATATTGCAGAGTTTGAAGGAAGTGAACTTACTCTGAAAATACATCATTTCTATCCTGTACTATAAGTAACTGGGTTTCCGAAGTCATATTCTGTTCACAGTTGCCAAAAGTGTGTAGGTTTGTGTTCATGAAAAAGAGAAAACATTTGTTTCTCATACAATCCTTGTGTTTGCATCAACCTGAAAAAAATAATAAATAGTAGAGGGGAAAATAATGGTGAAAAGGGGTGATAGCCTTTCCAAAAAATATAATTGATCATTTGGCAGACAAAGTTGTGAGCATTAGTCATAGAAACCTGCAGATAGTAGAGGCTTAATATCAAAGCTAATGATTTATTTTATGTTAATGACTTTCTGCTAGGGCATAAAAGACTGCTCATAATGGACTCTCAGTGCTGTGTTCAGTTGCGAAGGCTAATGGGATAATCTTACCCAAAATTAAGCTCTTTGAAGTAAATCATGGTGTTGTTTTTTCAAGTTAACTCTTGAAAATGCATTGGCAAACTGATTCTTTTAAGAACTGCCTGTAATCTTTATAGGAAAATATAAGGCAAGTTCTTTTTTCTTCACTAGCAGTTTTCTTAATTGTGTGGAAATAGCTGTTTATGTTTTTTTTTTTATGGTTCTGAAGAATAATATTCAAGATGTGGAAGTCATTTACTTCAGTGTTTTTATCATAGTGCAATAAGTTTTTGTGAGGCACAGTTGTTTTTACAGGTTGAACAAAGGAAAAGAAGAATTATTATTTTAGTGGCTGAGCCAGTTATTCACTAAATGGCAGTAAAACTCTTAGTTTTGCATTGAGAAGTTTTTTAAATCATGTTTACAATTAGTTATAACAAACATTATATTTCAATAAGAGATAATTTGCCTACTAAAGTTCACATAATGTGCTAATCATGTGTAGTGGTTAATAAAGGCCTCCTATCTCACTCCCCTGATGGCTATAAAAGGCTATTATGTTCATGGCAGCAGTTCAGGTACAGCTGCTGTGTGTTAATAATGCATCATTGTCCCACTAATAAACACAGCAAAGGTCAGCAACCCAGAGCACCTAAAACACCCATTCTCTTTCCAAAATATTTATTAACACCTTAATGGTGTATCTATTCATTTTGGTTAGGATTATATCAGTTAATGACCCTCATGGAATACTGTGTGTTCAGGTTTTGCAACCTACATGCTGTTCTGGGCTGTTGCACTCATCTTTCCTCCTAAACACTTCTTTTTCATCAGAACCATGTGTTGTTTCTTTAAGACTAGCGTTCCATGGTCACTTTATGATTGACTTACTTTGTTGCTTAGTTTGGCAATATTCATTTCTTTCCTCAGCTAATTTGAGATTCTGTTTAGAGCCTGAATTTTCATTGCTTAAGACTCTTTTTAGAAATTCTGACAACATGCTAAAAAACTGTATGACTCTGTAACACACATTCTCACATGCGTGCACAGAGAGATGCGTGAATACACGTGTGTGTATATGAGCAGTACTTCCTCTAGGTTGCACATGTAATTTTATACTAGTTAGTTATGTTTTCCTTTTTAGCATAGGTTGCTGTATTCATAAAGGTTTTTTAAAATGCATTTTCTACAGACAAAGAACATACTCACATGGGATTTCCATTTTGCCAGGGAAACATGCAAATCAATAGGCCAGCACTTATCTACATTAAAATTAGGCACACTGTAATTTATGGGTGCAGTGATATTGTATTTGTCTTGCATAGCCTCAGATATTCTTAAAGGTAGCCTGGCTATGTGTCCATACAGAAAAACAAAAGTGTTAATTGAACTAAATCTCATTTTCTCATCTTGTAGTATTGCCTTTTGTTTTTCTGTTACTCATTTTGAAAACCTGATTTTTTTATATTTTTTTTTGGTGCTGTGTGATTTACAAATAAATGTTCAGAGGGCAGAAAAATACCACTACACTTCCATCAAGAGAAATGAAAAAGCTTAGCTAGCTGAAGGGTTTCTATTTGGTGTAGCACATAGTTACAATGACACATTTGTCATGCTTTAAATATATAATACATACAATAAAATATGTACAGGCACAGTTGTGATATATGTAGTGTCTAGCTCCATTGCTATTGTTTGTAGTCTCTACGGTTGTCATACATTGTTCTTTGCACATCATACCCTTACAGCAGAATTTGACACAATTTCTAGCTTTCAGTCCTGCACCATTTTCATTGCACAATATACATGAGTTTGACAGGGTGTGTTGAGGACAACTCTGGCAAGCAATTGATATTTTGAAGTGGCAAGCGTTTCAGCAGCTGCCTGCTTGTGAAAAAGGAATGATAAGGTATACTGTATTGTTAGTTTCAGGCAAAGCATTAAGGTTTAAGCTCTGTAAAAATGTACACATTATTCGTCAGTGATGAAGCAAGTCTTTTATGTTTTTTAGAGCTTAGCTCTCTGGCTGATGTGAACTAGAATGACATTGGTTTAATGGTCAGTAAATGAATAGGAGTACTTTGAATTTGAACCACTGCCAATTTTGCACCGACAAAGAGACTGACAAAAGAAAGATTTTATGTGAAAGCAAAGCACAAGCAATGTTTGGGGAGGTGGGGAGAGGGGCAGAGGAACCCAACAGAAATATTCTCCAATGCAGCCTTGTAATGATTTAAAAATTGTTAAAACACATCCATTTTGCATGGCTCATCGGCTACGAACCTAAGCTGTTTCATCTAATGTTCTTTAAAACCTGTTGTATACACATAGTCTTTTAGAATATATTCATATGGAATTTACAGTGTGTTTTTCTAAATACCACACTGTGCCCTGAAGGCCTGTTGGCAGAACATCAGAGTTGTCCACTGCTGGAGTTCCCAAGTCTCTCTCTATCTGGTAGTGGGAAATTGTGGTTTAATCAGTTATGGCACTTTCAGTGTGTAACATTCATTAGTAAGGCAATTTGTCATGACTGTTAATAGTCAGGATGCATCTGCTCTCTCTTCAGTTATGGAGTGTGATAAGCAAGAGGGCAAATATTTCAATATTTAATAATATTAGCATGTTTGAAAACTGTAATTCAAGGTTAGTGCTCAAAACACAAACAGCAGATTGCTAACAACCTCTTTATTTTTACTGGTTTTACCTTTACAGATTGGATTTGGGAGTACCCTAATGCTCTTACGAGTTGTGCTTATCTAACTGGGTATTAGAAAGTAAATGTTAGCATCTTCAGTGTATAACAAAGACTTTTCCTCTGTTGTTGTAAATTGAAAGTCAGGATATTTGCAAGGAGTTGCAAATACTTATAATTGAGCCACAGCATTTTCCAGTGTGTCAGTAATAAATTGTTCACAGTATCATTTTTGGCAGTAGCAGGACATTTAGTGTTATTTTAGTGACCGGGCAGCATATAATGTAATGTTATAAAAGATATTCGATGCCTACCCAATAGACAACATGCAATAAGAATAATGTTCTCTTCTCACTAAAAACAAGCTTGTAGTCATTGTTCATTGTTCTAAGTATGAAAGGATAAATTGTTTCCTACAGTCAAGAGAGGTTACAGGGATTTTTTTTCCACATATATCTGATAACCCTCATGTATTACATAATATGATAGCTTCACACACAATAGCTTTGTGACACATTTTAATTTTTAATGAAAAGCCCCAAAATTTTAACATAATTATTTCTTTAGAAACTGAGCCCAATCTTGGTAAAATCCGTTCTTGCTAGTAACAAAAGCTGTTACTGTTTAAGTTCCTGTTCAGCAGTTAGTTGGTACGCTTCACTGGGTGTTGTCAAAAAGGCTTTTCTCTTGATTGACAACCCCGTAGGAATGTGAATGGAGATTTTAATTGCATATCATGTGTGCATATCAGAGTGAGTGGATTCACTGACTCTGCTTAGCTCTGTATCTCTATAGGTCAGCCATGCCAAAACACTTTTTTTTTAAATAAGCAATTGATATATTTTCCAATGAGAGAGGAAAAGGGGCATGCAAGTAAAGAATGGACTGTAAAGAAAAAGGTTCCTGTGAATTTTGGAAGAAAAATTTGTGCAATAACTTTTCAGAAAATTTTAACACAATTAAGAGGTGTTTTGAGGATGTAAATTCATTTCAAGTCTAAGTTGGCCGAAGACTGCTGGAATATATTTTTCCTCTGGCATTTGCTAGCTGAAGTGTGTTTATCTTTTTACTTTTTTTTTTTTTTGCCCCCCCCCCAAAGTATTTTGAACAAAATTCGTTAAAAAAAAGTAAAGACAGTGGAAAAATTTACTGATGCAGGCTGCCCTTGTGCTTGCACCTTTACAGAGATATGGGGAAATTGTTAGGATTTCTTTGTGTGTATGTGAGAGCAAGTGGTCTTTCTCATTCATACTGGTTTTGATCCACACTCTTTGGGCAACACTCTTGATTTAGGGGGAGATTTATCTCTATAAGGACCTCAGTTTTAAGTCTGATAATAAAACTGAATTTTAATATCAACTGTAATGTAACTTAAATGTAAAAAAGCAAAATATTCATTATTATGAATAGCAATTAGATTGTGATGTCTCAAATTAGAATCCTGGTTTCATTTTGTATCAGAAACCACAGCATTGACTGTATTCTTTCTAAAGCTCATAAAGCATTGGCAACTGAAAGCACAGCTACAGGACAATTGTGAGGAACTTTTAGCTGAGCTAGTGTTTTGTGCCTGTACAGGGACATTGAAATCTGAAGGGGGATGACAGTTGCATTTTTCTGGGAGGACCCAGGGGAAGGAATTGTTAATTAGTCAAAAAGTTTCTTTCCTGGTTTGTCCTGGTTTGTGTTGAATAAAAAGCAAATTGACTGCCTGTTGCTCTTTCACTCTTTGTGTAAGACCAGCTCACACTTTCAGGTTATATTTGGGTAAAAAATATGGATATAGAGGATACCAACTACTTGTTGAGGGCACATCACCTGGTCTGACAACATACTGTTTAACCATGGCACCTATATGGAGTCTGTTCACTCCTGCATTGAATTAAAGTGTATCTTGCCCAATTACATCTTGAACATCAGTAAACCCTTAGGAGTGCTTAAAACCAGTGAATACCTTAAGAAGAAAACCAGCAGGCTTTTGCTTTATTTCTAATTAAGCAGACCCCTTCTGACTTGATACATGACATCAGTGGATGACTGGATCTATTAGGAACTGACACTACCATGGACTTTTAGGATTTGTAAGTGAAAAATAAAGCACCAGGTCCACAAGGCTCCCAAAGCCAGGGAAAACTCTAGACTTTGAAACTCGGAACCTAAAAGAAATGAAGAACTTTTAGATTTATTTTTTGTTGTTGAGGAAGGACACTATTTAGATTGTTCAGTGTTATAAAGCTTGTAACTAAGTTTTTGATAAAAATAAGAGTGGATCCTGAAGGTGTAATTTTGGACTAACACCAGGACCATTTTTGTAAATCACCATAGTAGCTCTTGTAATAATGTTGAGAAGATTACAACATTGATGTTGTGAAGACCTCATTTGTTCAGGACTTTGTTAGGTTACAAAGTCAAACATCTTAATGCTGGAAATGAGAGATTCAAGGATGTTTTAATGTTGCTCTTTGTTATGTTACCATTGGCAGGAATTGATGGAGTAAAACAGCAGATGTGGAATAACTGAATAAGTAAACACACCATCACAACTTTATCAATAGTGCAGTTGCAAATGGCACCTGAGTTAGGCTTTCAGGCAGCCTCAAATCTGGCATTTTCTACATTTTGACCTCTTGACTTTGTAACGCAAATAATATTCTTTTAAAAATACATTCTTTTATCTTTTTTGGTGTTTCTGATTCATTGGATCATATCCATTGCACTCGTTGTTGTCTATTAGGAGTGTTTGAGTCACTTCAGCATTGCTGCACAGATTTTTCTCCTGCAGAGTTAACTCCTGTTAGTAGCAGGGAGAGAGTCTTGTCATGGTGAGTGAGGGGAGCACAAAGTCTTGCTGTGGCTAGTAAAATCTTGGTCTCTCCCTTACCAGTCCTTTCAGTCTGTGGATACTTTGACACAGGCTGTCATGAGGTATGCTTACATTCTAATGATTTTGGATTGAACATGAGAATACGTGTGTTATTTTGTCAGGTTTTTAATCAATATTTTCTGCCATTCACTTATCAGAATATTTCCTTACTCTTGCTACCGAGCTAGCAATGGACCTGTAAAAATCTGAAAATACAGTATTGGAATGCATATTTCTATTTATTAGGAGTTAAAAATAAAAAAGTATCATAATCATCAGGTCTTATTCTGAGTAAGGATGTAAGGTTATGAGTAAACATGAGCTTTCCACATGCTCTGGTAGCTAAGTGTTGTTCAGTTAAGTGTGGGAGAGGACAGCAGGGAAAGGGGGCACTGAGTGTTTAAGAAACTCATCTAAGGAAAAGAGCTGGGACTGTGGTCTCAGAGCTGGTTTAAGCATGTGTGTATATTTTACCATTACTGAACACTGGTCTCCTTTCTGCCCTTATGTTTCATGTAAGAAAGGACATTCCTTTCTTCCTTTATGTTTCATGTATTCTCCCTGATGAAGAGACAGGTGAATTACAACCTTAGAGTACCTGTCACCCAGGGATTAGGAATCTGTGCTAGAACAGAAAAAACCATGGAGATATCTTGTAGAAAGCAGATTTTCTGACTGGTCTTGGCTAAACCTGGATACCATTTCCACCAGTATGGGCACCTAAACTGTCTCCAGGGAAATGCTGATCAGGTGTCTAGGTGAGAAGGGACTCCACAAGAGGGTCCTGAAGTAACTGTACTGTCAGTGAAGAAGGGGCTTGTGGGCTGTGCCCTGGACAGACTGATTTTTACCCTGAAGTCTTTGGTGTTAAAAGTTCTGTGAATTTGGATTTACAGAGGTCTTTGTGATACATAAGTTGCTTTTTTTGTGGACTTGCAAGATTCCAGGCAATGTTTGCTGGCTCATAGAATAAACTCCCTGAGCTGCAGGGGGTTTCGCTGAGAAATGCTTTCTCTCTTCAATCCATGAAACATCATGTTTGCTATTCCATTGGTGCATTCATCTGCTTTCCTCACTCATGTTCTCTAGAAGTCCTGTCATCCTGCAACAGAGACTGCTGCTTCAGCAGCTGATTCACCATCTCCTGCCAGGAGCTGTCTTTTAAGAAGGTAGAACGCAAAAATATCAGGAAATCCTTTTGTGGCTGTTATATAGATGAGATCACATAAGAGAAATGGGGAAAAGTAGTCTCTCCACAAATAGATCCTGGTGAGAGAAAACGCAGTCTCTCCTTCTGTGGAGGGAGAAGTCCTTCACCACAAATTTAATTGTGGAGGAGGTCTAAAGAAACACTAAGAGATTCTATGCCATCTTGTGTCCCATTCACTGCTCACCCCTTCCTCCCCTGTCACTGAGAAAATCACTCTTCTCCACATCACAATTTGTTATCTCTTAAATTGGATGAGAACCTTGTTCTTCCTCAGCAGCAGATCTTATTTCAGCCCTTATCTGGTGGTTCAATAACTTATGCCCCTAGCCTTTAAAAAAACCTAACAAACTAAAACCCAAAAAACTAAACAATAAAAACCCCACGAAGCTGACAAGTGTGAAGTACAAGGGGAGTGCTGCTCAGTAATGTGAATTCTTTTTCCTTTAGGGCCACTCTACAGTACTCCATAAAGATAATTTTAGTATTTTGTTTTTGTTTTTTCCTTCTTCTGAGGTTGACTGTTTAGCTGAGAAGCTGGTGAATTAATTCTGCTGCACAGAAATAATTAAGAAGAGTTATCTTAAGATTATTAACCACATAAGTGCTGGAGTAATGAAAGGACTAGTTTATACCCATAAAAACAGGGAAAGGTCAGAATTAGAGCTGCAATTCCATATTTAGTTTGAAGTTTCTAGTGATGGCAGCATATTTTGTATATAGGACTATTGCTCTTTGGCAAGCCCTGCTATATCTAAACACTTTTGGGTGGGCTAAGGATAAAGTTTCATTTTAACTTGGAATTTTCTTGCTTTGTGGTTTTAGACTTTAGATTATAACAACATTTCATGAACATCAATTTATATGGTACAGTTCATTGGTAGAAGATGCTATTTTTACACAGTCTTAATGCTAAGTCTGTTGCATTAGATTTTAAAAGGTGAACTTCATTATATTTTTTCTGACAAAGATTTGTATCATCTGACAAGGATACAGAACTGTGACAAGCTGTTTGTGAAATAATTAAACATATCTTGTATTTTCTAACCAGTTTTTCCTGTTATCCCAAGGAGGAATGCCACCATGCGCAAAACTTTACCCTCTCAGTGCTTTAGTACATGGGCTGAAATACACTTCTGAATATGTCATTACATTCTGTATGCACCACTTGTTTGCCAGTATCTGTCACCAGTCCTGCCTTAATACAGTCTCCTGTTCGTAGTATCTTGAGTTTAGACTCAGTGTAGCACAGCTGCAAAGCTGCTGTCTTTTTAGTACTAAATTTTTAATATTTCAGCATTTGTAATGAACAGAAATGGACTTTAGTTTTTGCAGATACCACTGTATTTGAAAAAGTAACCATTCTTTCCTCCCTTGAACTGTGTACAGTACATTGCGTACTCTGTTCTCTCTGTATCTGAGTCGCCAAATTAGTTTGTATCACCTCTGTTATAAAACTCCTTTTCTTCCACCACTATTCTGAAATTGCCTTTCATACTCAGTGTAACCTATGAATTGGTCCTGCAAGTGAGTCATTCCAAGGTTGCTGTTCTTCCCTTATAACTATATTTAATATAAAATATTGTGCTCTGCGTTATGTCCATCTTGTTCAGATGGAACAGTGTCTGCTGAGATGGAAAAGCAGAATGCAATATCAGAATACATTTAAATGTAATAATGTCTCTAGAACATTTCTTTTTATGGTACAGAAATAACAGCTTTCTGCTGTTATCACTGCTTGGGCTTTTAGAGCCTTGTGGTACCAGAGTATTTCAATGACCAGCTTGGTCTTGCAGCTCTTACCCTAGGAAAAATGCCACTGATATCCAAAGGAATTTTACATTCATAAAGGACTGTGATTTGGCCTCAGGTCAGGTATATAACCCTAGCTTAGGTACCACTTTTCCCTACATAAAGATTTACATAAACTTTAGTGTTCTAGATATCCTGCACATTTCTTGTATTAACAAAATGATACATCTGGGGTTAATTTTCAGGACTATTGCGTTTTATACTTACTGGCCCTAAAGAAACCTTACTGTGAACATTAAATTCATTTTCTACTGACTGTTGTTTTTCCTATAAGTACATCTGCATTCCAAGGTCCATCAAACACAAAGATTTTAAGATATTAAACCAGTATTAGCTATCACAGTTACAACATCACATTTTATCTGTCCCTCCTGCAGTTGCAAAACTGAGTCCGAGGTTCATTTGAGTTATTCTTTCCTCAAAAAATAATCAGTTAGTTTTATTTTTCTCTGTGTAGTGGATCAGTCTGAAGGGAATTTCATTAGCAAGACGGAGGCACACACACAAGCCGTGAATCTGGGGTAAGAAACAAATGCACAAACCCACTGATACCCTGCCTCTCTGCAATACTCCTTGCAAGATTCCTTACAGGTCTTTTTCTCAGTAAGTAGGATAAAGAGTGGTGGTAGTTGTAAGGGAACTTCAGTGGCTGAGGGAAACTCGTGCCAGGAAACTTGTTTTTGTTGTAAAACAATTTCATATCTTTCCATCCGCATGTTCTCACTTGGAGTTTTCAGAAACGTGACCCATGTGAAGTTGCGATACTGTCATGGACTGATTCAGGCTGCTGCCTGCATGGGACGTCTCCATAGTTCCTTGAAGACCAACTACTTGTAAAAATTTCCATGTTTCCTTTAAATACCCATTTCAAATTCAAAATCCTTGCATAAGTAGACACATGTGATTAAAAAATCAGTGTATTTTCCTGATACAGGGAGTTTGTTCTCTGCCTCTTTGATCTGTTTCTCCACCTTTTTCTATGTTATAGTTCTGTTGCTGTGATCTACAGCAGGCTGTGTGTGTAGCTGAGTGCCATGGGCCTGGGTGATGTGAGTTTATGGTACTGTGGTTGTTGTAGAGAAGCATTTTGTGAAGACACTTCCATGTCCATGCAAGATGCCTTTGTGTAAAGATACTCTGCTTTGAAAGCAAGTGGACGTCACTGCTTCCTAGTCCTTCAGACTACATTTTTGTCTTAATTGGTGAGCTGCTCCAGTTTGCCATGTGACTGTAGGACATCTACCAAGCAAAGAGGTGATAGAATTCACCTTTTAGTTACAATTTTAAATGGGTTTTAGCCAGTTCTGAAGCTGTGCCCTAAAATTACATGGTGATTTTTCAAAAGAGTGAATGAATATGCTTCAAATTGACATGGGTGCCAATCTGTGTGTGTGTGCAAGCCTCATGTATCTGTCCACCTTAGGCATATTTTAGAAACAGCCTATATATGCACTAATAATGCAGGTAATTCAAGAATGAAACATGTCCTAAAATTTACCAATGGATGTGATTCCAGTGGCAAGCAGTTCGACTTAAAAAGAGATTGAATATGGTTTGGCATTGGCAACCTTGGTTAACTGAAGTGTATAACAACAATTCTAGTTTGCAGCAGTTTTAAGTCTGTCTTTAAAAGTGTTTCGGAAATCAGTTTGAAGTAGAAATCTGAGAATATGAGATACATGGAAGAAAATGTTTCTATCTGTCATGAAAAATCTGTATCTAGCTAGAAGCTGCAATGATTGTGAAGAATGATAGTATCTCATCAATGCAGTATGCATTTTTGACTGTCAAAATCTGCATATATTTAATGCATTGAACTGTTTTAAAAACACTGTTCCTAGGATACATGTCAAAATATTTTTTGTAATGGATGAATTTAAATCTAATGAACATATTCATGTTTTAAACTCATTGGCATTTTTGTGTGCAAAGAAGTGGGTAATTTATATTCATATACAAATATCTTACATGTACTATATTTAGAGGCAGTATATAGCTCAGTTTTAAATTGGACTTGGATGATGCTCACTCATAATGCACCTTACTACATTATACAACTTTATGTAGTTGTTCATTAATATTCTCTTAAAAAAGTGGATAAAAGTTTTGTACCTACAGCCTATCTCTTATAGTTGGGGTTTTTAATGGTGGCATAACAGAATGGAGATGAAGCTGCATGAGATACTTTTTTTTGTGCAAAACTTGGTCTATGTGTGCAATACTTATAAATAAAGGTGCAAGAGCAAATAGTCTAGATGTCAGGTAAGATGACATCTATATAAGCTCTCTGCTGAGTTCTGAGTAATCTTTTGTTAGTTCCTCCAATAACTCAGTCTAATCAAATACAGGAATGTAAGTGATATCATGTAATAGGTTTTTGGAATCAATAAATATGCCATGGTTTTGAATTACTAGCAGTGTAGATGTAGCTGATAAGCTCAATTGTTGGAAAACTGATCCCATAAAAGTGAAAAGTGAGATCTTTAAAAAAAAAAAAATCAGATGGAAGCCATATCTTTTATGAAACAGAAATAAAGAATGTGCAGGTTCTACTTTACCCAAATTTGGACAAAATAATTAATGATATGTTAGAAAGAAATATGCAAGTTGAGCAGTGATCTTTCAGTATCCAGGTTATTAATTATAGATAAACAAGACTTGTGAGTTAAAAAAATGTGATACCAGCTTTCTCAATCTTAAGAACATCTTCAAAAAAAAGTCTTGGTGTCAATATTTAAATTAGAAACTTAGTTGTAATTGTGACAAAGATCTGTACTGGTTGCTTCCTAAAGCTTAAATACAGGCAAAGCTTTGGGATAGGAATCCTCCATCAAACTGGCATGGCCAGTTTAGCAGTTGAGATAGGTAACAGATGTTTCCTCAAAGTATCCTTTTCTTTGTTTATGTGGCTTGCCAGTGTGCCTTAGTTTGTGACTGCCAAGCATCAGAAATTAATGTAGTTCATTAATTAATTAATTGTGAAGTTTATGCATGGTATGCTGAGCTTGTGCCTAACCATTGGTACATAAATTGCACGTGGAAAGCATCTCTGGGTAGGAAAAAGTTTTCTGATGTTGAACAGTAAAGACTGCCTAGTGTGTGCTACTAATCTTCCTTGACTGAGGTTCTTCACAGTAAATGTTCAAAATCCCGTTCCTTCCTGGGTATGGGTTGAACTGTGGTTTCTTTGCCCCAGTGTTTGCCAGTGAGTTTCAGACTTCTTGTTGGACTTTGATGGTGTGGGAGATTTTGTTGAATTTGCATGGCCAAAGTATGGAATTTCCACGTACAATATATCCAGCATATTTCTGATGGTATATGGGTTTATTGAATAAGTTTTGTGGTAGCTGGTCTTACCTGGGATTTTTTGGAATTGGGGTCTATTTGTCTCAGACCCATCTATTCAATGGGTGCTGATATTTCTGCGTTGGTGACATTGTGTGTACCAGTGCACAGTGTGGAGGCTGACTGAGAGGGGAGCTGTTGGGAGCTGTTGCTGAGTAAATTGTCAGTGCACTTGTTATGCAGAATGGAATACGGTTTGATGCTTCCTCCCCCACTATATATACGTTAATGGAAAGTCTATGGATAGTAGCATTTGTAGTGCTGAGACATATTTAATGAAGATAATATATTTTGTAACTTTGACTGTTTTGGTTCAGTACTCGTCGTTTATTTGTATGCTGGTAGCATCCATATTTAGTGCTGTAGAAATTAATAACACTATATTTAGTAAATATTAACTATAATCATTGCACTATTTAATTTGGGTCTAATAAGTACTTGCCAGACTAACATGTAGTCATGTAGTTGGGCAGATGTACAAAAATGTCATTAACTTGTTTTGATTTGCGGACAGTGATGTATGTGGCAATGTCTGTGAATACTTCTGCTTTTCTTACACCACAGCTACCTCATTTGCCAAATATGGCTATGATCCTTTGTCCATGTTAATTGAGAATGGCATCCTTATTCATCATGTGCAGGGTTTTTTTCAGCCATTAATATGCTGTCCAAAGACTACTCAACTGAGGAAAACTACACAATAATACAGAGTGCTTGTTTATCTGTTGTTGTAAGCCTTCTGTTTTATCCCATTGTAATGAATGGGAAAAGGAACTCTCACATGTGAATGCAATGATGTTGCTAAAGAGCAGGAATTCCTTTTGGAACATTAGCATTAATAATTGGACTGGGACTTGCCTGAAATATTTTCATCAGTAATGTCTCTGTTTAGTGTTTCTGCTTCTTTTCTCTGACCTTCCAAAAAATAAGTGAAAAATGCATTAAGATAAGTTATATTAGTTGTCAAAAACTGTGTTTATTTCTTTGATAATAAAGGTTTCCATTCCTTGATTAAATTTATGTTTATATTTGACATTTTCCAGGGATGCATAAATTTGTATGACAGTTAAAGTCTACATACTTCCAGTACCTAGTGCCAGGTTGAGTTGAATTTGGACACATCACATAAATAAAAGTGGTTTTATGTTTCACCTTCATCTGGTAGGTGAGCACTCCACCTTTTCTTGTGAAACATAATCGGTTTTGACATGGCAAAATTAGATCCTGGCTATTTATTATCTGCTGAAATCAAAAACCATAACTGGGAAAGCATGTGGTAAGTCCATTGGAACAGCTTGCATGTAGAAAAGAAAAGAGGAGGCATTCCAGTTTTACAAGCTCAAGGTGATTTTCTCTAACACCTAAACCGTTTTAATTAATTACCCTGAAAGACTGAGTAAATTATTATTTGAATACTTTATGGCATTACATTTTAACATTTCAAGGACAAAGTGCTGTACTTAGTTTTTCAACAATGGTTCATCTGTCAGAATATATCTTCTGAATTTATGTAGTATACTGCAGAGTAAAGGGAAATCAGAACTTGAGTACTGTGAATTATTACGAGGAACTTGAGTCAAACATGATCTACTGAAATGGGAACCCTAATATTTATGGAGACCTGTTAGGGACCTACAAATTAAGAAAACCACAGATCTTGCTTCTCAAGAATAAAGATTTTTAAAAATCTTTTCCATATATTGCTCTTTTGCCTTTTTTTTTTTCTTAATATGAAGGTATTACATGAATGCTATTAAAATGGTGATTATTGTGTGGGTATAGACTTTGCTGTTAATGGCACGTCCATGGAGTACAGCCCTGTGTTTTTGCAGGGTGAAATGCTGGTTTGCTTGCCCTGCTTACACAATATGCAGAGCACCTCTGTTTTCTCTTCCTTTACGACTTTCAGTTTTGACACCTTAGCTTTGGGTAGAAGGCTTAGGACATGAAACAGGTACCTGCTTGGTGGACATACCTATGTGTGTGTCACATAACCTTTTTGAATCAGTGGAGTGTGTGAAATGTGATAGGTTGTTTAGATGGTGTTTGTAACCAAAACATCAGCTGTATTCTACCTTTACTGTAGCTGTACTCCACAAATATAATCCTTCTTCCACTGGAAGAGCATACAACCTTTTAGTAACTTCAGCCTAGCATCAGTAGATTAGATTAAATCCCCATTTACTGCATTATATTAATATTTTCAATGGCACACTAATCCAAGAAATAAATGTGTCAGTTTCTATGGCTACCCTGTAATGGGCACAGCCATAAGACAGTGCCTTAAGGCCACATGAAAGACTTAATGTACAGATTGAATAGAAGCACATTATTTATTACTAAGCTATCAAGATGAGAAAATTTAGTGATCTCATTTTTTAGATTTGCTCATTTGACCTGGGCCAATTTTCTTGGGTGATAATATTGAGTATTTAAAACCACAATGTTTTTTCAGTTTTAAGGATAAAGTGATTCACACTAATTTCTTTCAGAACAGTTTTGTGGTATGAATGATTTTTATGCTCCTGTGATACTTACTGATAGTTCTTTGCATTTTGTGTGGCTTGATAATTAGACAAGAGTTTTTCTGCCTTTGAATGAATTCCAGTACACTGGAATTCAAGTGTAATGCTATACAAAGTGAGAGAGATACTCCTTTTTCTTCCTCTCACATCCTCCCTCCAAATCCCCATTGAGGCATTCTGAGCTGTAAATAACTGAGCCTGAAGTAAGATGTGGTGCTCAGCATGAATTTGAGGGCTACCCCTGACTCTGGAGTGTCTTTGGTTGTTCAAGGACAGAGCTCATTAGCCTTATTGGAGGACAGGAACAACAACGTGCCATTATAATTTCTTACCTGGGGATGCACACATGCAGTTTAGCTCTTTGAAGTGTTTGGTACAAATCTTTTCACCCTCTCCTGGAATGACTTTAATACATTGCTCATAGGGTAAGAAAACCAGCCACCTTTGATGTGCATTAATCCATACCACAACTTGGCTTCCAGCACCGGTGATGGTGTTTGCAAGTGAAGAGAAGGTGCAGTCCAGGGCATTTCTGTGTTCATTCATACCGGAAGGATCACTATTCTTAGAGATGGATTACAGGACAGGAGTAAAACACTTAGGAGACCTGTTTGGCTGCAAGCTAGCATAAAATGACTGGAGGGCCTGTTATTAGAGAAGGTCTGGGGTCAGACCCCTCAAATACAGTTCAAATATGAGCAGATGAGAGATGAGAGCAGTGGGAGAAATGCGGCAGCACACTGTGAGAACAGTGTCCTTCTCACAGTGTTTCTCGTCTAGCAA
>JAWWES010000081.1:113809239-113912907 GCA_035583135.1 Lophotriccus pileatus | reverse complement strand
TACTTCGGGAAGTAGTGATTGTATGAACTTGAATGCAGACTACTAAGTCACCAAATAATGTAACTTTACTAAAAAATTGTTTCTTAAATATGATTCGAGGAATCTGCAGTTTATTTTTCTTTCCTGTGCAGAATTTGTGGTTATCACATCGTTTGCAAAAGGTTTGTTGAAAGACAAATTTTTTCTTATAAAATACTTTTTTACACTTCCTAAGAGAACTACTAATAACACTTTTAGAGTGTGACACTTGCCAAGAGCTGACATTTTCAGAATTTGAAATGTCAATAAAACTGCTTAAAACCTTGTAAGGAGGCTGAGTGAAGACAAGAGAGACTTAGCAGAACATATTAGTGGTTTTAACATGCGTCTGCTTAAACCTTAAAATTTATGTTCTGAAAAAGCCCATTTCCAGTAAGTCAAAATAACCTTCACGACAAGTTTTATCAACATAAATGCTAAAGGTGGGTGACAGGTATGTATAGTATATAGCTGGTATGGAATGTAAACGTAAAGTTTTAATCCATTACAAAAAAAATAATGTGTTAGTGAAGTAATATAGACTTAGAAAAGCAGAAGGTAACATTTTTGTCACCTCATAATGACTAGCATTTACATGTTTTTTGGTGTATGTTTGCCATTACAAACACTACATTTGCTCTTAAGTATGTTTGTCCATTCAGACACACCTAGCATAACTGAGAAATGGTTATTTCACAGTCTCACTTGAGGTTAGAATAGCTGATAGGAAAATATCTGGAACTATTTACAGTGTAAATGTTATAGGAAAGAGGAGACTTCTGGGCCTGTCATCATGGCTAGGCTTCGTGAGAGAAGATTTGGGAAGGGCTCTACCCACGCTTGCTACAAGCGCGCCGATGGCTAAAAAGGCCAATGCGAGACAGACAAGTCTGGTTGCAAAAGGCACAGCAGAAAGGCTCCCCAGGTGACATCGACAAGACACGATTCTTTCTGCACTGTCTTTTCTCCTCGAGAGTGATCTGCGCCTGTTCTTAAAAGAAGCAGCAGCGTTATAGACAGTGTGTCTCCAGACCTTCCAGTTGGAGGTCAGAGTAGACCAATGGGCCTGTACGTGTTGAGCAAAAAACCTAGTAAGGTAGATACTTTGTGTTATAAAACATCCCCTGTACTGTGTGAGATGTAGTGTTTCCAAACACTAAATTTGCTAGAGACAAATGTTTTGTCCCTCCCATGTAGCACCTTTATGCAGTGTATTCTGGTGCATGGAAAGCACCCAATGAGCTGAGCATGTCATTTTGTTGGGGACAAAGGCTTGTGCAGAATGCAGTTAAATGCCTGTAGTTTCTCAAACTTTGTTTTCTGTCTCAAGAGGAAAAAGATTTCATCAGCTGCCTATAAAAGACTAGTCTTTACATTCAGTCCCAGTACAGTCATATTATCAGGACAGCCCTTCTGAGAAAGTTCAGCGTACAGTACAAGTCATACAGTTGCAACCATTCTGGCTGCACTTTTCACACTTAGTTCAGTTGCTGTCTTGTACTTTTTAGTTTAGCAATGTTGGTAGGGGAATGAATGGCAAAGAAAACAATCCCAGTTTAAACCTTCTATTTGAAAGAAATGTGATGTTGCTGTGAACAAAATTATTTTCCATGTGGAATAAGAGGTCTTATTGTGTTGATTGTATTCTGTAAGATACTGTACATAGCATTATTTTAGGCAAATGAGACTTTCCAAGTAACAAGTGCTTTCTGTTTAAACAAATAATTTTCTATGCAAAGGTTAAACACTGAGAGATTTTTCTTGTTCGAGTCATGCTCATGACTTTGGAAAGTCACCAAGCAAGTATGCTTAAAAAAGAAAATGTGAATGGAAAATTCTGAAGCATTTTGCCCTTTCAGTTCCTAAGAGTGAGCTATCGTTTCTCTGCAGTGCGGTCATTAATAATGACAGATGTATGTGGTGCAGAGTTCACCTACATTATTGTCAGTAACAGGGATAGAGAGAGAATATTTATTACAGCAGAAGGAGGGAGGGGAAAGACATGATGTTGAACCAGAAGACAAGAGCAGAGTTCACTGTTTTTTGTTTGGATGGGGAAGAGAGTTAGCAGAGAGCATGCGCTAAGGTTTCTGAGAGTCTGACAAAGCTCTCATTGAAATCAGTTGAATTACTGCTACAGGCTGCTGTGAGAGATGGATTGATTGTATCTTTAATATGTTGTGCTTTACAGTACTTCAGTAATGCAGATTTATTTCACCTCAGCAACAGCCATTATTGGTTTGCGTTTGCAAACAAGCATGGTAACAATCTCATTTATTCATTTTTGGTGAACTGGTCAAACATTAAATCATGATCATGAAATGATAAAAGGACACTCCCAGCTTGAAACCTATTCATTTAGAAAATATAAGCAAGTACAGGTTTAGGTTGTGCACCTGTTTTGTAGTAGAACTTGCAAGTTTTTCTGATTGTTACTACATTGTCCTTTAAAAAAAAAAAAAACAAACAAACAAAAAAACCAAACCAAACCAAACCAAAACAAAAACCAAAACAAAACAAAAAAAAACCAAACAAAAAAACCCCCCCAAAAAACCAAAAAAAAAAATCAAAACCCAGCCTTTTTCTCTTTTATCTTGCTGTGTGAAAAATGAACATGGCATCCCTCCAGACTAATGGAGAGACTGATGAGCTGACACTATATGGACATGACTGAAGATGGTGTACCTGTTGGTCCACATTTCATGTCACCTGTCTTGGGTCATTTAACTGTGTCTTCAAGAATACTCCAAAATCAAGGAAGAGAGGTTGCATCTCCAAAACGGCCATTTAAATATTAGGAGCTTGAACTGGTGACTGAACTTGAAAGAATTCAGGCCTGCGTGTTGTCATACAGTTTAAAAATGCATTTAAGGAGATGGGCAATAAGTCTAAAAGTTCATTTGGTGTGAATGGTGTCTGGATAGAAAGTTTGGGAATATGAAAACATGGTGTAATTTATTTATCACCTGAAAAATTATGTTCTACCTGAATTATTCACAGATGAACTTAATGTATCATGAAAGACAAATAGATGAGACTGGGATGTCTGACTTTTTGCACAAGATTGAACCATCATGTCTCTGCTCTTGACCCTCTAAGTGATTTGTAAATTTCCCACTTTAAATACAGCCTTCAGCTAGTCACTATGTCACAGTTTTGTTATAGTAAGTAGCAATATTAAGTTACATTAGGTACAGTATTTTTTTATCTACTGACATAGATTTTTGGACTCATGAAGGAAAAAAAAAAGCATTCCTAGGAGCCATTTACATGATGGCAGCTGTAGCTCAATGTGTGAAAGCTGGAAGAGATCCACTGGGGTCATGGAAATCCAGCTCCTGGCCCTGCACAGGACAGCCCCAAGAATCACATCACATGCCTCAAAACACTGTCCAAGTGCTTCTTGAACTCTCTCAGGCTTGGTACTGTGACCACTTCCCTGGGGAACCTGTTCTAGTGCCCAACTACCCTCTGAATGAAGAACTTTTTCTTGATATCTAACCTAAAATTCCCCTATCACAATTTCAGACCATTCCCTTGAGTCCTCTCACTGGTCACCCTAGAGAAGAGATCAGTGCCTGCTCCTCCTCTTCCCCTCGCTAGGAAGTTGCAGTGAGCTATGAGGTCTGCCCTCAGTCTCCTCTTCTCCAGGCTGAACAAGCCAATTGACCTCAGCTGCTCCTTATACGGCTTCCCCTCAAGGCCCTTCACCATCTGCATTGCATTCCTTTGGACACTGTCTAATAGCTTTACATCCTTCTTATATTGTGGCACCCAAAACTGCTCACAGGACTCAAGGTGAGAGCAGAGTAGAGGGAGACAATCACCTCCGTTAACCAGTAGGCAATATTGTGCTTAAAGCATCCCAGGACATGGTTGGCCCTCTTCATAAAAGACTTGGAGGCAGGACTTGAAGGGATACTAAGTTTGCAGATGATACAAAATTGGGAGGAGCTGCTCAAAGGCCTCCCAGAGACACCTTGGCAAATTAGGAGGACTGGGCAATCACCAACCATACGAAGTTCAACAAGGGAAAGTGCTGGATTCTACACCTGAGATGGGGCAACCCTGGATGTTCAGACATACTGGGGAAGGAGATGCTGGAGAGCAGTGCTGTGGAGAGGGACCTGGGGGTCCTGGTCAGTGGTAAGTTGAATGAGTCAGCAGTGCCCTGGCAGCCAGGAGGACCAACTGTTTAAACTATAACTTTTCAACCTTTTAAAACAGGAGTCTGAGACCTCTTTGAGACTTTTTTGTTTTCACTTTCTCTAGGAAAATAGCTTCTATCCTAGTGATCCTTTCCAATGTGGGACTGTCAGTTGAGGTGAATGCTGTGTAGCAGCTCTCATTAATACAAGTATTTCACTATGAGTATTGTTGCAAACTGTAGTAATACATAATTTCTCACAAAATGAATGAGTTTTGAATTTTCTAGTGACTATTTAACAGAGAATAACAGAAGAAATAAAAAATAATTATAGTGCTTCATCCTTTATTAATGACAGTGTAAACAACATCATAATAGAAAACAACATTCAGAACAAATACAAGAAAGGGGCTGCATGGAAAAAATAAGTAGGTCTGTTATGTAAGATATTTCTGAAAAAAACTTTTGGGCAATCATGAAATATTGGTTATACCTCACAGCATTTGAAAGAACTGCGAGCAGTTCTAGAGATGGATAAAGAACAGAGAAACAAGATGTGCATGTCAAAGATTGAATTGTACTCTGGTATGTAAGGAAGCACTAAGAGTAGATCTTGCCTGTACTACAGATGACAATAGTGGGAGGTTTTGAGTTCTGCAAGGTAAATAGTTGAACACATCCTAAAACCTATCACTGACACTGCTGTAGACCTTGTCCTTGTGAATAGTCTTACTAAAACAAGGTTGTCAAATGTGTGGGCTGGCAGATGGATTTGTCTTTTCATATCTAACAGGGCCCCCATCAGGCCTGAAAAGTAAACGTGAATCTGTTTCTCTCCTATATGATAGCTGTCTGATATATGGCTCGAGAAAGGACTTCTGCATTCATTTCTGAACTTGATGCCATATCAGCTCTATCTTCAGGTATCAGGGCAGCAATGGATCTCTGTCTCCTTTTGTATCTTTTAACTTGTGTTCAGTGTGTAGTTGAGCCCACTGCTTTTCATTTATCTCAGTCATATTTTACAATTTGAAATGTTTGCTTTTCTCTGCTGCCGCTTGACAATCAAAAGGTTATTTTCTAAGCTGAGTGAATAATAAAATACTGAGTTGAGAATTATGGTGGTGATCTGAGCAAAGTTAGCAGAAGATCTATAGTCATTACGAAATCAGCTTTGATATACCGAGTTTTGTTATTTACATAGTTCTGATAATTCTGAAAACACATGAATCATAATTTCTTTTATTTTTGGAGAATAATGTACAGGTAAGTTATCTTCTTTATATTAAGAGGCAGTACAGAGACCAAGTAATTCTTCATAGAGTGTGTACATGTGCTCATATTTTCCTGAACTAGAGACATTGTTTTCTCTCACTGTTGAGTGAAAACCTGCTCTAAGCTGCCTTGCCAAATTGTACCAACTTTGCTGCTAGTTCTAAAAGACTATCATCACAGCATTTTGCCAAGAGCAGGCATAGTAGGCATAGGGCATGTCCAGAGCAGTATGCATATTGTCTTCAGGAACTCACAGAGCAGAATAGATACAGAAGAGGATGTAAGAGTTATTTGACCTTTTTTTATGTTTTCTTGGTTAAATTTGTGTACTGACATACATTTACACAGCATTCAATAGGAAGTTTCTCGATAGTAATTTAATATATAGAAACATGTATAAATTGTAACCAAACATTGTGTTACATTATGTCTACAAGGGAAAGGTAGTGAGTTCTAATTCTGCAGGAGTCACCTTCTATTAGGGTTTCTTTCTATCCTTATTCTGTATGTCAGATGGATCGCTACATTTAATTAAGCAGTAACAATTGAGGTGCAGATTATTTCCTGGGGATTAATGACCAGCTGGACAGAGTTGATAGCCCAAGGTATTGGATAGATTATGCTGCACAGCCTCATGGATTAAGTATGAGCCCTGTATTGTAGACGTAGTCACTTTGAATAGTGTAAGAGAAAGCATCACACTGAAGATAAAGTCTATATTTTTATCTTTTGTTCTTTCAGCACCAAGTAGATCAGGACATATCCAGTTCTTGATCATTCCTTTTTCCTGAAATAACTTATGTTTAAGATGACTCTTTGGTCAGGAAGACAGACCACTCCTTGTTTTAGTTTCACGTTGTCCTGTTGTGGCTAGAATGGACTAAGGAAGTGACACAGAGGTTTGCAGAGAGATATTCCACCCTTTTTCAAAACATCACTCAAGGGTTTTGGTGCAAAAGTTATTTTCCAAGTTTATTCCAGTTTGCAGGTGGGTTATGAATAATTTTGTCCTTGTTCTGCACTATGTAACGAATTTAGTGTGTTTTGTAGACTTTATTTCAAGAGTCTTCTTCTTGCACATTTTGACATCTATTTTTTCATAAAAATGTTGCATCTTGACTGAAACTATACACATCTATATGCCTTTTACTGCCCATCAGTTTCTGATGGTCAAAATTATACTGAGCTCTTCCATTTTTGTTCATGTTTTTACTTTGCCTGGAGTTTGCAGAGGGGTAATTCTGAGAATATGAGCTGGAGAGCCAATGGCAAAATCACTCAAGTTTTAAGCCTGCACACACTAAACAAGAGAGCATATCTAAGGAGTGCCCAAGGACCTAGTTTATATTCTAGGGAGCTGTTGGCAGATCCACTCCCCACTTATCAGTAGATTTCCCTACAGGATCATTTCCGTGAGCTGGGAGTTGGTCACTCAGCTATCTTTTCATTTTGAAGTCATGACAGGTTTGAGGGCCTGCACTAGGATGCACACTGGAGCACACCTTTTGTATTGTGTTGCATACAGCCAAAATTGGCCCCCTTCTGCTTGCAGTCTAGTGTACCCTAGATTAAACTGGTCAGATCTGGGAGTTTCTTCTGGACTGTTAGTTTTCCATTATGGGCTTATCCATTATCACTTGTCCTGAACCATACTTTCTTGTTTATGTCCATAGCTGATTATTTTATTGTATGTCTTGTTGCTGAAGAGAGCTAGTTGAGGTCTAAGAGTCGTACATAACATAGGACATGTAATTTTGTGTCTGCTTTCTTGGTGTAATTAACAGAAATGGGGGATGTAATAAAATGTCAAAATGTTAATAAATACAACTTTTCTATTAATGCTTCCCTCTTGTTCCTTTCATATTGCAGGTGTACTGCCACCCTGATACCTAGGCTCAAAATGCAATATGTAAGAGAAGCACATCAGTCGCTGTCTGTAAATTAATGATTTTATTCACTCATTCCTTGATAGAAAATGAAAAATTAATAATGTCCTAAATATGCCATGAAATATTCACAGCATTTTTTCTGACTTGAAAAAAGGAATATAGTATGTAGTAGTTCTTGAGAGCTGGTGTCTGTCCTGACCTTATTTATGTTATTGTGGTTGCAATGGCATACAGGTCTTAGATGGTCCAGGCTGGGATCAGCTGTGGTTCTGGCTCTTGCTCTTGCAGGATTCC
Source organism: Lophotriccus pileatus (assembly GCA_035583135.1). Lineage (NCBI taxonomy): Eukaryota > Metazoa > Chordata > Aves > Passeriformes > Tyrannidae > Lophotriccus > Lophotriccus pileatus. The sequence goes on along the minus strand of JAWWES010000081.1, from coordinate 113,905,284 downwards.
TGGGATATTTCACATCCAGGGAGCTCTGGAGACACTGCTGTGGCCAGGACCCTTGTGTTGTCCCTCCCTCCTCATCCTATTGCCAACCCCATTGCCATGGAACAGGGAGTGCCTTGTGCCCCATGAGTCTTGGTCTCTGAGCACCCAAGTGCAGTTGGGACTACCCAGTCTCAGGGCATAGGGCTGTTTATCTTTTATTGTGCTTTCTGTAAAAAAGCACACTTAAGCCTATGCTTCATCTGAGTAATTGGCTGCAAAGTGCAGGTTTCTAAATTGTGAAAATGTGAGAGTCTCCATCTTGCCAAGCAGTAGGGATTGAATTGCCAGAGCTGAAAACAAAATACTACTTGAGTGAACCAGCCAGGTTCTGATACCACATACAAACCAGTGTTCAGAAGAAAATTTCATTAAAGAAAATATTTTAAAAAAGAAAGGAAAGGGCTTTATGGGGAAGTTGCCCTAATCATTTTCCCCTGTCCCATTTTTCTTTCCCATATAGTGTTTTGTGAACCATTAATTTTTTTTTTCATGAGCACATGATAATTTCATTAACTGAAGTGTTAATTTTAGTACGGTAAGTGCATACCTGTTGAGGAAAAAAAGATTTTTTAATATAAAAATATTTGTTTTCTCTATTAAATAAACATTGGACATTGCATTATTTACTTTAATATAGCAATAATTCAAATAAATAAATGAAGCAACTGAGCACATTATTTCTCTGGACAGAAATGGGAGGCAACTTGCTGTTCAGAGAATCTGAAGTAGGCTCATTCAGGCATTAAGAGACCTTATGTAATCATATTTCATTTTCTGTATGAATTGATGTAATTTGGATTTTCTTTGTAATTTATACCATACATTTCAGCATCTGAAACACATCAGACAAATATCAGATGGATGTATTGCCTAATTAAAACATTTCTTTGTCTGAACATTTGAATATTCACAAATGTTTGAGTTTAACAATGAATAAATTAAACATAGCATTCTGAAAAGTAAGGTCCAAAGGAATGACAACTCCTGTTTGTAAAACCTGTGAAAGAAAAGAGCTGAGGAATGGAAGTGTGTGCCTGAGTGGCATGGCAATTCAGATGAGGATGTGAAGGTGTGATGAAAAAAAGAGCGAGAGAGTTAAGTTGTATGAGCATCTCCAGATCTGCACATGTCTAATGGGCAAAAGTATCTGGAAGGACCAGATTTTCTGGCTACAAAAAATAACCCACTAGCAAAGCAAAGGAAGAAATCCAATAATGGGGAAGAAATAAAACTAAGATAGGGACTTGGTGTACTGGAAATAAAGAAGAGAATTGCACAGCCAAAAGATAGCTCCTCTGCAGCAATTTTTTGATATACTATCTCCAGAAAGCAAGACAGAGATAATAGAGAGGCTGGGAGCCAGAAACAGCTAGAAATTGCAGAAGATAGGAAACTGTAAGCGGCAGACTGCTAGATGATCTGCACCAGCATCTGAGAAAGGCATGACATGCAGTTGGATGTTCCTTCTTGAAAAGGATCAATGCATTGGGCACCAGAGGGACTAAAAGCAATTCACAGACTAGGGTTCATTTTGGGACAGGTAATGGTGTCATCTGTCATATATCCCTGTCAAGGTCTGGGAGAAAAACTCAGAGAAGAAGGCAACATTTCAGTAGAGCAGCAGTATTGACTGAATGTTCACAGATTGAGTCAAATTTAATTGAGAGATCAGAAAAAGACCTTTTTTTTTTTTTTTTTTTTTAAGAAACTTTGCAAAACCTAGCCTTAGGTGTACACAAGTGCTACACCAAATGTACATCTCTGCACACTTATTTTCAAGTCTTGTTCCTGAATTTAACTTTTCCAATTTGGGATGGAAAGATAGATAAGAAAAGAAATCAGCCCGTGGTTAGGGAACAGTTACAGCCAGGACCATTAAGGAAAATCCAGAGAAGCAGAAAGCCAAGCAGTATATTGAGCTGTTACAAACTGTAAATTGAATTGCTTGGCTTTTTCCTAAAGTAAGAAAAATACTGTGTTGCTACAAGTAAGGATGTACTTGAATAAGAGAAATATGTGTGGACAGGAATTTTCATTTCCCATTTTGATAGGAGGAGGAAAGCCTTTTGTAATGTCTTTAAAAGACATCTCAGAATAAAGACTTGTGGTTTGAAGAAGAGAAACTGGGAAATTTTTGCAGTCAAAGGTGCAGAAATTGAACTTTCGAGCATCCAACCACCCTCTGGGTGTAGAACCTCTTTCTAATATCCAACTTAAACCACCCTTGACACAACTTCAGACCATTCCCTTGCGTTCTGTCATTGGTCACCAGAGTGAAGAGATCAGTGTCTGCCCCTCCTCTGCCCCTCACTAGGAAGTCATAGACAGCTCAGTCTTCTCTTCTCCAGGCTGAACAAGCCAAGTGAACTCAGCTGCTCCTCGTATGGCTTTGCTCCAGGCCCATCCCTCAGCAGCTCAAGAAGAGCATTGATACTAAGCAGAAAAGCAATAAGGATTAAAGTCTTATTAGGGAGGTGAGAATGGCTAAAACGTAAAGCATGTTAGACTTTGCAAATGATATGAAGGCAAACAGTCAGGGTTTTTCAACTTTATAAATAAAAACAGAACAAGGAAAGAAGTATAACAGCTGTGCAGTACAGATATGTAGAGACTACAAACTGTTCATAACCATCTCAACATGTGAACTGAACATGTCATATTCCTTCAAGAAAAATGATGTTGAGTAGCTGGGAAGAGGAGTATGGATACAGGAATGACAGACCCTGCTGTGCAAAATAATCTGAAGAGAGATAGAAGAGAGATAAAGCTACCACAATCAAAGCAATAGGATTCTGAAAGGACCGGTCAAAGAAATCATAGGACCTGTTGGATTGGTTTTGAGATCTAATTTAATGTTTTCTTAATGCATGCTATGATCAGTCATACAGTAAGATTGCCTTAATTTTCTGATAACCAGAAATGGAGAGGCAGCGTTGCTGCAAAAAGTCTCAGCATATCAAGAAAAGGTGTGTGGTTGGAGTATCGGGGGTGGTACAGAAGGGTGGGTGTATGGAGACACTTGCACCCAGCTGAGCAGCAGAACTGGCTGCTGTGAGCAGGGAGGGGAGTATGCCAGCTACTGGAGAGGGGAAACAACTGAAATAATAAGAGCTGCCAAGAGGAGCCATGACAATAACAACAGCAAATGCCCACAGATTTTTCTGTGGGGAGACTTCTGGGAGAGATGGGTAAAGTGCTGTGTCTGATCACCTGTATTCAAGGGAGACAAATTCAGGATGAAACAGGTATAAAGAAGGTCTGTTAGGATGATCATGGGAAGGAACAGCCTATGGTAAAAGGAACAAACTGTTTATTTTTATGTCATCAGCTGTCTCTAAAAAGGGTGCTTTGATCCAGTCCCTAACAGCAGGGGATATGTCATGGTATTCCTGAGCAAGGCAGTGTAGCCTGCACAGAAGGTGGCTGAGGTGCTACCATGTCTAGACTGAGCCTGACACTCGAGCTCATGGGGCATGCAGGAAATATCTCAGTTTGTTTACACTGCTAAAAAAGAAGAATGAGAGAGGAGATTATTTCCCTTAGAACTATTTGAGGGAGAAAAACTCTAGTGAGCAATTTAAGTGACAGGACAGTGTTGGTGTAAGGGTAAATGGTTATCAACTGCTGGTGTCTAAATTTTCAGGTATCAGAACAAGGACTTTTCCATATGCCTGACCAGGAGGAGTAACGGTGAGCAAATGGGGTAGGCTTTGACAGCTGAAACTGAGGACTTTTGCTTCTGTGCCTCTGTGTTTCCCAAAGTTTTGCTGTACCTCCTGTTCCTTTCTGGAAGCACTGAACTAGTTAAATTGCTGAGTAACTCTAGAAACAGTGCAAACAAGCAGCAGCTGCACTATTGTTTCCAAATAAATGTATATTTAAATGACCTGGTGAAGGATGAGATTGAAGTGATAAAGGAGTTGGATGGTAAACATGTACAGCAGAAAGTGTTACTGTAGACTGTGTCATTTTTTCCATACCAAAAACGTTCTTAATAAATATTAAAACTAATCAATGACACATGTCTAAAACTGATCTGTTACATTTTATCCCCATGATGAGGACCTCAGGAATGTAGGCATATATTTTAAACCAAGGTAGCTTGCCAGCACTGAATTGAATGATCACGACCATTTCATGGAGGGATAATTAGCTTTCTGTTCTCTTCTGGTTTTAGCTGTTTCTATTATTTTAAATGTATGTCCTCACCCTTGTGTTCACAGTGAAACTGTTTCCATGTCTCTGACAACATCACTACGCAAAGTGCTGAGTGAAAACCTTCACAGATGCTCTTTGATTTCTGTGGTGTAGTGGTCAGTGGTAGTGGTCTTCCAAGGAAGTGTGTCTTTCCCCTCTTTCTCTTTATCACTTTCAACAGCAGAACGAAGTAAATGAAATCTTGATTTCTAAGAATAGTCCAGCACTTTTCTTGATATGTGAACTTAAAGAAAAAGCATGTATGATGGCAGCAAGTAGGTTCATTTAGAAGGAAAAAAATGCATCCAACACAACCACAGTTGTAAGTTGTGTACAGGTTACAATGATTTCCAAACAGACAGATGTTAATTTCTTTGGATTACTGTGGCTGCATTGTGTAAACTACCCAGCATAAAAAATACACTGTCGTTTTGTCCTGACTCATGTCCCAAGTTAGTCAGATAGATTTATTCTCACAATTACATGTTTTCTCCGTATATTTTAGGTTGCTCTGATTTCCATAGGTCTTTAAAAGAAATTGGTTATTTTTTCTTAATTATGAAAATGTTATTGCAGTAAATTCAATTTAATTAAAATAAGAATTTCTGCCAAAGCGTTTAAATAAATACAGTATTCTTTTACAAGTATGAAAGGAGTTACTATTTGCTGTTTCATTTCCTCACTAATATGCTGGCATGTTTGGTTTGAACCTGAGCTTGTGGAAGTTTATTCTTAACCAAAGCAATTCCTTTTTCATGTAAGTAGGTTAAATGTGAGTTGTAGAGCCCTAGGGCTCTTTTTGTTCAGTTTTAAAACCCCCTTAAGTGGGCCTCTTTTAGAAACCTGGAATCATATGTTTGTAAGGTTGATCCAAATTACCATTAGAATAGCTCTTTTCAACTTCTTATTTATACAAAGAAACGTAAAAAATGCACCAAACTGACAAGGTATTAAATCAAACTGAATAAAGACAGTTAATTTTCTTTTTGCTCAACAACTTTTTTTTTTTTAATGGAAACTCTCGAATTGAAAAAATTGTCTGTAGAGTATGTTAGGGTGCCATGCAGTATAATAAATTGCTATTACTGTCAAAAAGGTACATGATAAAGTGCATTTGCACAAAAGACACATATTAATGTCAATCATTTTTGTGTGATTTATATACTAACTGCAGTGTTTTAAGAAGATCAATATTCTTTGTTTTGACAACATTTCAGAGACTTATACTCTCCTGACAGTATTAATCTTTCCACCACAGTACGGTAGAATAATTTTAGTAATTATTAAGTGGTCAGTTCGGTGAAAAGAGACAGAGTAAAAGTACATTAGAGTATTACCAGGTAAAATGCTTAATGCAGTTTTGAGTAAGATAAACATGGTAATAATTCTAAGTTTTAGTGGAATATAATGGTATGTAATTAGTACAAAGTTCCTAAAGCAGTGGTATTTTCCCATCCCCTAAAATACATTTTCTATGTATGTATAATAATTACTTGCATTGCGATAATGTCAAAGTGTCCCCTAAGATATAAAATAGCCAGAATTACATTAGTTTGACATCTCAGGTTTTGATCTGCTTCTCAGAAGGCATCAGAAATACTTTAATGTTTTTCTTTAATTTCTCTTTCTAGTCCTTTTTTTTTAAGTGGTAGAGTGGATAAGCAAAAAAATATGCTCTTTCTTATTTCTTCTTGTGAAGAATTGTTAGCTTTCCCTTCTACTTAAAAAATCCTCTCATTCTTACTTGTTTAAGGAGTTCCATAGCTCCTGGAGAGCTCAGCTTTCAGAAAGTTGCCTCCACATATGAAGAAATCCTGAAGGTACTTTTGGATTCCTTCTGAGGAGGTATTGAAGAATTACACTTTTACTAAATTCTGATTTTACTATTCCTTACCTGGTTCAGTTTACCTGCTTACCTGGTTCAGCTGTCTTTTATATCCTATACTTCTAGTTTCTGCAGTATCTCTACCACTAAGGTGTTAACTTGAAAAAATTGATAACAGAGCAGTAATTTTCAAGGCTTTTCATGACTTTTAGTCCTATTCTATTTTAAAAATACCTGAGACACCATTTGGTAAGCATCTCCAGTACTACAGTTATTTCCTTAGGTAGCTGCTGTCCAATGATTTGGTGTTCATGATAGCAGCTGTAACAGCTTTGCAAAGGCCAGGTCTGTGTTCTGTATTGCATAACTTAACATTCACTTTCAGCATCCTAGATATTTTGTAAATTCTTAGTAAAAGTTTAATACTAAAAATGTTTTTAGCAATAGGGCTCATCGTAAACTCTAGTAAAGAGTATAGAGTTAATTACAGTGAACAATTATGCATTTGTCCCTCACACATTTCCTCTTATTAGTACTACTTGCTAAGTAGATTTTAAAAATAGCAAAACGTACGTACAAAGGCATTTCATCACAGCTCTGATGGCCACGCTCAGATCTCCCACCCTAGGTGTCCTGGTGCCTGAAGGACAGGCTAACTCTTGTAGTTTGCAGTTTTATGGCTGTACATTAACAGAGAAACTGACAGCTGGGTTTTCGGTCTTTGCTTCAGCATGTGAGTTCCCCACACTGAGGGCCCTGTGCTGTAAGAACTCAGCCCTAGGCTGGATCAGAGTGGGTTTCACTGCCTCTGCTGCAGCAACTGAACCACAGTGCGGAACGGAGGGAGAGGCACCAGAGAGAGCAAAAGGAGTCGGTGCATTTTGGGAAGAAATGGGCTCCCATGTACAGAACCTAAGTTCTCACTCAATAGCAATTTGTGTATTTGATTAGTGAGTGATTTGTGAAAAAAATGCCTGCCTATGATGTAAACTTCATAGGTGGAAAATTTATAGAGGGGGTAACCATTCATAACATATTAAATGTGAGGAAAGCATTGCTTTTTCAGCCCTAGGAACGTAGCACAGCTTTCGTGAAGCTGTGATGAATGTTGTAGATTCCATGATGAGCCATTGTCTCAGGATGGGGAGAACAAAGGCAGCGAGAGTTTGACTGTAGCGTGATCCTGTGCAGGAGTACTCATGGGTTGTGCAATTTTCACCTTGACTGCTTGTGGTTGTGCCTAAAAGCCTGATATCATTCTACACTATCATGTTGGTTTTGAAAGGTTTTATTTCTCAGTTTGGAGTCAGAAAAGTTGTAGGATAATCTGTTCATAGAGAGTTATATAGTGCGCCAATGAATTGGTGGTGGTAATTCAGACTTTCAAATACTTGCAATTGGCAGCTAATGCCCTATATCAAATAATTGACTTTTATGTTACAAAACTGCAAAAATATCATGAACCATTAAACAACTGCATGCCTTTATAATTTTTCTTAAGATTCTGCTCATCAGCTTTCATATGCCTGTGAACAAATGAAAGTTGATGAGGGTATTGCCTTGCTAAGTGTACTGGATAATATTCTTTTTAAACATCTTATTTGATAAGCAAAAATTCACTATATGGTAAAAGTCAATCACTGTAAATATATCTGGCTAGAGTTAAAATCTCTATCTTACATTTAGTTTATTTATTTAGCTAAAGAAGATTAAAGGTTAAGTTTTAGCCATTTTTATAATTTCATTCATGGAAGGTTTTTATTCTCTGTTTTCATTGTGGCAAACAGAGCACTTCTTTACAGCACTTTCACAACCCCGCACCTGTTCATTTGTATGGCCAGGAAAAATGATTAAATTCGCACTGAACTCTTTGGGAGAGGATTTTCTCTTTAATTTGAGATTATTGTCCTATGTGTAACAGTCATATTACTTAATTTTTCATACCAGTTATAGCTGGCAAATTTTTTTTCAAGGTTATCTGCTTTCTTCTAGTACTGCTTATGCCAGCCTATTCAGTAATTCCAGAAAAGGCTGTGATTTTATTAGATTCTGTTAGAAAAGCTTCCTGATCTCATTAGGATTGCTGGGAGCTACAGAAGATCCCTGACTTTCTAGTTGGGCTTGTATCTTCTGTGCTTCTGAAGTTCTCCTATTTCAGTTCTTTGCAGGAAATGGGTATTATTTTTTTTTATTATTTTATTTTAATAAAGGTATAACTACAGTGCCTTATTTTTACCTAGGTTGCACGTTTTTGGCTCTTTTTCTTTAAGGCTGCTCCTGATTTTTTTTCCACATTAAAGCCAGTGATGATGGTGAGCAAGTGATTCATTAGGTCAACTTGACTGATACAATCAGCAGAACTGAAGACAAAAGTCCTGTGTTCTAGGTTCAGTACTGTCTAAAAGAACATTTTATGTTCAGGCTTCTTATGTGGGAAATAAAACAGTACTGGAAATTACCTATAGGAATCATTGCACCACCACTGAACTGTAGCCACATTTGGTTTGATGTTGGTACTGTATAATAATCTCACCTAAAGACACAGATACAGTCATGTGCATTTAAAGCTAATGGTTTTTAGTACCAAAACTGAAATTTGTCTGCAATAGTATGGACTGTTTGCTTTAGTAAAATTATTCACATGAAGGAATCTGATTTAATCCTTGGGTATGAGGTTTGTTAAGTCCTACTTTGACAGTATCAGTTTAGCAGTGATGTTTCAGTGGTTTTCTTTGTTGAGCAGAAAATCATATCACAATGTCCTGGTGAATTTAGAAAAAATTATTCTGTATTTCTAAAATTATCAATGTGTCTTCAAGTGCGGATGAAATTCTTTTTCATATTCATATAGATGAATATCATATTCATATGAAAATTCATATGCATTCACATTATTCAAGCTTGACAAAACACATATGAGTCCAAGGATCTGCTATAAGACTTGAAAACCAGCTTCCTCAGATAATATCAAGGCTGTCCCCCTCATATGTGCAGCTTACTTCATTTGCAGAAACACTAGGTAGTACAATATTTGAAACCTGCTTGCAGAAGAAGAGGTTGTAAGATTGAGGCCACAAACAAACCGCCTTCAGCTGTTAAAACTTATCACCAACTGAAGCAGCCAAGCCTTTGCCATTGGGGCAATCATCAATAAAGGATAATGCATTGAACACAAAAGAAGACTGTTGCAATTCGAATCATTATTTCATGTAGTTCTGATGTTTTCCAGGTTTTGCAAATTATAAGGGCCTGATTAGTTTGTGTGATTTGAAAGTTAATGTTGGGAAAGGCACATGTATTTAGATTGGTTTCATATTGCTTATGCATAGTAGACTTTTTTTTTTTAGAGTAAACTTTATCAGAAACTAGCTGCCTGAAGAGATATGCAGGCACAGAAGAAATTAGTCATCAAAGACAAATGCCAGCCTGAGGCTGACCAGGCCTGAGTCTCCATTATCAGGTTTAAAAGGGGTAGCAGACAACTGGAGAAAAAGTCCTTTGAAATGGAGCCCAAGTTCCGTCTGACCAGGACCACATTTAGATTTCGTGGATTTTCTTAAGCGCTCCAATTTGACATAATCTGAAAGATGACATGAGAGTGTGATTACATGTAATTCAGCTTCTGTTTTCCTCTGCTTAAGTCTCTAAAAATTTCTCACACTATTTTAATTCTATGTATTCTAAATACATCCTCACATATACAGGTAATTTGTATTGAGTAGTTCTTTAGTTTAATTTGAAGCATTCTGTTTACCATTGTTCTTTTTTTGCTTACTTTTTTGTTCACATGATACTTCACTTTGGAATATTTTATAGCGTGAAGAAGGATGCTTGCTTGGGAGCAAATTGGGTTTGCTCCCAAGAAAAAAAGAGATGCACTGTATACCCTACCCTTTCTTGGCATGACTAAAAGAAGCAGGGAGTGCATGGGTGTTTGTCCATTGCACAGGGGTGTATGTGAAAGCCATTAAAGTATGTGAAAGCAAGCTTACAAGTCATTGTTTCTCCCCATCCTGTTGGAAGGAACTGGAGCTGCCCTGCTGCAGGGAAGGAGAGCATAAAAAGTTCAAATCTGCCTCCCACTGATTTCTCTCCCCCTCTTAAAATTGTGGGAGAAGCAGAAAGGAGCTGCAGTTCTTGAGTAAGCACTTCTTTCATGGTCATCTCACAGCTATGCACTACCCTGCACAGGTAGAAAGGGTCTATGTTAATGTCTAGCCTTAATTTGAATTCAGTAACCATAAATTGCAGCAAATGTCAAATTGATAAAAAATATTTGGATAACTTGAAAAAAAAATGCAAACCGATGTCTCTGGTGCGTATTCCCATTTTGTAATGAGCAGGAGTGTTGATCGCTGTAGGTCTATTAACTCCATTTGCTACAATAATTATGAATATTTGTAAAGGACACACTTCTTTTTTTCATTAAATACTTGCACCTTAAGGTGCTAGATCTCTTACATACGGCATTATTAATTCCAGAAGACTGGAGAAGACAATTAGATAAGTGAAGTATCATCAGTGCTTTGAAGTCAATATAAGGACTCCAGCCAAGTTCAGAATCCCATGCTTGGATTTTAAAAGAGCACCTCTCCAACCTCCTGTGCAGGCAAGCTGCCTGCTGCCAGTGGTAATCAGTGGATAGAGTCGGGTTAGTTGTTTTTTTTAGATACCACAGCTGGTAACAGTAAAATTTTCATGCTTATACTTAATATATAATATTGTACGTAATTCTTGTCATAGAGAGAAATGTCACGGATGTTATTGGTTTTCGAAATTTAAAGCCATTTATAGTGTTCAATACTAACAGACTGAAAACATGAACTCCATATGTTTTTAGAATAAAATACAGTGTGAGTGAGCAGTTTCCATTATGCCTTTCATTTGCTGTGCACAGTCCAGCACTGGTCTTTTTCTTGTGCTACCATGTTTTTAAAACTGTTTCTTAGTCTTGTGGTCATGGTGCTTCTTCCAGTTTTAATGTGCTTCTTATAGTACTTTTATTTTTTTACTTTTTCTTTTCTTAGAAATTACTCTCTTCCTCCCCTCCCTCTCCTGAAAATATTACTGAGGTCTTTTACTGGAACAATAAGTCTTGTAGTGTCCTCCACTTAGCATAAAGAAGTCAATTAACTTTAGTTTTAGGCAATAAAACTTTGTTATAAATACGTTGATCTTATACTTGCCTGAATTGCACTATGTAAACCAGAGAAACTTTGAAATCAACAGAAATATTATCTAAGACAGTGGTAGCTGGGCTTTTTGAGATAACTTGAGACTGAAAATAGCTCATAGTATATCAAAGCAGGAATTATATGAGCTATAATGATAAGATTGCTAGTTGGGAAGTGAAATTGAAGGAATATCCTGATATCATTATATTGGCTTTCATGAATTCTGGATGATATTGTGCATTTTGGTTTCAGCAGTTAAAAGTCTTGTTTGAGTGTATTTATAGACTAAAACTTGTAGTGGTTTTTATATGTTAATGAATTTCAATCTTTTATGTATTCATAAGAAATGTTTATAATTGAGTTAATTACATCTTAAATAATTTATTGCTATTATAATACAGCTATTTGATTAATTATTAAAATAAACTTTCTGTATACTCAATTTAAAATAACACTGGCATATCTGTGGAAGTCTTTGTATTTTTATCTACTTGTTTTTACACTTCTTTCAATACTTTGATCTGTAATCATGATACTACACAATATTCTAATAACCTGAAGACTATGGAAGTAGAGGTTTTATTTTGTATACTCCTGTTTCAAAGGAGGATAAAGAAATAATATCTAAAGTAAGAGACATAAGATTAAAAATGTTGGGCTTGTCCTTTCATGGTCCTCTGTGTAAGATTCAGTAACTTACGAAATGCTCAGAAGCAGTGATTGTTGGCTTATAGATTTTCTTATGTGAGTGCCCAAAAACATTTATTCTTCCATCTTTGTGAACACTTAAGAAGTTCAGACTTGCAGGATTGCTTCTAATGCTTGTAAGTGAACACTCTATGTTTGGGACCTACATCATGCTTTTAAGGCTTCAGTTAGAGAGGTGTCAGAGCAAGCTCGATAAGGTGACATTGTATTGTTAGAGATTTTATCCTTCATATAAGCCATTGTGCTGGGGTTTTCTTTCAGTTGGTGTTTGTTGAGTTCCATGTCTGAAAACTCCAAAGGTTAATCCACAACTACAAATAATCATGTTCATTCTCTTATTACTACCTACAGATTGATCCATGTGCTTCATATCATACTGCAGAAATGCCTATTCGAACACAATGATTCATCCTGTAGAGCTGTTTGAGATACATGACACATAAAGAAAAATGGTCCACAAATGCCACTACAAACCAAACCATATTATAGAGGCTGCATTGCCAGATATAAGAAAACTTGAGTTATTGGTCAGTATAAAAGGAATGAAAACAATAGCTAAAATTATGGTTTATATTTTTTTCTAGTCAGGACAGGCTAATATATTTCCTAGACAAACCTGCTGAAATTCTCCAGGCAGTGCAGCAAGGCTGAGAGAATGGTTATTTTAGAGTGCATGCAAACCTATACCAAGTGCTTCATCATTTTTTGTCCTGTTTGTTAGCCTAAAGAAGGAAACTTGCAGACAAAAGATGCCTTGTTATCTATATTAATCAAACATACTAGGAAATGAGGAGGAAAAGGCAATTGCCCCAGTTTATACAGAGAGTAGGTGATTGAATATTATGGTGCCTGTATTTCAGTAGAATTAAAGTTAGTTAGTGTCAGAGTATTATGTGCTTTAATTTAAACACTGTGAATAAATCCTCTTCAGTCTGCAAAGCATTTTTCTTCAAGGCTTTTCTGTGTTCTTTTTTTATTCCTAACATCAGTAGCAGTTATGTGTACGCAACAAGAGCAAAACTTATATTACTAAAGTCCTGTTTGGCCTTAATTTGGAAAAATACTGATCTTTATATGGAAATACTATATTTGTGCAGTTTTAAACATGTTCATTACAATACATCCTGTGCAGAAATACCTTACACCATACTCAGAGGAGGAATCATGAGTAAAATATTTACTACAGTTAATTGGAAAGGAAAAATGTTGTTTATTGCAGTGTCATGATTTTTATGGGATATAAAACATAGAGTTCAGATCATGTAGCAAAGGTAGGTTTTAATTCCTAGAGTTTCTCTGAAACTTTTGGTAAAGCTAGCTGTCCTTTTCTGTCTATTTGAAGCTTTTCAGGTAATTGTGTGAAAAAGCAAAATTTTATTTTCTGTGAGGGTGAAATGAAAGGCAAACCAAGATAGAATATCAGTTGCTATGAGCTGTATAGCATTTCATTTTAGATGTAAACAGATTTTGTTTTGAAAGGCTGACATCACTCTTGTAACAGGTTACGGAATGTTCACATCATAAAAAATATATATGTATATAACCTTCAGATTCACTGAGGACTCCCTTCTACCTATATAGTATTTTTTGTTATGACTGTATCCAGTGGTATTTGGGAAAGTTACATGAAGTATCACTGTAAAAATGGGAAATTCTGAATAGCTCTTTGGGTATTGTAAATATTTTTATGATTTACTAGTGAAAAAGTAGTGAAATTATTGCAGAGCAAACAATTGTAAGATATTTAGAAATAAGTGTATGATTTAAAAATTGTTAATGCAAGTTTCTCGATTCAATTAGCTAAATCTCATTTTATAATCAATTTAGTGCACTTTTGTGTTTTCATATATGGAAACGTGTGTGTGTCTCCTTGCATGTATATGTAAAATAAAGGCAGTACTACACATCAATATGTTCATGACCAGATAGATCAGTTCCATGGTTTACACAACAGTTTTAATCATTTTAGAAATACTTTTTGTAAGTTGTTTAAAATTGTTGTACAGTATAGAAATGTCCATCAAAAATGCTTCAGCTTGATTCCTGCAATAATGTGCAGATTAAAGACACTGATAACTGAGTATATTCTATTCCCTTGCTTTCTTTTTTAGTTGGCACCAGAATTGCTTGAGTATCAGTCTGCTTTGTTCACTTTACTCAGATTTTATCTATGATAGGGTACAATAACAGAGGTTTTCATTCTTAAATCTAAACTACACACATTGTCAATGTCATGGAGTCCTCTACTTCATGTCAAAAAACAAAAGGAATACATTTTTGAGCATTACACTGAGGAGAAAACAGTTTTCAGTGATGAAAACTCACTTTCAATGAAGAGTTTTCACTCCTCGTGTAGTTTTTCCATTGAACTTGTATTTTGGAGCTTTGTACACATTGAAAAGGTGCCTGCATTGATCAGCTACTTAATTACCATTGATTCTCAGTGTGAGTACATAATCTCATGGCACAGCCTGAGTAACAACTGTTAACATTTGACTAATCAATTAATTATTTCAGTATTCATGAAGACAACAGATAAGACTGATCCTGATTTGAAAGAAGCACTGCAAGAGAAATACCAGTTCTCATAATTTAATAGTAAACATTTAATTTTCTTTAACTATAATGTAGAATCATATAATCAACCAGATATAGAAAAGACCTCTTGAAAACCCTTGATCCAACACCACCGTGGTTACTAGACCATGGCACTAAATGCCACGTCCAGTCTGTATATAACTATCAAATACTCCAATCCTCACAGGGAAACTGTTAATGTTAAACATTAAAACAGTAAACCACAACATGTGCTTAGTGTGATATTTGCACGTGTATAATATCTTCATTACTTCACCCTTGTGTTCAAGTCTTGCAAATGTTCGGCCTTTCTGATGCAGTAAGTTTAGGACCTGTAGAAAAGACTAGATTGACAGAAATGGAAATTTAGTCTCCCTACTTAGCTGCTAAATGCATGACTAGGGGCAAACAGGCAAGAACGTCAAGATATGTGCTCGGGTGATATGTGGCTTTGGAGAAACTCTGCAATGGTCTAGGCCATAAGTAATGTCCTTGGCCAACTGCTTGACATGAATTTAGGGCAGATGGCAGATGCTGTTCAAGAAGAGTGTTTCTGCAACTTCGGTGGCTGTCTCTGCACAGAGCTTTTCTGGACAGTCTGTATTTCACACGTTTGTTCCTGCACCATGGAGTGGAAGAAGAGCCATGGCTGAGGTCTACCTTGGGATGCTACAGTTATCCTGCTGGGTGGTCTGGTGCCACGTCAGTGGTTTGAGCTGTGCAGTTGCACAGTGCTGAGAATGATGTGAGAGCTCACGCTGGCTGGTGCTAATGGGGGCAAAAGCCTCTTACTCCCCCTCCAGTTCATAGGAAAACTCTCCTCTCATCTGTTAATCTTTCAGGACTGGTGACCTAGAGATGGGAATGTCTGCAGTTTCTTACCAGGGAATATCTGCAGTTTCTTACCAGGTTCTTTGTTCATTTAGTTTTTCTTATAAATAAGTTCTGTAATCATGCATTGTGAAAATATCAGTACACTTCAATAACATTACCCATCTTGAAAGAGTTGCTGGGAAATAGGATTTCATTGAACTACTGAAAAATATTTTTCTGTTTAACATAACAATACCTGTATTTTGTAGTAAAGTGTAGGTACGGGGGAATTGTCAGTGCATACAATTTTATCAGTGCATACAGCTTGTTTTCCTGAGTATGTTTTAAGAAGCTTTGCATTTCTTAAGTTAAAACTTAACCATTGTTTAGATTGCCTTGTGTCCCTGAGAGTTACCTTTCTTTTAACCAATTCATTAAAAAAAATTAAAAAAAAACCACGACCAGCAATGCTTCTGTAGAGGAACAGAAGTAATTTTTTTTTTTTTTTTAGCCGAACAAATTGTATTTTGTTGTTTTCACATTCTTTAGTTTTCTTGATAAATACTACACATAATATGTTCATCTTCAATTTAATATTTCAGTATGTTAGAGTTTATAATCACGTAAGCATTTTCCTGTTAAATAGTGCCTGTGTGACTGAGGTCACCAAAAACAGAGGTCCAGAACTCCTTTGCAGTTTTGTAAACCGGAAACTTTATTCAAGTCAGTGGAATTAAGGTTGCATGAGATCACAGTGAAGTCCAAGGATATTACTTGTGATCATTAATCTGAACATAGGCTGCAGAACTGGATCCATCTGTGCACAGAAGAGCCATATGCTGAGAGTAATACTTGAAAAGCTCATAGAAATGATGGATGGATTCTTCAAACTTTAACATGTAATAAGTAGTGCGTACTTAGATGTCAGTGGATGTAGCAGAATATGAGTGGGAGTGGCAGGTATAGCCAGCTGTTCCATATCCATGCTATATTTGGCCCAGTACATTTATAGTGTGTTCTCATTCACTAGCATGTCTTCATTCACCTTCATCAAGTACGAGACATGTTGTTCCTGCCTTTACTCACTGGCTTCCTCTTCCTCTGAAAAAGAATTTCTGCAGGTGCCAAAATCCTTTCAAAGGTGAATTTGCAGCAAAGAAATAGTTTGTGAGAGTTGATATCCAAGTAAATCCAAGCATTTACAATAAGTTTCACCCATCACAGTTTCTAATCCTAAACTACTAGTTGATTTTAACAGTACTGTAAGTTTTGAAATGTAACATCCACAATGCACAGACTATGTTCGCCCTTAAACATGGTTCTTTTCTAAGTCATTAGATAGTAATGTAGTTCCAATTGAAGCTTTTCTTGTAAGATGAAAGATATAAAGCAACCAGCTATGGAAAAACATCACCAACAAAAACACAGGGTTTATTTTTCCCCCAAGAATAGTAAACCTGATCTTGAACTACATTCTATTCTAATTCAAAGATCAGGCTCCCAGAGATGTTGGAAAAAAGCGTTCATTATTTTCTTTTTGTTCTCCCTGTAGTGGATTCATCAAGGAAGCTTTTTTAACAAAATACTTTCAGGCCTCCATTTTACATTTTATTTTCTGAAACTTTATGGTTGAAAGTATTTCTTAAGCATTATCTTATACATTTATTGCTTTTTAACTGATTAGCAAAAAATTACTGGCATACTTCTGTCAGGCTGTATTTCTGAAAAACAGCTGAGGAATGCTGTTTGCCATAACACACTAGAAAAAGCATGATTTTGAATTTGCTTTAAAGTTTAACCTGTCGGCAGTTCCCGAACTGGGCAAAAAAAAAGTGTCATCTGTCAGATATTTGTGTTCTTCATTCAGAGTATTGCTGCAAGCACTTATATTTATTTTCTCCATGCTGTCAAGCTGTGATTTCTTTTAGCAATGACACTTTTATCTGTTTATTTTGGAATGCTCAGACTTGAAGTGACTAGTTCTTTCAAATTCTCAGGTTTACATTTTCAAATAATTTGTATACCAAGGGGGCTGCAGATGCAAAGTGAATGTTTTTCTTCTTCAGATTGTAAATCTCAATCTCCAGTAATGCTTTCTAGGCATTTCTGTTGTCCAGCAACACAGTATGTATAAATATGAAGTAGAAAAAGATTCTTATTTATTTATTTATTGATTCACCCATTATAAATAGAAATGAGAATATGGTGAAAACACAGTTGTACCTTTTTCTCCTTATGTAATGAGAGTGCACTTACTGAGGAGTGGGACATGGATATGGATGCAAAAATGCTGTAAATGACTCCAACCAGGGGCTGCTCAGCCCTCATTCCCAAAGATCTGATAATAAGTCTTTTGCTCATTAGTCAATGAGTCTTTTTCTTCACTAGATCATGTCATCTCTGTGCAAATCCAAAACTGGGAAGCATATCCCAGGATCTCAACAGGACAGTGTCTTCAATCCCCATGGCTATATTCTCTGCCAGTGGAAGATAAACCTTTGTAGACCCCATCCCTCTGGAAAAGGAGTATAAATTATTTTCAGTCTGCTTTTATAATTCTACACCTGGAGACAGAGTAATTTTTTTCTGATTGAACTTCTCTGTTCTGTAATTCAGAACTGAAAATGCAGACTCAAAATAATAACATTCAATAGTTGCCTCCCCTTCATGTTGTTCTTTGAGCTTTTGCCTTGTATTTCAGGGGTGGCACACAGTTCTTTCATAGGTTTTCAAACTAGGCAATGTCTAAGTGGAGTCTTGGCCACCCTTTGCACAGGTAGACTGATGAAATATTAGTTAGTCTTCATTTACTGGGAAGAAGCAGTGAGTGTCTACATATTTACTTAAGGAAATTGTCTGTGGGGTTTTTTTTCCAAAAGGGAATGTTCTCATTTGTGGTCCAGATCCCCTCCAATGTGGTTACATTGGTATCAGTGTAATTGAGGGAAGAAAAGAAAGTGGTATAGGAGTTGTCCTGGTTTCGGATGAGATAATTTTCTTCCTAGTAGCTAGTACAGTTCTATGTTTTGAATGTAGGGTGAGTATAATGTTGATAACACGCTGATGTTTTAGTTGATGCTAAGCGATGATTACCCTAAGTCAATGACTTCTCAACTTCTCCCACGATTCCACCCTTCAGGAGGCTGAGGGGCACGAGAAGCTAGAAGGAGACATAGATGGGACAGCTGACCCCAACTCACCACAGGGATATTCCATACCATATGTCATCATGCTTAGTATATAAATTGAAAGGAAAGTTGGCCAGGGGCCACTGCTCAGGAACTGGCTGGGCACCAGTCAGCAGGTGGTGAGCAATGGCATTGTGCATCGCTTGTTTGTGATGCGTGATTCTATTATTCTATTTTTAATATTTTCTATTATTATTTTTTTTCCACTTCCATTTCTGTCCTATTTAACTGTCTTTATCTCAACCCACTATTTTATTTTTTTTTTCTCAGTTCTCTCCCCCATCCTACTGGCGTAGGGGAGTGAGTGACTGTGTGCTTTTTAGCTACCTGCCAGCTAGTCCTCTGAACCTTTTGACAGGAATGTGCATTGTCCTGCTGCTCATCTGGATGCTCTGACCTGCCCTTCATCCATGACGTTAGCAGAGTTCACATCTGCTTTTTCTGGCCAAAGTGGAACGCTGAGTGAGGGTGTAGCAGCCAGATAACCCATGCAACTGGCAAATACGTGGCTGCTACCTTTGCCAAAAGTATGTGATTGGCATAAGCAACTTATATTTTCAAATCTGCTAATTATTGACAGTTCTGTCAGTGTTGCTGGCTGCAGTCCATCTTTTTTGATGAGCCTTATGTAAAAATAATGCATTTTTGCTTTCTATACCTTGGGATTTTTTTTTTTATTTGTAATTACTTTGAAATTTGAACTGAAATAATTAAATCTGTTTTATTTTCCTAACATACTACTTATATATTTCCTTATGGTATAAAGAATTGTTTGCTAGTGCTGTGCTGTGAGCAACTGAGTCATAGAAAATAGAAAAAAAAATTGAAAACTCTCCCCTCTTGTAGGAGGGAGTGTTTGTTTACAAAATTTATGTGGATTCAGGAAACAGAAGAGGCAGGAGTATAATATAGTCCCAAAACAATGTATTATTGTGTAAACTCTTTGGCTTACTCAAACAGGTGTCTCAGGTCCCAACACAAGTTTGGCACAGGAGAGCGGAGGTAGAAGTAAAGGAATAAAGGCTGGAAACTAACACACAATGCCATTGCCTTTGGAAAAGTCACACAGTTTCCATCATGGGCACTTTGGTAAATGTGTATTTTGGTAAAAAGAGTGCTTTGGAATTTTAAAGTTGCTCTGATAATTAATTGAAATGAATTATTTCTGTTTTAAATTTTGTTCTGGTTTTGCAGTGGAGTTTTTTTGCTGTTGTTTGTTTATAGTATATTTATTTTTCCATTTTAAATGTATCACTATACATGTAAACAACAGTGCATACCTGGAAATAGAAATTAGTTTAAAAATATGTCAGACATACTCCACTTTCAACTAGCCCTACAGTTTTGTTACAGTGTTTTATTAGGAGTCTAAAATAAATGCAAACCTCTTTCTGCACATCCAGTTATATTATTCCTTGAGATGTCTCAGCTAATAAATGAAAGTGGAGTCAGGTCAGCTGTAGGAACTAGGTGGTATAAAGTCCATCCTATTACTGAACAAGTTCCAGATGGAGCTTATGGAACAGCCATTAAGTCTGGAAGTGGAGATGCTATAGCCATCGTAATAAAAGATTTAAAAATCATCTGGATAATAAATCTGATAAATGGGCATATATACTCAAAGGATAGTAAGGTTTTCTCTTATCTCAGTCAGTTATTCAGTCTTTCAGTTGAATGCATTCACCTTAGCTATATCATTCAAGGGTGCAACTCATTGATCTGCTTTTATGATATCTTTACAAAGTGCGAATTTTCTCATTATTCCTTCTGAAAAATAGATCTATGAGGATGAAGTTTCATGGACCCAGCAAGATTCCTAAGTGTCCAGTGCTAGCCATAAATCTCACCCAAGCATAGACTCACCCCATGGACTGTCTGATTAAACACTACAGTCTTCACTGTTCACAGCAGTGGCTGCCTGTCACCCCCTTTCTCTGAATACCTCTATAGACAGGGATGAGCTGTGCCAGATGAAGCATGAAGGCAGAAAACAGCCAACTGAATGACACAAGACACACTTGGATGTCAACTATCAGCAGCACAAGAAACTCTTTTATGAGTCTGCTACATCTTTGATGTAACCCAGAGATCCTTTACTCTTTACAGGAGAAGTCACAGAATAGTCAGTGACAATGTGGCTTAGACAGATTTATACAGGATAATTCCAAAGCAGAGCACTGGAATCATCTTAGCTGTATACTGCATCCAGGTTAAAACTTTTTTGTAAAATGTTACGTTTTAGAACTCTTTTTTGGCAAGTTCTAGCTAGGTAATGGGAAAGGCACTAGCTATAGGAAGTAGGGGCTCCTTCACGTTCATGTTCAGCAGTTGATAATCATTCTACTTACAGACCTTTCAGCTTTGAGAGCAATATATTATTTATTGGCTGTCTACCACATATGGGTGGTGTAGATAACAAATTTGCTTTACTACATCCTTTCAGACAGATCTAAAATCGTGAGATTTTCACAACTAAAAGACTTACAGTTCTATAATTCTACTGCATGAGTATTTTCTTATCCTTTAACAGTAAGAAAACAAAATGCAATGGTCCAGCATATCAACTAATATATAGATAATGCAAGAGTCTCTTACCCTTTTGGATCAGATATCCTTCTTAAGAAGGTAGTATTCATATTATTTTAAGTCCAACATCACAATTTGCTGGTTAAACTGATTTAAGAAGAAGCTTGCCAAAGTTCAGCCAGATAAAGGCAGGGGTGAATGAAAAGATAGTTTTGAAGGACCTGAGTAATTCTTGATTACTGAGTAATGGATGACAAGCTGGATGGCTTTCTTACATTGTTTATTGAAGTACTCAGATCCACACATCTAATTCCAGCAAATAGTGATATGGAGTATTGAAAAGTTGCTAAAATTAACCCCAAAGTGCACAATGAAAAATGGAAGTCAGTGTCTTGTGATTTTTGCAAACGAAGATCCTTCCTATGCTTGGACATAGTGTTTATTTAGGTTTAGTGAACCTTCACATTCAATTCAAGTTTAATTCCATAAACTTCTATATTTCCACCTTTACTCGTCCACGAATTCATACAGAATCTCTAGAACTTCTACGAACAGCAGATCAAAGTAGTCTTCAAGACATTTGTGGCCTTGAAAAGGAAAAGAAAGAAACAAATGTATCAGAGAAACATCTGTGGTGTAGTATAGTTTCCACGTAGTGAAAGTCTGAGTTCAGGCATATGAAAGTTTCTTAAAATATCTTTGTTTCTGTGTATCCATATCAGAGAGTTACCTGGCTTAAGCCCAGTCCCCGGGGATGGCCAAGGTTCGATTTACATACAATACAAGCTTCTTTTGGCTCAAAAGGGGCCTCTAGAGATGGGACTACTAGACAAAGATTGTTAGAAAGCTGATTATTCTTCTTTTGCTCCCTTCAGCTTGTAGTCATCTCCTCCCAGATATCCCCTCTAGCCTTGGATGGGTATAAAACCCACAGCAACACCAGGATGTCCATTGGGGGGTTTTTGGACAGTTTTTAATCAATGCTACTAGTAATTTAAGGAGGCCCAATGATCTGAGCTGAGGTTTTAATCCATTTCTGAAGTAGCATGGCTTTTAAGGTCAGGTTGTCTCTTAGCCTGATTAACTGTCTTTCCCAGTAAGACTTAACCTGTTTCAAGCATAATGGAATTTCAAACTCATTAACTTACTACAAAGTTTTGTGAAAGTACGCACTGCATTTGCGAAGAGGTTTGTTGGTAGTCCTGCGACTACTGACAAATGTGCTTGTGACAAACAAGCACACTGTTAGGTGCATGAGAATCCACACAGAGCTGAGCTGCCAGAAATCATGTTTCAGAAGTTCAGAATTGCTGTGACTTAATTTTTTGGTTTTGCACCATGTTCTTTTACAGTAAATTGTTGACATTTACAGAGTGATGACATTTCCTTTTTCATAGTCACATATTCAGGAGAGTATATTTACACAAGAAAAAGCAAAATACCGAATCTTTAACGGGTCATGTGTATTAATATTTTTGACTTTAAAAAGAACAAGTTTTATGGCTCAGTCAATACTTAATCATGAACTTTTAAAATTTACAGGGGAGTGAAAATGAAGCAAGGGGTCTGATCTTCTGTGTTTCACTGTTGTTTTTTCACACTAAGGACTTTCCTTTCATGATGAAGTCAGGATCTGATATCTCAGTCACATGGGTTTTGACTACAGGTTACCTAGGAACAGTAGAGCAATTCTAAACATAAGAAAGATGAACTTCGACCTTCTTTGTAGCAGATGGAACATTTTGTGAGCAACTGGTCATGTGTAAATGTTAACTTGTTTGCCTTTTTTAGTAACCAACAAATGAACAACATATGCCTTTATTTTTTATTTTACAAAGACTAAAGGTTTGGGGTTGTGGTGGTTTTTTTTTTGGGGGGGGGTGTCATGTTTTGAAGAGTTTGCTCTTCGAGTACTGAGCACAAAATACTATGTTCACTAGAACAGAGTAAAATCTGACTGTGTTGCTTCTGTATCTAATGCACAGCATGTTTGGAAAATTAACATTAACAAACATAATATATCTGAGTTTGTCAACGTTTAATTAAAGGGCTCTCTACATTTTAGGAAGATACTGTTTGCATATATGTGATAAAAGGTTCAAATTTAAATACTTTCAATTAGTTTCCATGAAAAAAAATGACTTTTGCAGACCCCTACAATAGACAGTTTAAAGAAATAACTATTCTGTGTTTAAATTGTGCTCCTTAGTATTTTAAACAGATGGCAATGTCTTTCCTCTTGATTATAACTTTGAGGCATGCTTTACTAAATGGAATCAGCGGGGTTCATTAAGGTCCCATTTGATGTATCAGTATTATAAAAATACCATGTTAATTATCCTCAAACGTTGCAAGTTACCTCCATTTTCCTGCAATCAGAAGATGAGAGAAACCCTGTGAAGCAAATTAGTCCTAATTGAAAGAGGACTGATTAATATTTAAATAAGGCATTGTGTGAGGGATTCTGCCATGAGAAAAATAGGCTGAACATCTGAATTAATTGCATAGCAGGTTAAATTAAATTTCATATAATGGGTTGGAAGATGAGTTGGCACAGTGCTTTAGCAGGGAGCACAATGGCTGAAATACCAGTCTTTTCTTTCACTCTTGGCTGGATTCCACTGAGGTCCTTGTAGCCCTTACCTCTTTGTTGTCTTTCTTTCAATACAAACAAAGGTACTAACAGAAAATTGCAACCACATTTTAAAAAATGTTAATCCTTTTTGGGAGATAGCACCTGTCTACATTTTTGCATTTTTTCTTCCACCTTGGCTGCAAAATTGGGAAACATTAGTATCTTTTTCCGTGCCACGTTTAATGAGGATTGATGTCATAAAATGCTAATGGCTGGAATATAGTTAGAACTGTGCTATTAGTGGGTTATCACTGTCTGACATTTTCACTGCACAGGAGCATACATGTGGAGCCTGTTTAAAGTGATTGGGTTACTTAAGGGTCCCTGTTAGGGATATTTAATCCAACATAAATTACTTATGCACTTTGTTAGTGTTCAAAGGAAGAGTGTCACGTTGTACATGTTGGCAGTTTTCCAGTCAAGAGCTGTTAATTACTGTACAGCTAGTGAATACATTTTGTGGCAATGGAAGCCAAAGGGGGGAAAAACTATATCTATATTCCATCTAACTGAAAATGAATAGATGGGAGTGCAGGGGAAAAAGTAGACTGAAGTAATTTTCACCCTTAGGAGTTACAGTGCCATTTGTTTTCATTTTGAAAATAAAAACAAATGACAGTATGATTCCCTGAGGGGGAAGTACTTTAGCTATAAAGAATCCCTGCCAAAACCAAGCTATTATCTGTTTGTATGCTGATAAGAAAAAAGCATGTTCTCCAAAGCCCTAATTCATCTACATCTCTGCAGAGTTCAAGGTTCACTAAGATACTCTTTGCTTATCATATTGAATGCATGTGATAACTAGGAAAATGGCTGATAACTATAGTACTCATTTCTTTTTGACATGCAGTTTAGTATAGCCAAATTACTTTATATTCCCACTCTTATATTAACAAATGCTATTCTTGCCAAGGCTTGTGGGGGTCTAGTGGTGGAGAGACCCAGTAAATAACAAGTATCTTTTGATATTATCGTGTGTTTCAACTTTGGAAACTAGCCATAAGAAATAACTTTGAAGAGCTAAACACATTTTTTATATGGAAGCTCATGGATCATGTAACTGTGCTAGGGGAAAAATGCATAGTTCTGTTAGTAAAGTTACTGTATGGTCTACAAATAGCAAGCCTGTTATACCCTTGATCTCTACAAATGGAAATAAGGTTTGAATATAGCCTAAAGTGCTATCTTTATTTCATTTTATTATCTAACTGCAGTGCTACTTATGAAGTTGTCCATATGAAGTTCATAATGAAGATAACTCCATTTTCTGTCTATATTATTAAAATTGCTAAAGGCAAAATATATGCATGATTGTAGTTATGTAAACACTCCATTTCTCAAATGCATCATTTATGAAGCTACAGGGGAAAAGTGGAGTATCTTGCTTTTGCATAATAATAAATCCTACCAAACTACTTTTTTTTTTTAAGCTAAACTCAAAAGTTTTATTTTCAAGTGTTCCACTAACACTTTCATTACAGTCATTGGGAATTTTACTAAAATTCTCCTTTCTCCTTGGACATCACCAGACTTTAAGATCTCCATGTATGTACTGAAATACCCATTGACCTTGGGTCTCACCTTTTGCTGGTGAGGGGTGAAACTCAGCATAAAGACGTAGATCTGGAGACTGAAGTGTGTTTTGGGTTTGAGAAAATGCTCAAATCTGTATATTGGTTTTTATATGAGGACTCTAGATGGCTTGGTTTTGTTTGATGCAGATTATTATCACAATAAATCCAATAATACACAAGAACATGTGTATTATATATGCAGATAATTTATGTAATGAGTGATTGTCACTAGTGCCTTTTGCTCTCCCTCAACACTTTTGATAGTTTGCAACAGCAACTTTTTGTGTTTGGTCTTAACAGACACCATAGATCTTCAGGTCCAGGATTTTCTTTATTGTTTACACCACACCTGAAATAACTGAATTGATTTGGCTTACTAGAGTAAAAATGCTAGATTATATGTTCTGTACAATGCTCATGCCTGCAGTCATGCAGAGACTTAAAGTAACTCATTTTTTCATTAAGAATGCCTGAATTGCCACCCAGTAACTTCACATCTTTAGCACCTGAAAATACCCACACAGGGAGATGCTCAGTTTTTGTGCTGCTTGTAGCCATAACAGCAGCTATTTCTGTGGAAACCTCAAATTGTTCCTACTTAAGGCTGCTCAGGGTTTACAGTCTAGGCATATTTTACTCATTAATTCAATTCTAGGGAGAACAAACATACTTTCAGGTGAGGGGACAGAGCCCAAGACTCCTTCTTGGTTAAGGGCTGTAACCATTAGGAAAGAGAACAGAAAGTTTTGCATTTGCAGTGATCATTTTGGATGTCGTATCCCAGTGTACATCATGACTTCTGCTTTGGAAAGCTCTACTGCAGGGTGTGATACAAAAAGATGGTATAACCACACTATTAACTTAAATGTACTCAGAAGGAAAAATCAGATGCCTGTCCATGGGTGGGACTTTTGAACTGCAGACAGGACTTTAGAAGAGATTAGTTTTGATTTAATCACTCAAAACATTGGGTTTTTTTTTCCTGAATTTCATCCTTGTGTTCCTGGGGAATAAGCTAACTCAGCTGAAATTTGGAGTTTCACAAAGGGACCTTGTCCTGGGTTTGGCTGGGATAGAGTTCATTTTCTTCCTGGTAGCTGGTACAGTGCTGTGGTTTGGAGTTAGTATGTGAATAATGTTGATAACACACTGCTGTTTAGCTGTTGCTAAGCAGTGCTTACTCTAAGTCAAGGACTTTTCAGGTTCCCAGGCTGTGCCACTGAGCAGGTGCAGGAGAAGCCAGAAGGGAGCATGGCCAGGACAGCTGACCCAAACTCCCAAACTGGCCAAAGGGATATTCCATACCACGGAACGTCATGCACAGTGTAGAAACTGAGGGGAGTTGCCTGGAAAGGGCTGGTGGGTTGGGCATTGATTAGCAGGAGGTGAACAATTGTTTTGGGCATTATGTGTTTTTCTTGAGTTTTATCCTTTTTTTTATTATCTTCCTTTTCATGAAACTTGTTATGAATAGTGGTATTAGCATTATTATTCTTATACTTTGTTTCAATTATTAAACTGTTCTTATCTCAACCCATGAGCTTTACCCTTCTCTGATTCTCCTCCCTGTCCTACTGGAGGGGAAGGGAGGTGAACAAGTAGCTGAGTGGTAGCAGTGTAGTGGCACTCAGTTAATAGCTGGAGTCAAACTACGACAGACCTGTATACCCATCTTTTTCAATACTCAGTTTCATTTCCTAAGCATAAATTTGAGAAGATTAAAGCTTAGAATAGATGCATTTAAAAATGAATAATTAGATGATTTATTTTTATTAAAAGCAGACTTTTTTGTTATATAGTTCTAATTTCCTTATTAAATTCAATCTTTGTAAACAACATAAAATAATCTAATTAAATAAATATGACAGTATTCAATATCTCTACCAGTTAAAAATAAACATATGAATATGAATCACTGTTCCAAATAACTGATACAGATTATTTGCTTGGCTGTGAAAATTGAATGATGTTTTATATTCGTGTCATTAGTTAATTTGATTATCAAAATATTTTCCCAAACAAAGAATTGCTTCTTTAAATACAAAATTATTGTTATTATCTCAAAATCAAATACTTATTTTACGGTGTTCATTGATACTTTTCTGAAATCAATGATTACATAGAATAATATGATGTACTTTGGTTTTATAGTTCTTTCAAGTGATACTTTACTTCAGGGGAAAATTTTTGAAGTAGTGAAATACATTAATTGAACAGCAGTTTTTCATTAAAGCTTATCTTGCCAACAAATGAAATCCTGTGCTTAATAATTTTCAGTTTAAGGAATTGTGTTAAGATGGGCTTCATATTTCAGTTTTGGTTTTCCAGGGCCTCTCTCTTATGTACATTTTCATATGGCTCTCAGGGCTGTCTCTGGCAAAGAGGTAGCATTAGCCATGGTGGTAGCCAGGTTGCTTCTGGACCTTGGATGCAAATAAGCTGTTTGAAACTTAGGCAAGACCCAGCTGAACCTGAAAGGATGAAAGATTTTGCAGATTTCTTTTCCTAGTCTACTGTACGTGCAACAGGTACACAAATTAGGCAGAACCTGTGACATCTAGGAAAGCCTTTTCCTGTTTAGGTTATTTCTGATCTTTCAGAATGTGATGGCAAAAATTAATTCCTTCTTGAGTTCAAAGGACAAGACAGGGAATTTTTAATTGTTGGTTCTATGCAGCTGACTAGTAGTAAGGTCATATCTCCTGTCAAATACAGGTGGTCATTAATGACCGTGTGCAAATAAACAAATAAAGAACGGTACCTTAGTAGTGTTTTTGCCTCATACAAAAATTGTGCTTGGCTTAATCCCAGAAAAAATGAAGTGATGCAATATGTTAAGCAGAGGCACTGCTGATTTTTGATTTCTTGGAGCTACATATGAATTATCAGGTAAGCTGTTCTCCTTTATGAAACTTAAGAACCTCTGGGTGTGTTCAGAGATGAAGTACTACACATCTTGGCAATAAGGTATTAACAGAAAATAAAGACTCACCTAAACGCTCTTATTGTTAGGCATGAACTGAGTAGTCATTTTCACAATTGGATCTCTGTTCTGAAACCTAAGTACCATTATAAAAAATTTGATTCCTGAGGTTCCAGCTCTCAGAGCAGTTTTTCTCAGATTTTTTTAAGCAGTAAAGTGGAGACCTAGCTTGGAAATTCTGAGGGAAAAGAGCATGTGATATCAAAGATGGGGGTGAGGGTCCATGTGTGTGTTTTAGTATCTGGAAATTAATAAATCATCCCATGTCTCAAAAGGAATCTTTAGAAAGAAGTGGAGCTTTTACTAGAAGCAGGTTTCTGTAGAATTTAGCAATACTCTGAGTTTCTATAGAATTTAGCAATACTCTTTTAGTTACACCCAAATTTACAATGGTGTTTCAAGTTAAATAAAGCTAAAACTCAAAGCAAATGTTTTCCACTGGACTTCAGTGAACTGCGTGATCCTTGACGTGTTTTTCCTGCCAACAAAATAAACCCATGGCATATGTAGCACAGTCCTTAATCATGATTAAGCTATTTATCCTCAAAATATCATTTCTCACTATCTTTTTTTTTCACAGTTGACAATTACATCATTAAAAGAGTATGTAGAGTTGATTTAAGGATAACATGTCAGTTAGACAATGCAGGGTAAATATCTCATATTTCAAGAATACATATATGATTTTTTTTTTTTTGGCAAGAATGCTTGAATTTCCTGATGGCGTTCAGGTTTCTTTCACGAATGCTAGCACATCAGATGATAAAAAAGTTTTGATATCTTCATTTTTAATCTCTAAAAATATGAAATCAGCTAAATATGTATGTTACCCCAGTCTTAAAAACTATTTACACTGTTGTGATTATTGTATTTTAGAAGTGTTACTATGCAGCCTAAAATAAATTAACAATCTGCTCAAAATTTTTTGATATGTAGATCAAATGCTCCAGTCTGTCATTCATATCGTATATACACACACTTATTTACATTTAGGCTTACGTACCTTCATCAACTTCTTGCTTTCAGAATTTGGGCTATAATTTGCTAAACAATATTTCTACTTTTTTTTTTTATTCCATAGTATCTTTTTATAGTACTTTAATACTAGCACTCTCTTTTCAAACTTCTAGTTTTGAAGGCACATCTTCCAAATGTGTGAATCTCTCTATCTGCAGGTTGTCCATGTTTGTTTCTGAGAAGCTCTAAATTGGTAGCAATCAACTTGAAAGTGTGTAGTAGCTGTCAAATCTGAGAACAGTCTGCACACGATTTTATGACTGATTTAGCGTGTACTGGGAGCCAGAGTAATAAAAAGTAATTGGTTGTTTCACCCATCTGTGTTTGATGGTTAGGAACCTGGTCCACAAAGACTCAACTGGGAGAGTCTGTAAACAATTCCAGCTCCAAGAGCTGCTTGTGTGCTGGGGCTGGACCCAATTCCATCTCAGAGCAAGTGTGGGGAACTCACCCTTTGGCCTCGTGTACTGCGGTCACACAGGAAGGAGTCAGTGCACAGTCTGGCCAAGCGTCTGGTCAGAAGAGTTTGGTAAGCAAGACAACAGTCTAGGCTAGGGTGATCATCTGGGTTTCAGTTGCTGATCCTTGGCCTGGCCTGGCTTGCCCTAAGTACACTGTGAGGCGCATGAGATATCTTGTATTAAGGTTCAGCCCTTGACTCTGCCACACAGTCACTGTGCTTTTCCTCATCTTGGTTCAGCAAGTGAGGGAGAGGAAGGGTAGTCAGAGGAGCACTGCCCCAGAGGAGACCTGGAGGTGCCCAGCTGGCAGGAGAGGCAGCTGCAGGCATATCACTTCATGCTATCTGAATGAAGAGCTGGAATCTGTCTCTTAGTGAGCTCCAGCTAGGCTGTATAGCATGTGACATCCCTCCACCCTAATTCTGGAGTAGGCCTGCTAAAAGCAGTTGAGTTACAGATGGAGATGAAGGTTCAGGCTTCACCTACACTTTTCATGATGAGTAGCTGTGCCTTGATTGTATTTGCTCTTCCAGCCACAATGTTAAATGACAAAATGAAACTAGATGGATCACAAGCAAATCGGGAAAACCTTACTAACTCTTACCTGCTGTTGTGGTTTAACTCCAGCCAGATACCAAGCCCCATGCAGCTGCTCTCTCGCTATCCCACAAGCAGGACTGAGGAGAGAATCAGAAGGGTAAAAGCCAAAAAAGTGATGAGTTGAGATAAACAAAGTTTAATAGGTAAAGCAAAAGCCTTGCACACAAGCAAAGCAAAATGAGGAATTAATTCACAGCTTCCCATGGGCAGGGAGGTGTTCAGCCATCTCCGGGAGAGCAGGACCTCATCATGCATAACAGTTACTTGGGATGACAAACACGATCACTCCAAATATCCCCCTTCTTCTTTCTTTCCACAGCTTTATGTACTGAGCATGATGTCATATGATATGGAATAACCCTTTGATCAGTTGGGGGCAGCTGTCCCAGCTGTGTCTCCTCCCAACCCTCCATGCACCCCCAGCCTCCTCACCAGTGTGGCAGTATGAAAAGCAGAAAAGGCCTTGGCTCTGTGTAAGCCCTGCTCAACAATAACAAAAACATCTCTATATTATCAACCCTGTGTTCAGCACAAGGCCAAAACACAGCCCCATACCAACCACTGTGAAGAATATTAACTCTACCCCAGCCAAAACCAGCCCATCTGCTTTGTTAGTTTTGGGTGATGGCTTATGAGCTGCAGTAGTTTTCAGAGAGGTCTGAAACTGTTGTGGGGCAATGACTATAAAGCACACTGCTGGAGGCCTGGACCCTGCAAAGTGCAGGATAAGGAAAGAGGGGCCAGTGATGTGGTAGACTGTCCTTGCTGGTGTGTCCTATGGTGCAGCCTGCAGTAAAGAGTTTTGTCTGGAGAGGGAGTGTGGCATGGGAACCAGGTTCAGTTTATGCTTCTCCAGAGCATTCCCCACCACTTTAAAATCCTATTCCCTGGCAGATGATTGTCCCTGATCAGGTTTGAACAGAACCTCCCAGACCAGAGTAAGGTAAGCCTGTATTGACATGTAAATATTTACCTTGTTGTTAATGCATATCTGGAGACTGGACTGTCTTCCAAATAGAAACAATGAAGGAGCAGAGCAGAAATTCTGCTACCCTTGTACACCACAGATAAACATTCAGCAAAGCATTTTCTTTGTTAAATCAAAGTGCTCAATATTGACCCTTTGTAAGAACACTGTTATCCATTTTTAATGGGAGTATGGTGAGTAGTTGAGAAGCTGCATAATGCATTTCAAGCATTTCACTATGTGTTTGTCCTGATCTGTGCCATCACAGTCAAAAGAGGGGGAATACTTACTTTGAAAATAACCTTAATAAGTAGTAAGAAGCTTCAGAATACATACAATGTTCTAATTATTGCTCGTAATACTAACATTTCATGTCTGCTAAAGGGCTCACTCAGAATAGAATTTTGTAGTGAAAACTTGTTCTGATCACTAACATAATTTTAAAAACGTCTACAGAGAACATTAAGATTTGCAATATCACCATAAATAAAGAAAAGTTAATTTTAAGTTGTCATGTAGCTAGGTTAAATATAATGTTCATTTCCCATTCAGCATTTTGGTATCATCTCCAAATAAGTAACTTATGCTACTTTTTTTTTTTCTTTTTGGCATGTCACAATAAATAGCAAACCACTTCTCTCCCTCTCTTTCTCCTGCCAAGATGTAGTGTGACTCAGTTGCCTCGGTTTTTCCCTACAGGGAGGGGCACTTTATGCCTTGCAGAAGCAAAGTATGAACAGGCAAAGACTGTTGGATATATACCTTCCTTGGAATGCTGCTGCACAGCCAGAGCAGGGGAAAGGAGCCACAGTAAAATGACAACCTGGACCGCAATTACATAAGGACAAGAGAAGTGGTTATGGCTCGGGTAGCTCACAGGAAGTACAGTAGTTCCTGCAACAGCAGGATAGGAGCCTCTAGAACATTAACCTCGCTCAGAATGATCTTTAAAAAAACCCTTCTTTTTGTATAAAGTAACAGTTCTTAATTGCTAGACAAAAGTGCTATCATTTAAATTTGCAATACATAAAGGGAGTTGAAATTGGTTTGAAAAGTAAAGTACTTTTGCTTAAAAATATTAAAGCATACAGGGCTGGACTTTGAAACTGGCATTTGGCATAGACAGGAACCCACTTAGGGTGTTGTAGCTTTACTTACTGTGCAGAGGAACAATTAAAAAAATCTTTGGGATGTTGTTATCGCAGCCTATAGAATTAGGAGAGCCTAATGAAGCCCTTTCCTTTAAAGCAAACGTATGTCACAATTAAAATTTCTTTATTCCCACTATGACTATAGTGTGACACACTTCTTTCTCTCCAGGAAAAGTAAAGGGAATGGCAGCTGTCCTGAAAATATTTCTTGGCCTCCTTTTATGTGTGAGATTGTTAGTATTTCCTCTCAACTGAAGGGAAGAGAAGGGAATGGATACTGCTATGCATGAAATGTGGAAGATGTAAATCAAAGATTGTAGTGTTTCTGAAATGTTTTTACAATTTCATCATGCTGTGATGTAGTCTACATAATTAGCCTTTCCCTTACAATATTATTTACCCTCCTTATCTATTGGGAAGATATTTCTTTTATAATGATATGTAGGAGTCTGAGTTCTGTAAACTGGGAGTTGCTTTCAATATCTTTCAGTGGGTGCCCACAGTTGGCAGTGTGATGTGAAACATAACTCACCTTTATCCTGTTCACTTCAGTGACACATTTACACATTTCCTTGGGAAGGTGAAGAAGGCTCACCATAGGGTTATGTCAAAGTGTTGTTGAGGTGGTTTGATTAAAAGAAAGCCAAACTAATTTTAGTAGAGGGAGACAGGAAAGGGGAAAGAACTAGTTTAATTTAGGGTTGCATAGTATCTTGTTTTTCCTGGAAGAAAAGAAGAATGAAGAAGGTGGCTTCCTGTTCTTTAGACAAAAAGCTCGTTGCCTATTTTATCGTGAGTAATTTGTACAAAGCCTCCACAGCCTCTCCATATTCAAGTTAAAGGGAGGGGCAAGGACAAGCTGATATTTTGGCTTTCTTTAAGAGAAGCAGTTCCTGTCTGTACCCACAACAGTTACACCTTACTCAGCTCTACAGGAATCATAGAACCATAGAGTGGTTTGGGTTGGAAGGCACCTTTAAAAATCATTTAGTTCTAACCCCCCTGCCATGAAACTTCCAGGGAACTTTCCACTAGACTAGGTTGCTCAGAGCCCCATCCAATCTGTCCTTGACCACTGCTAGGGATGGGGCATCCACAGCTTTCTGGGCAACGTGTTCCAGTGCCTTACCACCCCCACAGTGGAGGATTCCTTCCTTATATGCAGTCCAAGTCTACCCTCTGTAAGTTTAAAATTGTTGCCCCTTCTGGCATTACAGGCCCTGGTAAAAAGTCTCTCTGCATCTATCTTATAAGTGCCCTTATCACAGAATCACCAAATCAATTAGGCTGGAAAAGACCTCTAAGATCATCAAGTCCTACCTATGACTGAACACCACCGTGTCAACTAGATCATGGCACTAAGTGCCACATCCAGACTTTTCCTTAAACACCTCCAGGAATGGTGACTCCACCAACTCCCTGGGCAGTCCATTCCAATGTCTAATCACCCATTCTATAAAGAAATGTCTAATGTCCAACCTAAACCTTCTCTGGTGCAGCTTAAGACAGTGTCCTCTCATCCTGTTGCTAATTGCCTGGGAGAAGAGGCCAACCCCCACCTGAATAAAACCTCTTTTCTTCTTGCTAAACAATTCCAGTTCCATCCTAACAGGACATCCACTCCAGATCCTTCACCAGATTCATTGCCCTTCTCTGAACTCACTCCAACACCTCAATTTCCTTCCTGTATTGAGGGGCCCAGAACTGGACACAGCACTCGAGGTGTGGCCACACCAGTGCCTAGCACAGGGGAAGAATCACTTCCCTCGTCCTTCTGGGCACATCGTTTCTAATACAGGCCAGGATGGCATTGACCTTCTTGGCCACCTGGCCACACTGCTGGCTCACGTTCAGCCACTGTTGACCAGCACTCTCACGTCCTTTTTCACTGGGATGCTTTCCAGCCACTCTGTCACCAACCTGTAACTCTGCATGAGGTTGTTGTGGCCAAAGTGCAGGACCTACCACTTGGCCTTGCTGAACCTCATGACATTTGTCTTGGCCCTTCTATCCAGCCTGTCCAGATCCCTCTGAAGAGCCTTCCTAAACTCCAACAAATCAACACTGGCCATATTCTTCTGCATACTGTAGCTACCCAAATATCCATTGCCTTCAGTGTGATATTTGAATATATCTATGTATTTTCATCTGATTAAATTTTGAAAACTTTATTCATGTGTATTGTAAATCTGCACTGGATATAATAAGGACAACATACAGAATAGTTAAATAATGACATTCTTCTGATTTAAGTAAGTACTCTTCAAATAGATTTATTATTGACTTTGTAATGTTACACAGGGTTTTTTTTAGAAGTGCCGATTATACATACAGATAAATGAAAAAATATTTACTTGTCGGGAGTGTGAGTTTTCATTTCAGTTTTGTCCCACAGATTCCTTAAATTTAGTAGTAAAAAAAAAAA
The DNA here is from genome assembly GCA_035583135.1 of Lophotriccus pileatus. Taxonomy (NCBI): domain Eukaryota; kingdom Metazoa; phylum Chordata; class Aves; order Passeriformes; family Tyrannidae; genus Lophotriccus; species Lophotriccus pileatus. Next base: position 113,870,424 of record JAWWES010000081.1, on the reverse strand, counting down.
AAGACTGTTTTTTGGTCAGTAATCATTTTTGTGTTGTCTTCTACTTTTGACAGTCGTTTGTATGCACTAAGTAAAAGGTAGGATGAATGGCCTATTTCTGTCTGTTTTCATTACTGTGCTCTTTCCCTGTGCTCCATCTTTTTCTCTGTATATGCCTACTGGGACATTAAAGATTCTGTAATTATTTCAATAAGATCAGGGTTATAGATTTTTTTGTTCCACTTAGTTGTTTGCTAATAAACCTGCCTCTCTGCTGAAAGCTAACAAATTTCTTATTTAATACTGTACTTTTTTTTTACATGATATATTAAAGAGCATTTTAAAAGGTCAGGACTGTGCAATTTACTGTTTTCCCATGCTGTTGTAGCAGTCTCAAGGTAGCTTCTTAACTGAAAATTCCAAAGTCATCATCATCCTTTTGAAAACATAAATATTAAAGCGGTCTTGTTTCTTATTTCAAAATCTCAAGGAAATTGGAATCGTTTGAGATATTGCAGTGCTTAAATCCTAGAATGGTTTTAGCTGTAGTAGGGAGTATGTTTGTGGCCTCACAAATGAGAATATGCTAAGGGAGCAACAGAAACCAGATGAATTGGAACACTGCAATAATACATTCTTCAGATAAGTGCATAGGATTTTCCCTAATATCAAGTTATTTGACATCTGTGGTGTAAAACAACATCTCTTAAACATTTTGACCACACGGTTTCAGCCCAGGCTAGGATGGAGGTCTACATAGGATGGATGCATTATATCCTGTCTCCTAACACTTCAGCCCTGTGCCTAAGCTGGGACCCCCGTCAGCAGTGCTGCCGTTTTCAAAGCACTTTTCAACATACTCTTGAAAATTAGTTCCCTAGTGCCTAAAACGATACTTATTCTTACATTCAGAAGGGTTCATTTTTAGTGCTGAGTAAACCATTGTCTTTCTCAGTACTGTGTACTGTGAAATTGTTCTTGGAAGAGAGCACCTTTTCCTGACGCCAGTTGTATTTTGAAGAGGGATCTCAGGTATTGAATCAATCCAGCTCTAGATTGTTCAGAGGCGTTGATTTTCATTTTTTTCTGTAGTTGTGCGGTGCTTTCCTTAGGAGGCAATTGACAGTTACTCAGTCCGTGCATGACTCTGATTTATTATTTATTTATTGCCTGCATGAAGCAAAACACTTAACATTAGATCTGTCAGTTGTTCAGGGCTAAAACCTTTGTTTCTCAGCCTTGCAAACTGGACATTTTCTTGGACTTTTTTGCCTGCTCACAGTGACAGCATAGCAATTACCTTCTTAAAAGACTCTTTTATCTTGTGTACCTATGTAAAAGACTGTTCCCAATATTGGCCTTATAATTGTCCTGAGTGTATTTTATACTTAAAGTTTGAATGAACAGAGGACCTTGTGAACTGGTCTTGTCAAAGCTTCAGGAGATTTTTGGCAAGTTTAGCATGTATCGTATGCTTTATAGCATGAGCTGCTATTAGCTCTACTCAACAGCTGAAGCAATTTAGCCAACTGCTCTACAGATAAATTGCTTCTTTGCACTCTGTTTCTTTCTGAGACCAGATGGAGTTCAGAGACTTGACCCCAAAAGGCATATTTTTACTACTTCTTGAGACCCAACTTCGTATATCCTTGGTTTCCAAATTATTAAGTGTCTAGTGCTAGCAGACTTCTGTTAAGTTTCTTTTGAGAATTCAGGACTCCACATGTTTCTATAATTTTTAAAGTGTGTCCCATCAAAAACTAGGTAGCTGTAGTTAGCAGTCCATATACATCTGGAGTATAGGGAAAGATGAAGACAAACTTGCCACAATCCAGAAAAAGAAGGGAACAGGAATGAAAGATCTAAAATATTAACTCATGTAGATGAGAGTTAATAGCTGTTCTCAGCTTGTAAAGGGGATTGAGATAAAATGCTGGAATAGGATGTTAAGAAATATTGTGATAACTCCAGCCTTGGAGGGGATTTTCTTTTAGAATAGGTTTGGTGGTAATTAGTCAAGAACCATCTATGTGTACTTAGCTCTGCATTAATCGAAGAGGTTGGAGATCATTTGAGACATGTCCTGCCATTAGTTTTGAGCAAACAGTTCAAGGACTGAGGCATTGTGAGTGGTCATATATTTATTTCATCTATGATGGCATAGGTTTTTTAATCAGGCACTTACTAGATTTACTGATTTCCCCCCTAGACATGCTTGCAAGGGAAAGGCGGATATTAGAACTTCTTAAGATGACCCATTGCTAAACAATAGCAGGGCTTTTATGTGCAGACTCAAAGGATGCAGATTGCAACTTTTAACACTTGGGTTTCTAACCATGGCTAAGGCTTTGTCTGCCTAATAAAACTTGTTGTCATGAATCTGTTAGGCTCAGCAGTACAGATGAGCTGCTATATATCATCCTGGGTAATAGAACAGGTAACTTTAATCTGTTAGACATAGAATTTTAGTATTATAAGGTGCTGTTCTTATACATAGACTGAACTCAAGTGCACACAGAGGCCAAGAAAACCACCACACTGAGCAACTTCTGCATCAGAATTTCTTCTTTGTTCACGTAGTATCAATTTAAAGATTCTATTTATGGAAAATACTTCATGTTCTTATGTAAGTTGCTTCCATGAGATGTTTTTCTCAGTCACATATGTGTGTTTTCTGTTTGGCATGAATTACCTGTTCCAAGTATTCAAGTTTTACACTTTCTCTGTTCATTGATAAAGAACTCCTCAGTAGCACAGATTTGAGTTGATAGTTGCAGTTTGTATTGAAAGCATCTCATAACATTACTTTTGGTAAATAACTGAAAATGGGGTTTATCTAGACTAACACTCTGAATCATTCCTTTGGCCCCTGATTGTTTCTTAATGCTTCAGGATATTACTTGAGGTGTAGACATGTCAGAATCGGACAGGAGATTCCCACACTGGATCTTACTGGTAACTTGTAGAACTGCTGCATTCTTTACTCTCCTGCTCACAGTAGAGCATTCACTTGCTCTTGACTATTTGGTTCTTACCAAAGTTACTTTGTCAGTTTATGTGCAGGTGACTTTACGTTGCAATTGTTTTCCAGTCTGCAGTTGTTCATTTGTGCAAGTGGCAAGTACAAAACCATGTTCAAATGCAGTTCAGATGAGCACACTTCCCAGATGCTTTTCTATAGTTCATCTTCCCCTTTTGCGATTTATGACTTCATCAGCTCCTTACATTTCCTCCAAGTTTTACTGGGTGAGTGATAGAGTTCCTGCATAGCATCAGGTTGAGAACTTCACGCCTGGAAGCGTTTCTCTGAATGATATTTCCGCAATTGCTGTTATTTTTAGTGATCTGTCAGTTAGTAAGGTTTTGCTGTATATGGCGGGTTATACTGAGTTTGTACACTACTTTAAAAAATGTGGACTGAAATCTAAATGGTACAAGAAATACAATTATATTATGTCAATTCAATCCTTTCAGTCAGGCTTGTGGTGTCATGAAAAAAAATAAGATTTTTTGGGAAGACCCTTTTCCTGTAAAATAAAATTCAATACCATTGGTTCACCTGCCCTTTTACTATTTATTATTGCATCATTTAATAGGCTTTGATGATTTCAGATTCAGGCTAACATGAGTTTTGTCTGGTCTTATCCTATTTATGTTTCCGAAATATTCATGTATAATGATTTTGTCTCCAGCCCAGCAGAACTTCTCCAGTGTTTCAAAATCTAGTTAAAAAATAAATGAGGGGAGGACTTAAAGGTCTCCTGGGCCAATCCTTTCTGAACCCTTGGGTATAAGCTCTCTGACCCAGCGATATTACATGTTTTACTTCACTTTGCTTTAGCTTTTTAGTATCCTACACAGTTAGAAAAGAAATCACAGTTGTTTGGTCGTCACTGTAAATAAGTAATATATCACTTTCTGAAATATCTATTAGATTCATTTATCTTTTGTATCACAGTTGTTAATGTCATTATCCACTTCTGGGACCAGATGTTTGACACTGCCCAGATTTCATTGGTTAATGACACTATTTGCCCATACCAGAAATTACTTTTTTTTTCTCCAGCCCTTTGGCTTCCATAATCAATGGCTTGCATTTCTAAACTGCTGCATTTCTGTAAACTTCCACATTTTTCACTTTAGGCATATATGAAAGAAAAAATTGTTCCAACTACTTTTCCTCTCAGCTTGGATGGTTTTTCACCAAAGAAAATCCTACTTTCATGACTGCAGAATAGTGCAGGTTTTATAGTTCGATTTTTCGTATTCTTTTGCATTAAAATATCTACTTTGCTCACTTTTATTTGTAAATGTCTTTAAAATTATTTGGGAACACTGACTTTTTACAGAGGAAAAAAAAGATCTGTGTCATACTTGCATATTGTAATTGAAATTCATTTGTGAATGCTCTAACATAGGCTGTTACCAGTTTTAGGGAATGATCAGGTTATTTTTATCTATCACACTGAGATCTAGTACAGAATGATTTTAAGTTGCTTGATTTGCTTTTTATGTTGTGAATAGATGTGTAATTTTAGACATTTCAAAAATACTTTATCAGTATCATCAGAAGTCTACCAGCTCATGTTTTCTGAAACCTGTGTGATTTTCTACATATTTACATGTATATCTATGTAATTTTTAGATGCCTGCTCCTTCTACTTATCTGTGTTGGCAGCTATAACCAACCTCTTATTGTTGTCAGTCAGATACAACTATGCTGAATTAGCCTGTAGTTCTTAAGTATGTAAATGATATCTTTAATGTGGAGTTCAACATTCTTGCTTCTTCTGTCTGTCTTTCCTATTTAGGTTTTACTGATAAGTTTCAGTCATGTGAATTTTCATGCCAGGTTTCAGTCCTACTGAATGTCAAATTTTGTTTCACTGACATATAACTGCAGTTTCTAATTTGTCTTTGTTTCTCACAGAACAATTTATAGCTTGCCTTAGTTTTGTTTGTTTACAATGATTTTCCTTTAGGTCTCTACTTTTATGACTATGTATTAAGTGGTCCTTTAGCATGTATTTTAGACAGTAAGTTACAGTTCTTCAGTCTCTTGTTCTGAAGGGAAGGCAGAATTACTTAGAAAAATCAGAACTGCAGAAGTTCCATCGTGAAAACAAAACAGTGTCGTACAGGGTTGGTTTTTTTTTTTTTTTAGCTTGCGGTTGTTATATAATGAAGAATATATACAGACTCTCTCTCTTTCTCTTCTCTTTGCTTAAAACAGATCAAGGTAAACAGTTGAGGCAAGAGGAAACCAACTGTTTTTCCATTCACCTTATTATTGAGCTGTGGTTAAAAGAACTTCCTTTTTCGTACTATCAAAAAGATCTCAACTAAAACTTCAGTTGAACATGGAGAAGAAGTAGACTCTTTCAGGGATAGGAAAATACATAGAGACACTTGCCTTTGCCCAGTGAAGGCTAAAAAGTGTCATGTTAAATGTGGTTTGATAGCTTTTCTAAGTTACGCTTTATTGTATGCATGGCAGAAGATAGGAATGTTTATTTTTGTTCCTTGGCTTGATTTAATGTTGAAATTTTGATCATACAAAATATTTTACATCACTTGTTATCACAGTTTGCAATTTTAGCCATAATAGCATAAAACAGAAATACTAAAGGAACTGAAAATGGAGTATTTTAGAAACATGAAGTGTGAAGCTCTGCCCTGTTCTTGTTCAGAGCAAAACTTCTGCTGACTTAATGGAGGCCAAAATTTTGCACAAAGATTACAACTAAATAAGAAAGCACAACCAGCAGAGTATTTTTGGGTGGTTGTTACATGCCTCAGGAAGTATTACAAGACATGAAACTAAAGGATGCATGAATTTAACCACCCAAGAAGTGTAATAATCACCCAGGAGTGGGAGGAGGGGGAAGCTGAGTTCAGTTAAAAACCTGCTTTTTTGCCCTAAAACAAATATTCATTTAATGACAAATGTGGAGAGGAAAAGACATCACATAAATCAGAGATTTTTACTGGTGCTTGAAGTTCCTGGATTGTTCCAGAGTACAGGAGGCACTGGATAAAGTAAATAAAGAGGTGGGAGACTGGGACCTGGGCCCCAGTGAGATGCAGAGTTACCCTTTGGCAGTCCATCTTTGGGATAATCTTGGGGATATATTTTCTTTCTTTCCTTCCCCCCACCTCCCTTCCCTGTGCTTTTGTACACACCTTAAGCAGTAAGGGAGGAAAATCCCTTGTCCATTCTTCCCTCTTCCCCTCTCCATCCCCAGGAACTAAGTGGCAATTTCAGACATCAGCTGCAGATTATTTTGTGGTATCAGTCCTGCCTTTTTTCACAGATTTATTCAGACAGTGAGATGAGAGATGAGGCGTCCTCATTCCCTTTTTCTTGGTGAAGAAAGACGTACGTTTGTAGAAGAGCTGGGGTGGAGCCAGTGGTGCAAGGGAGACCAGGTATCTAACGTTCGTTGTGACAAAAATAGGCTTAAACCACCCACTTTCAGTCTGACTGCTGAAGTTCATTTGTACAGATAGCTGCCAGGATCAACAGGCATTGCCGTGTGCGGAGAGCATGCAGTTAATCTGAGTTGGTGCATCCAAATGTAGTCATGGTTGCGTAATTTTCTTGTCAGGTTCAACTGTTACATTTGTAGAACATCTTCAGCAACCACTCACTTCATCATAAGGTTTTAAGAGCCATATTCTCCATTATACTTTAAAATGTGCGTAATCCTTTCATTATTGAGAAAAAAATGCCAGTTCGGTTCAGAAACGGGGGAAAGCAGATGCTTAATTTTGAGATGTGCTTGATTTGTCATTTCTCAGGAAAGCCTTACATAATATAAATAATATGCAGTATTTAATATACATAAGTGCTTTCTTGAATAGAGATGCTTATTTATTGCTTAACAATAAGCATCTGCTTACGCACTTAGAAGTGTTTCATACATGTATACATACTTACTTAATTTTTTTTCTGTGAACAGACTTGGGGAGGACATAAAACTGTTTACAGATTTAAAGTCAAGTACATGCATAAGGGATTTCAGTTTTAGGGTTTAATTTGAAAAATATAAATGTAAGTCAAAATTAAATTAAAGGACTGTCTTTGCATCATCCTAAGTGATTGGTATGCCTTTACTACTAAGAATGTATCTAAAGCTGTAATTACAGTATTTTATACAAACTTTTATCAACAATGATGCTAGCATGTTCATTTGCCACTTGGTGGCCTTTGGTCAAATAATGTTGCAAAGAAAATATTACTAAAATAAAGTACGATACATATTTTCACATATTCTCTAGAAAAGAGGGGTTTAAAGTTAATATTATTTTATTTTGGTTTGGGTTTTTTTTTACCATAAAAGAAAACAGCTTTCCTGTTTAGCAAAGAGCACCCCAAGACCACATTTGATTGTTATGGTTACACTACATCAACTAAAACTATTCATAGAACTGCCTCTGTGTTTCTATACAGATTTCCTCTGATTTCTGCTTTCTCTCTCATAAATAGTCATCTTTAGAAATTACCACTAATAAATCCCAAAATGTGTTTTCCTGCAGTACTTGAGCACAATGGTTGGTAAGTCCCAAGATGAAATGGCACAAATTTGTCAACAGCTTCCACAAAACCCAGCATGGTTACTACTTTATGAGTATGGATGTAATTAATTAGTAGGTCATCAGAACGAAATGGTTCAGAAAAGACTATTGTAATTTTTGAAAAACCTATCACCAAGCTGAGAAATTGCAATTCTCAGCTGTAATCAGCATTTTCAGTATTGTCCTTAATAGTAGCGTTGAGAGTGTGGGGGCTGGTTAGAAGTTAAATGACTAAACCCTTTAACCTCACCCTAGTTTTGGTCATGTTTCTGGTTTCTGGTAATTATCTTGTCTAAAGTCATATACTGGCTGCTCAGGTTAGATGTTCAGATGATTTCATTTCAGGCATGTCTCCAGTTTTTATATTTCTACACATTTTCTACAATGCCTTTTTGTAATGTCTGTTTTTACTTGAGAGTTAGTTGACTATTTGCTTCATTAGTACAGGGCAAGTGAAAGCTGTAGGTATAAAGCTGCCTTTTTACATCTATGCCTTTTGCTATCATTTTTTCTTTAGAGTAATACATTTACATTTCATAATCATAAACATGAAATTGAAGATGAAATCAGTTCTTGAAAGATTAATTCAGTCCTGCTCACAGCTGCAAAGACTGTAGAAATAAATATCATTTTGCAGGAACATATTCCTGACAAAGGGCATAACAAAAGACTGATTTCTATTCAGAGATAGTGGGTATATTTATTTTGCATGGAGGGGGGAGGGGCTGTGGTTGACTGCTTGCGACCCTGACCTAGTTTTGTAGCTGCTTATTATTCAGCTATATGTTTGAGAAATCTCTGTAATTTAATTTGGCAACCTCTTCTGCATGTCTGCACGTAGCAGTAGGTGCTCTTAATATTAGTCGTGTCCCATGCTGAATCATATTTATTTAGAAAAAGGAAAATCCTAATGCACTCATAACTCAGAAAGAAACTGTTAATTGTTAGCAGAGAACTGCCTGATTACAGACTGGATGTCTCGTCCAAGGCCCTGCCATAATTAGTAACCACTGTTGACATTTAGATTTAAATTGAATTTTCTTCTAATTAAACCCAGAGGGGGTTGATCCTCTCAGATGTACAGGTTAATAAAATTAGTCAGAAACTGTTAAACAGTAAACTGAATTCTCCAAGAGAGCTTTCCCAGTGTATTGTTAGGAATTCTGTAATTAATATTCAAAGGATTCATTAGATTTGGAGTTGTCCTTTTTTGTTTTGGGTTGCATCTGGGTTTGTTGCAGCTATTTCTTTAATTAGGTCTGTTTGCGTTTGATATCTGCAGTAATACTAATTTCCATCGTGTTTGTGCATGTGTGATTATAAGTGCTGTAGCACCATTCATCCATACTGTGCAACTGTTATATGTAATAACTAGCTGCCTTTTTTCTTTGCACATTCAGTGAATAGTAATCCCAAAACCTAAAAGCAGTCCGAAATGAATTTTAGGAATGTAGCCTAGAGTAGCTGATGTCTATTTCTCATCTTCATACAAATGTTAAAACTGCCACAGTGTCATTTGCTTTCCTATTTACCATTACTTTTTTGCTGATCCTTCCCAAGCTTTTTGTTTAAATAGGATTATTTTTTTCTGATGAAATCTAGATGTTTGTATTTTTCCTACTGCTTTTTCAAGTACCATCAGTTGGATTGAGATCTCAGCCTACTTGAAATTAATCTGTGTTTTTGCTTTCTTGTCCTGCTCAAAGATTAAGTTATGAATATGAAAACTATTAAGCATGTGTGCCAGGAAATCTCAAGAGTACCAGTGATGTGAGAAAAAGTAGAGTCAGAAATGATATAGGGAGATATTTGAACATTAAACTTTTGAGAATATGAGAATTTTTACAAAACTACTTTGTGGGAGTAAAGTTTCTCTAACAAAGATCTCATAGCTGAACTCTTGTGGGTTTTTTTTAATAGCTCTTATACAGAGGAAATCCGGTAAAATATCAGTGGGCCCTGAGAACAATTTAGTACCAGTACTAAAAACTTAATATCGGTTTTACAAACAAATGTGAAGAATATATTTTACCATTTAATGAGCGTCATGAAAGTTATGGGTTTGGTTTAAATCAATTTCTGCTCCACTGTAATTTAAAAGTAGAAGGTATAGAGACATACAAAATGATAAATGAAAATTTATAAAGAATGCTTTCCTGAAAGGTATCTTGAAATTCATAAAAGTTGTTCAATACTACTGAATTGAATTTACTCCCAAAATGAATATAATTTCCATTCTTTTCTCCTTAATCATTTAAGCCAAACAAACAAAAAAATCTAGATGACTTCATTTTTCTTGCTTCATCTGACTAAATAAATTGGATTAGGTAAAGAATGCTTCTCACTGAGAATTGGCTTCAGATGGTACAAAACCACTAAAAATACAATGAACAATTCACTGCAGTGGTGCATGGGTAAATTTAACTCTCCTGCAGGTTTGTTGTGTAGAAATCACAAAGAAGATCAAACCAGAAGTGGCTGAAACCGTCAGAACCAGAACTGCAAATCTTAACCCATTTAAAAGTGTTGTTGATCTAAATGAGTCTTTAATAGGAACGGTTTGTGTGGATAACAGTATTGGGATTCAGAAGGTATGGTTCTCAAAGAAACATCTGAAAAAATCTGAGTAAGAACAGTGAATTGGAAAACAAACTTCTTTAGCCCACAGACCAGTCTTTACACTGAAAAGAGACTTAATATTGCTATTGATTTTACACAAAAGGTGTCTACTATGGTGATGGGCAGCAGTTCTGCTGAAATCAATAGGTAATTAAACCCCTGATGAGAATGCAGTCTTAAACTGAATTAAACTAAACTTTCGCAGTGGCCAAATCCCATTACCCTGAAAATATACCCCAAAGTCTCAAAAATTACCTGTAATCACCTCCAAGGGCCATAAACTCAATCCTAAGTTTGACAACATAGTAGCCTTGTTACATGGAATCTGAGCTTCCATGCGTGGATGAGAATGTGCAGACCATGGTCCTTATATGTGATTGGAAGTGTCATTGAGAGCCCCCAGTAAGTGATCTTAGATTTTCCCTCAGAGTCAAGTACAAAAAAGTACAAGCTTGATCACTGGCAGCAATATACATATGAAACTAAAATTTGTTTCTTGTATAATTTTTAGGTAATGAATTAGGAGTAGCAGCTTTTTGATGTCCTTACAGCTAGGCAGAGCTGTTAATGCAAGCAAAAGCAGATGTGTGATCACCGTGCTTTTATTAAACTCCGTGCATCTCATTGGTGCCAGCAGGACACCAATAGAGAAAGGAAAGAAAACAGCAGTTGCTGAAGAAGTCAACAGCATGCTTATGAAGTTCGAATATGCTTGAAATACTTCAGGTCAACCAACAGTAGTCAGGAAATGTAAAAATGTCCATGTTCCGTAGTTAACAGGTTCAGTAAAATGCAGACTTAGTAAAGAGCAGAAGGCTTGGGCTGCCTTAAAGACTTCTGCCATTGAGCAGGGAAGCTCATTGCCTGCAGAGCCTGAGAAGCCTGGAACAGGTGTCCAGTCTGGGGCACTAAGATCTGGCCTAGCTCGGGACATGACAGTCCATTTGCAAACAACTCAGTTACAGGGAAAGCAAGGGTGGGGTTAACTGGCCTGAAAAGTGAAAAGCCGAGGTCTTTGCACTCACAGTCACAGCAAACTACAGATTTCAAGGAGCGAAATATCCTGTTTGCATGGCCATATGGGATTTCATGAGGGAATGTGGTGAGATGATGCCAAGGCTTTTTGGAGTAAAATGGCCTAGAAATTGCTGAAGACAAATAGCTGAGGTTCTTTCAGGAGTCTTTCACTGGAAACCATCCTCTCTTATTGCTGCCTGTAAATGTAGATTTTTTAGCCTGTTGCAGCAGTATAAAGAAAAAAGAATAAATTTTCTTACTGTTAGTTGTTCTTATTGTCTAACCATGTAACTTTTTACTTCTTTCATTTTTCCACGTGGTTTTGACAGATGGAAAATTCAGTCAAGTATGCAGTGCCTAAACTTGTTAGATATAGGAAGTAAGCTTCACTTTTTTCTTTGTTTGAGGTATCATTTAAGATACCTAAGTTCTGAGGGAAGTTTTTTCTTTCTGGAAACAACTACTTCCACATAAACATAAAGTCCAAACGTCCTTCAGTTTATCTGTTTCAGTCAAAACCCCACATTCCAAGTCATCTTGCCAAGGATTTTTTTTGTGGAAAAAATAATCGGTATCGACAGTATTCTGTATCATCTAAATAAAGGGGTGAAAAAAGTAGGGAAGAAAGAAGTCACTGAAACTCATTTTTAAATTACAAACACTCTATCGATAATGTTTCTTTGTACAAATAGTGTCTATGTTAATGCTTATATTGTGAACGGAGAAAGAATAGGCATTATGTTGCATTCTAGCTCTTGTATTTTAGATGTGAGTTAGCTGTTCCCCAGGTGCTGCCAGTCAGCTAATATTTCCTGTGTTAGGTAAAATATTTCCTTAGCTGCAGGTTTTTGCATGCAAACCGAGGAACGTAGTCTGTGTTTACTATTTGTGTAAAGCTTTCTTTTAAGTCAGTGGAAGTTCAGTGTAGAGCATGAGGACTGTATACCTCTCTAAGTCTGCCTTTATACACTAATAGATTTGTCACACAGTAATTTTTTTCCCAGTTATATGCTAGTTCTACCAATGTAGCAACAAAATGAAAAGAATAACTGTAATTACATTTGATACACCTTTTGCTTTTTATCCTCAATTTCCCATCACATGTATGTGATGGCTCACTCTTCAGCCTTTATTTTGTCATTGAACAAATTACATGTGCAAGTAAGTGCATTGGCCACAATGAGATTGCTTGCATCCGTTAGTTTTCACGGCTAGGAAAGGGCTGCCCTTCATCACAAGGTGCCAAGTTCTCCTAATGAAGGTGGTGGAGAGATTTTCCTCAATAATTGGGTTCCAGAGTTCATGCAGGTGAAAAAAAACGGTAAGTCAGTTCATTCAGTATTTCTCCAAAATACAAGTGTGCTCCCTCCTCCAAATAAGTTTTTTGTTGAAAACTAGCTGCAAATGGAATAACATAGGTAAGAATTTCTCTTCCACTTTATGGGCAGGAGGATTTCTGTGGAAGTAATTTTGCAAGCAATGAGGGACTTGACAATGCAAAGTACCTTTGCCTAACTCTGTGAATTCAGAGGTAATTTTTAGCATTGCGTATTAGGAAGGAACTATGGAAGCCGATGTAGGTGAATTCTTTGGTGCTTTTGTGTTTTCACAGATCCAGTGTTAGATGGAGATTTCCAGAATCACTGGGGCATCTCAAAGATTGGTGTTTCTAAATTCATTCAGCCCCTGTCAAAGATATTTAGCAGCCTGTTACATCTTGAGGCATATAAATTTGGGGAAATCCTGAATATTTATGGAAATTGTTGGAGCAGACCTATAAACTCTTTTGAAACTCATCTATCTAGGAAAACTTTCGGAAACTAGAATGTTGTAAAAACATAGGAATTTTACTTTCAAATGCCATTGGGACTGTCCCTCATGAAAGAGAGTGATTAATATGCATTGGTGACATCTGGTCAAATATGGAAACAAGTGTCCAGATGTATGGTAAATTTTTCTGATGAGAGTAGAAGTTTTAGAATACACATACTAGTTCTGATCATTTTAAAGTTAGTATTTAAATGTTTTTAAATATCCAATTACAATCTATAAGGCATTTCTTTATTCCTTGCATAGAGGCAAAGTGTATATGGAGGGACATAACAGTTTATGTTATTGGAACAAATTGGAACAAATGATATAAATAGATTAGCTTTCAAAAAAGCAGGCTATTCATCAGGTTAATAAATATTTTCAGGTACAGACCTATCCTGTTTTAAAATCATAAATTATACAATGCTTTCTCTTCCATGTAGTTATATGTGTGTCAGTGCATCAGATATTTTGAAACTGTTGAGTGTCCCCTTGTTTTTACTAAGTTTCAGTGAGAACTGAGAACACTTTGCATGTCTTCAAGAAGCATTCAGCAGAGGAACAGTTGGAAAGAAAAGAGACACTTTAGTGGAGAGAGAGATAAGATCTCCTTATCTGCTTTTATGTGCATGCATGTGCACGCACACGCGCCCTCATTTCCTTTATGGTTAAGTACGTGTATGTGCGCATGCACATGACAAATCAAGATTTTACGTGGAAATGTGTGAAAAAATGTTGCCTTTCTAATCTTGCTATGAGCTAGACCATATGACTATGTTAGAGAGTTGGAAAGAACCTCTGGTGCAAATGTCTGAAGTCTGATTTAGCTTTCTAGGCTTCTTGGCTGACAGCAGACTGTATTTTGCAAATGTACAAGCAAGTGTTTAGTAGGAAAGACATACTAAATGCGTACGTTCTGGACACTACTGCAGCCAAATGTCTGAAATATGTTTTTGAGATCTGGGATTTTTAAAACCAAAGTGCAGTGGCTGTAGAATTTACAGACAGGTTAGGGAGACCATGTCCATGACAGCACATGCATACTGTGCTGTAGTGCAGAAGAGTTTGCTATCGGGTATTGATCACTAATGCAGCAGAATATGCCTTATGGCCACCAGTATATGGTTTGAAGGATAGATGGTGCATTTGGCCACAAAACACAGTGACTGTCTCTAGTGGCAGTTACAGGTTGAATGAACAAAATGGTGTGTCCCTGTCATCAGACTGATGTAGACAGTGCTGTTCATACTGTACTGGATTTTAGATGTATTTCCAGGAGCACTCCTGAAGTGAACTGTTGAGGGATGTAGTTCTGCAAGTTCACAGGTATAGCTATCTGACAGGTACTTACTACATTTGAAGCTTGGGGATGGCTTCCCTGCTTTGTTAGAAGGTCTGTACACCTGTGTGGTGAATAAGCGAAAGGTGATACTAACAATTAGAAAATAGCTTAAGGAATTTATAAAAAACATTCTTGAATTTTAATTCAAGACACACGGGAAGGGAAGAGGATAAAACTTCTCATAATATTCATAATTTAACTCACAATGTCTTTCAAAAACTGTTAACTAATTCACTAGTAAAACTTTTTTTACATTAGTATGATTGGTTGGAATTCTGTATGAGGAGGCTTCTTTGAAACTTTTGGTGAGTGCATGCTTGTGAAATCGATATGAGCATGGCTGTCTAATAGTCCAAGGATGAGATTGTGGGCATTGGTTCTGGACACTGGAGTAAGGCTCCTGTGCTTCCCAGCAAAGGAGGTGTGCTCAGAGAACTTCATACAAATCTCTCAGTAAAATAAAACAAAATTGAAGGGAATGTGATTTTGTCTTCATGTACATTAGGAAGATCATACAACCTGGAAACGGGAAAAGCTATTTCTGGCTTAGCCTGGTCTTTGGCTCTTTAATGTACTGCTCTGTTGCTTTCTGCTTGCTAGCAGTTACTCATGTGTGGTATATTGCAAGACCATTGTGCACTTGTCACGATGATGTGTCTATTCCTTACATTTTCATTAGCCATGTAACTGCTTTATTTCTACTGCAAAAGCTAATACTAAATATTACTGGTTAACATAATTCACCTCCTTGGGCTTTTTCATGTTCAAAAAATATTTAAATCCTAATGCATGTTGTGATCTCTTAGGTGCTAATAATAAAATATGCCACTTGTGATAGTCATGTTCTCACTTCATAATTAAATGAAGTAAATCACTGAAGATTTGAAAAACTGTTTTAGTACTTTATGCAAATTGAATATTGGTTTGAATAATAATTAGGTAGACAAAGTAGCTATAGGAAGCAATTTTGCATTTCTTTCAAGGAAGGATCAAGATGCTTGATACTGTTTTCTTTGGTGAGGAATGGTGCGTGTTAAAAATACCTCATACAGTGATCCCTGATATTAATGTTGAGAAATGCATATGCACATTCTTTTTTAGTGTGAATGCAGATATGGTGATACACAAAAAGGGTTTTACAAGTATTTGGAAATGGTAAGTATTAAGTAATGTAATTTTTGTGAGTTTTTACAATTTAAAATTACAAATTTGAGTTCTCGGAGTCTCCACAAAGCACTGCACGGAAAAGGGTCAGTGCAGTACAGGGTAAAAAAGATAAAGCTGGAGAAAATTGCTGCTGACTGGAATCAAACTACACTAGTTGCTTACAATTGATTGTGTGTTGTTCAGCCACAAAGATAAATCAGAACATGGAATACTGCAATAGAAAAGTGGTTTAGATGTCATAGAGACAGTATGACTATTTTTATCTCTCAGTTGTAAACCATAGCTTACAGTGGCTAAAATGACATTGAACTGTTTTTCTCTTTGATGATTTACAGCCTGTGTAGTGAGTTTGTAGGAGCAGATGTCACGTTTTATGTATTTGAAAGTGTCAACACTGATGACTTATGTCTGAAGATTCTGTGCATGAATCAATAGAATGTAGTGATTTCCATTTCTTAAAAGAGTTTTTTCCGACATAATAAAAAACACATAGTGAATTTTGGTCATTATAATGCTACTCTTGAACTCTCGTTATTTTTCTCTGTATTTTACACTACCAGGAGATCATTATTTTGCAAAATCCACTTTCCTTCTCACCTCATAAGGACAAATATGTATGGGTAAACTGTCTTCTCTTTTACTTCCCCTGTTTAATTTGGAAGATGTGCAACACACTTATTTTCTTTTCAAAAATGAATGATAAAAAACTTGTATGAATTGATAAAAGAAAATGTATCAATGGTATCTTACTAAGAATCATACCAAGTAAATCTAGATAGATTTCACAACCTTCTCCTATATTTCAGAATGTTACTCTCTGAAAGATTTTGGAAAAAGTACTTATACCATTAAAAACAAAAGTTGAATTTGCATTTAAATGGAAAATTTATCAGTAACTTAGTTTCTGCAAACCTGGAAGTTTTATTCTAAAAAAAAAAAAAAAAATCCACGTAAGACTTTAGGTTGCATATGTGCAATGTTTTGTGTGTGTGCAGGGGTTTCTTTATGTAGTCATGAAGTCACAAAAGCATATAAGAAAGTACTAGCTTAATTTAACATTTTTTTATTCTATATGTGGAAAGTCTATCAGTATAGATATGAATTTGTGTGTAAACAAAGGTCAGAAAATTCCTTTTTAGATTTATTAATACTTCTATATTACAGACAATGACACAGATTTGATATGTGCAGGTGTTGTCCAATCTAAGTTTTGATTAGAAAATATCCTTTAAAAAAAAATTTTTTTTTACGTCTTCCTAATTCCATATGTTCCACCTAGCAAAACATAAGTTGGAGGGTAACAGAGCATGAGTTTTGCAGCAGGATTTGTTTTTCTCATTTTGCACATCAAGTACTTCCATGAGAGCAATGTCTTCACAGTAACTTTCTTACTTCATACATGTGAGAAGGGCTATTTATGGGCCTCAACCTTTGGGTTTGACTCCATTTGCTCAGCCTGTCTGCTCCACCACCACATATATGGGTTTGGAGACTGCAGAGAGCACTAAGAGATGCTTCTGGAAAGGCAGTATGCTGCTTCCCTTTGTATACACAGAGCGAAAGTCTGAGTATAAATGAGGTGTTTCATGTGTAGATCTCAGCTGGTGACTCCTACCTATATTAGTCCATCAGAGTTGTCTTCCACAAGGGAGAAGTGGAGCATGGAATTGTGATTTCAGTTCGAACTGAAGGTGGTTAAATTGCACAAGGAAAGATCTGGTGCTTTTAATTTTTGGAGCAAACGCGTTTGCTTTTCAGTGACTGTCATAATATGCATGGAAGCAAAGAGTTTTCCTGGTGGTTGATTACCGTATGATGTCATATGTTAGTTGTATGAACACATCTTTTCATTGCTGACAGCGGTGTGGCCGTAGATTATTGGTGTCAAAAGCGTTGCCTAGCACTGCAGGAGATCAGGGAAACTGATAGAGCATTTCCTTACATTCCCCAAACCTCTCTATTGCAATTCAGTATAACATTATTATACTGACAGCCTTACAGAAATACGAGTTACAGTAAGGATGCTGAAGCAGCTATGCCACAGTGCATTTAATAGCAGTGGTAATTATTAGCATGGAGCTCCTGTGTTGTGCTAAGTGTTTAACAGGTTCCTGCCCTGAGGAACTTGCAGCCGTCATGGTGCTCATGACAGACAGGCAAAAATGTGATGCAGCTTTACACAGAAAGTGTCAAACCCCTACAAGCAGAACATACAAATTGTTTCCTCCTCTTTTCTAGGCATTTCCCAGTCTGCCTAAGGTGTCTGTCATTAGCTGGGGCTTGACTCTGGCCAAGCTGAGTTTTCATGGTAGCAAGCCCTGAAATAAGACTTAGCTGAAAAACTATTCTGATTCTAGACCCATGTTTCCCAGCTTCAGTGCCTGTCCTGGGTTCACCTGGGGTAGTATTAATTTTCTTCCAAACAGCTGATACAGCATTGTGTTTTGGATTTACTGTGACAAAGATGTTGATAACAAACTGATGTTTTAGTTGTTGTTCAGTAGTGCTTTCTCTAAATCAAGGACTTTTTTGGTTTCCCATGCACTGCCAGTGAGCAGGTACATAGCAAGCTGGGTGCATAACACAGACAGGACAGGTGACCTGAGCTAGCCAAAAGCATATTCCATACCATTCCATTCCATTCCATAAACTGGGGGGAGTTAGTCAATCACTGCATCATGTTGGGCATCAGTCAGAGCAGGTGATGTGCAACTGTGTTGGGCATCACTTCTCTGTCTTGGGTTTTATTTCTCTATTATTATTATAATTTATATTATTGTATTATTTTATTTTGTTTAAATTATTAAATTGTTCATATCTCAATCCACAACTTTATTCTTTTTTTTCCAGTTCTCCTCCCCATCTGGGAGGATGGGGATGAGTGAGCAGCTGTGTGGTACTTAGTTGCCAGCTGGGGTTAAACAATGACAGTGCCATAACACAGATGCTCTTTCCTGATTTTTATATTAACCTTTATAAATATAACTAACTGTGTATTCACGTAATTTTCCTGAACAAAAGCTTGTCCTTTTTATTACAAATGTCTGCAAAATAATTTAATGCCTGGAAACCCTAATATGGGGCTCTAGGGTTATTTGAAAGTTAAAATTAATGTACTTTGAATCGATCTTTTCATTTGTGCATTAATCTTAGAACTCTGGACTCCAAAGTTATTATCATACACTTTCTGTTGTCAAAAACCTTGGCTCATACAGGAAGATGTCTTTCAGCTAAGAATGTCAGTTGCTGTACTGGATTTGTGAAACAGCATCTCTGACAACCCCTGCAGTGATTTTTCCAGTTAGAAATAATTTTGGTTTTTCGGCTAGTGGTTCAAGTCTTCTAAAGGGAGAGGTCATAGGTTGGTCTACACAGCAGCAGGGCTCTGGCAACAGATGGGGTACACCTGTCTCAAAGGGGAAAAGGATCTTTGCACAGGAGTTAGCGGGGCTCATTGAGAGAGCTTTAAACTAGATTTGAAGGTGGAGAGGGATGAAACCAGGCTCACTTGAGATAAATCTGGGGGCAGCATGCCAGTGTTTGAAGGGTGGTGTGCTAGCAAGGTCCTTCATTCAGTCTGCCATCTCAGTGGGGGATGGAAATCCATGTGACAACAACAATGCAAGGATTATTGGTGTGTTAGAAAACACAGAAGCATCTAAGAAAGGTCACATAGGAATTTGGGCTTCTCTCCCAAATAGGTGGCAGGATCAATAGCTCAACTGGAGTACATCAGCATAAATGCACACAGCATGGGCTAAAACAGGAGAAACCGCTGTGCAAAACTATGCCACTGTGTGGAAATCTATGACATAGCTGTCAACACAAAAACGTGGTGGGGTGACTTACATTACTGGAGTACTGCAGTGGATGGCTGTAAGCTCTTCTGCACGTGTAGGCAAGGAAAGACAGGTGGTGGAGTGATTAGGAAATTTTTTGACTAGAGCTTAATGATGGTCACAATCGGGTTGAGTGTTTATGGGCAAGAATGAGGAGGAAGGCCAAGAAGGCAGATATCATCGTGGGAGACAGTTAAGGACTAGGGCAGATGAAATATCCTATAAGCAGCTGGGAGAAGTCTCACAGTCACCAGCCTTTTGTCTCATGGAAAAATTCAGCTTACCAGATGTCTGCTGGAAATGAAATATATCAGGGAAGAAAGAGACTAGGAGCTTCCTGGAGTGTGTGAAAGTGAAGGTCCTGACACAACCAGTGAGGAAGCCAACCAGGGAAGGTGATCACTGGACCTGTTATTTGTGTACAAAGGACTGGTGGGTGATGTGTATGTTGGAGGCAACAAAACTGAGTAAGGGTCTGGAGAACAAGTCTTATGAGGAGTGGCTGAAGAAGCTAGGGTTGTTTAGTATGAGGAAAAGGAAGCTTAGGGTAGACCTCACTTCTCTCTGAAACCTACCTGAAAGGAAGTTGTAGCAAGGTGAGGGTTGGTCTCTTCTCCCAAGCAACAAGGAACAGGACAAGAGGAAATGGCCTCAAGTGGCACCAGTGAGGTTTAGATTGGATAGTAGGATAAAGTTCATCACTGAAAGGGTAGTCAAGCACTGGACCCGGCTTCCCAGCAAAGTGGTGGATTCATCATCTCTGGAGGTACTTAAAAAATGTGTAGATGGAGCACTTGGTACATGGTTTAGTGGTGGACCTCACAGTGTTCAGGGTTAAGGGTCAGACTCGATGACCTTGAAGGTCTTGTCCAACCTGAACAAATCTATCATTCTATGATTCTATTATTGGGAAAAAATAGGCAGTTTGGATAATGATTTCCTTTTCCTTAAGTATTTCTATGACAAAGTCTCCTATGGTTTCACATAATCCCCAGTAAAACCGTTCAAATTAAAATACCATTAAAATATTTGACAATAATCGTTTAGTGAAGTTCAACAGGGAGTGTTTAAGAC
The DNA here is from genome assembly GCA_035583135.1 of Lophotriccus pileatus. NCBI lineage: Eukaryota > Metazoa > Chordata > Aves > Passeriformes > Tyrannidae > Lophotriccus > Lophotriccus pileatus. The sequence goes on along the minus strand of JAWWES010000081.1, from coordinate 113,849,997 downwards.
TGAAGGGGGACACAATTTACTCTACTCCTGAATATTTCTTTTTCACTGATCAAGGTCCATCCTTAGGAAGCTGTTCCACATGCCAATTAAGTTGAAAGGGTACCATTTAGTCACACACAGGACTATGCCAGAGCTATAAGTTTGCATTCAAAGCTGGCATGCTCTCTTCTTCTTCAAGGAGTGAGAAGGCCTTTCAGTGACTCCTGCTAATAAAGCTGAGCATTTAATGATGTTATGATTACTGTAGAAAACAGAAAAGTGTAATCTCAAGAGATGTGTGCGACATCTCAGTATTTGTGCAATTTGATTTTTAGCAGAGCTGTGGCTGCAACTCAGCCACTTAGGCACAAGATACTTGCAAAAGCTTTCATTAATTTGATCAAACTAAATTTGCTTCAGACTCACCACTTCCCACAAATACTTGTCTTCATCATTTGGGGGAGGGTCATATAAAGTAATAAAATGTATATTTCATCTACGTCTATAGGTTGATTAGGACACAAATAAGAACTATTATGTTTTTGTAAGTTAAAAGTTCACTTAGTTTTACTATGTTTTTCAAATTTCTATTATGGTAAGGAGAATGGTGGTTGTAGATTCAAATGAGGCTTTTTTACCATTAGAGCTTAAAGTTGATTATAAATAGTTTCCTCTCTTTGCCCTGATTTTATTCAATAGCGTATCATAACTAAGTAACTGAGTACTACTTTTCTGCCTTGCACAGTGATGAGCTGTTCAATGACCACAAGAAAAATGTTGAAGAATTAAATGATGAGTTCTGAATCCTGTCTTGGGGTCTAGCAGAATAGGCCCCACATGTATCCTAACAAGGCTGTGGGGATCATCACAGCTACAACAAAAAGGGGATCATCACAGCTACCTTTTTCAACACCATTTCTTTACTTCTCAGGGCTTGTTTATGACATTATTCTCATATAGCTTTAACAATTATTGTGATACCAGCTTTTAAACCAGCTGTATCATGTTAAATAACATCACCAACAAATATGGTTTTCTTCTCCTTGACAGCTTTGGATGGTTTTCTTTGTGGTGAGACTAAACCACTAAATGAATTCCTAGCAGTTGCAAAGGCTGTTTAGAAATGAGGATCAAACCTTCACATGGGTCCCATTTGGAGCAGCTTGTGTGTTAAACTGGGGATGTGCATAGGTGTTTCTACCTAATTCCAACTAGAATTCAAATGTGTGGCACTGGTAAAAGTCCACAGATATTGCTGTATATGAGTTGATTGCTGTACATGAGCATATTGAATTAATCCAAACTGTAATTTAGTCCTGACAGTCCATTTTGTTCAGGGTTCAGTTTCCACTTGCAGTAAAATGTTTTTTCATGGAAAGAAAATGCTATCTTTTCAACACTGTACTTGTATATTCTTGTCATTGCACACACTAATTATTAAAAAGAAACCCAAAACATTTGGCACTCTTTCAGAAAAATAGAGCCACAAACCCGAAACCTATGTATTTTATAGTACATAATCTGTTAATTTCAATTTAAATTTAAAAATATAATAAAAGTGATGAAGATAAGTGCATACTTTTCAAATTGAATAAATAGAATTTTTCTGTTCAAAAAAGGGAAATGAAAATGTTATAATAGTTAATGCATATTTAGAAATCCATAAAATTTGTCAAGAGTATGTTCATAAGAAGTTATTGTTATGGAGGCAAATGCTTCCTGTATTTTCATTGGCATAATTAAGTGAAAAGTTTAGAACTTTGTTTTTCGGGATTGAATGTGTACTGTCAAATCCAAGAGTTATTTTACATTACTGAGTCCCAGCATATCAAATTCATGAAATCTCTGGGATGTGAAATGAGCTGGTTTTCAGAGTTCTGTCTTTTATTAAATTTATGCATACTATTCAGGTTTTCAGAATGTTTTACTTATATAGGAATGACCCATGGTCATATTGGTATTTCTGAAACTTAACATGAAAGCTTGTATTTTCACGATTCAAACAAAAAAAAAGGACATAATATTTTTATATAATTGAATATTTTCATCCCTAGCAGGACTGTGTTTCAGAACAATGAAACTGTCCATTTTCATTGCCCAAAATGCAATGCAGCAAAGAATATTAAGTGGAAAGCGGATTTACCCTTTTTGACATCAGAAAACTTACTATATAAACTTCATTTTAAAACTTACATAATTGCATTAAGATGCAAATATCGTGAGTGTAATCTTAAACAGTGAGGTGGTATAAGGGGAAGTCCGTAGTTCTGTGATAGTCCGTAGAGCCATCAGGAGCAACTGGCAAGAGAGTGCCTTAACTTTACTGCTCTTGATCTAGAGCAGTAGACTAAGCTACTGGAGCTAAAAAAAACCTTGCAGCACCAGGTTAAGAGAGTGAAACAGATGGTGCTCAGGATCACGCGTGGGCTTGCTGCATTTGCTTGTTGTGTTTGTATTTTTGAGGTGTGGGACTTTGCATCAGCTCAAATTTGGCTGGTCCCAGGGACCTAACACTCATTAACAGTTGCAGTGCATCTGGCAGTTTTGTTTCATCCAAAAGTAATCTGTTTGTGTGCTTTGCAATACCTTTATGCTGAGAAATTGCTATGAAAATACACTTCTCATCAGAGTTAAACACCAAAGTAAACATATCCAGTGCCAGCCTGTGGAGAGGGCAATGAAGATGAAGTAGGAGCGAAGGGAAATGGCATAATTAATGTACAGCTTCTTTCTTTGTGCTGAAGAGGTTTGGAAGGAATTCCTGATGCTTTTGCTGGAATTGCTGCAGACTGCCTTACTTTGTAACCCTCTTTTAACACCAAGTCTTGGCTCTGTGTGCTCATGTACAACGGTTATATGGAGGATGTACTAATCAACTTGGACTTGCAGTGTGGCAAAAGAGATTTGTAGGAGAACGTGCTCCTGTTGAAGAATAATTCTTCCAGCCTGTCATTTATTTCAATTGTTGCAGTTTGTGTAAGTATTTGAGTGTTTTAAGAGAAAAATAGTAATACAGATCTTGATTCAGCAGTTTTGTGATAAGCCTTTTGGAACTACCTAAGCTCTAGTCATTGACTTTCCAAATAAATATTTTATTGATTCTTAATGCTTCCTGGAATATCTCTAGCATTTGGTGTATACCTTTACTAGCTTATCCTGCAAATCTCAAGAGAGATGTTAAGTGTGAGGTGTTGAGAAAACTTAAGCACACCTAGCTAAAGTGGCAAGGAGTGACAGCAAGGAGAGCTTCTGTCATTGTAAGAGCAATAAAAAAATAAACAAGGAAAATGTGGGGTTGCTGCTGAATCCTAATTTAGTGAAAGTGGATGCAGATAAGCCTGAGATTAATCGTACGTTTACTTCACTCTCCACATGACAAAATCTCTTAGGCCTTTGAGCCTAGAGACAGGATTCAAGGAATAGAGTATTTGCCAGCAGTAGCAGAGAATCAAGTCAGGGATCTCTTGAGAAATTTTGACCCATACAAGTCCATGGGATTGGATAGGGAGCATCCAGGACACAGAGAGCTGGCTGATAACATTGTGAGGTCATTGTACTTTGTTGTTGAAGGGTGTGGAGATTGTGAGAGATCCCTGATGGCTGGAGCCAGGCAACGTTGCACCCATCTTCAAAAAGGATGAGGAAAGTCATACAAGGGACTGCAGGCTGGTTAGAGCTGATTTGATTCATAAGAGATTCATGGAGTGTGTCCTCTCACCAGCTGTTTCTGCACACGTGAAAGACAATAAGGTGCCTGGAAACAGTGGCGTGGATCTCCTAAGGGCTAATCATGCCTGATGATATCTTTACCACCAGTGGTGAAATGACTGAATCTGTAGATGAGAGGAGAGCAGTGGATCTTTGATCTTGCAAGGCTCTGACACAGTCTCCCACAGCATCCTTGTAGTCAAGTTGGGACAACACAGCTTAGATGGGCGGACTGCTAAATGTATGAGAAACTGACTCATCAGACTCCACGTGTAGCAGTTAATGGCTTACATACTGCCTTGAGGCTTACATAAAACAGACTTCTTCAGGGGTCTCTCCTGGGACTTGGGCTGTTTAGCATCTTTATCAAAGACCTAGAGGCATTGATAGAATACAGTCAAGTATGGAGATGACACAAAATTGGGAAGGACAGTTGATATGCTTGGGGGTATCATCAGCACACAAAGGCACCTACACAGGTTGGAGGAATTGTCCAACCAGAACATCAGGAATTCATCAAAAGCAAAATGAAGAGTCTTGCACCTGGGTTGAACCAACCTCTGGATTCGAACAGGCTGGGGACTCACTGGCCAGGGTCTAATTGACTGTGATACTGCTGAGAACAATCCTGGGGATCCTGAGGGACAGTAGGCTGAACATGAGCCAGCAATGAGCCCTGGCCGTGGGAGAGGCTAACAGGTTACTGGGCTCTATCAACAAGCTTGTTATCAGTAGATCAAAGGATGTTGTTATTCAATTTTTCTTCACACTCTATTAGAAAACAATAATTTTTTAATTTGTCCAGGTTTGGGCTCGTCAGTATAGCTATGCTTTGCAGACTGGAACAATTTCAAAGAAAGACCACCAAGATTGTCAGGGAAAGATCTAGGGACAAGATCTTTTCAGCTTAAATAAGAGGTGGCTTTGGGGTACCTAACAGCAGACCACCAGTATCTGCAAGGGAGTTTCTGAGATGACAGTGCCATGTTCTTAGTGAAGTGCACAATGGGTTGACAGATTGCTTATAAACTGAAATGAAACATGGGCTGTTTCTGCTGAATAGAAAAGAAAATTCTCTGTGGGAATAATTAAGCCCATGCAGCCAGTTACCTGGAGATACTGTGGAATCTCAGCCTCTTTAGGTTTTCAAGACTGAGCTGATCAAAGTCCTGAGCAACTTCATCTGAGTAGTGTTGACGCTACACTGGGCCGGAGGTTGGGCAAGTGCCCTGCTGGGGTCCCTTCCAACCTGAACGTGTCTGTGATGCTAACCCAGACAAGTCTGTACAGGTTCTCAGAGCTTGCCACTCATGTTTTTATACTGCCAGCACTTCATGAATCTTATGTTAGCCTCAATGGTTGGAATAATTAAATATAGTAATGAGAATTTCCAAGAGCCAGTGTGGACATTTCTGAGACTGGTGACAACAAAATATAGTGGATTTAGGTGTCTTACATATATCTTGCTTCAATCAAGTCGTCAAGACAGTATATTTTCTAACTGAAGAGATGAGTGACAGCTAGAAATCTAGAGATTCCTGGAACACTTTTTAAAATGATGATTACTAAAGGAACCTGTTGTAGCCTTGTACATTATGTAGCCTTATGACATGAGTAAATTTCTGAATAAATAATTGCTGTGGACATTCTTCAAATAAATAAATCTTATGTCTGGATCAAGAATTTATTTAATAACTCCGTGTAAGTTAGGTTTTCACATATGGCTTTTTCTTAAAATGTTCCATTTTAGTGTTCATTCTTTAAATCATTTTCTGTTCTTTGTAACTTTTAGACCTGATTAGTAGGGGTGCTTTTGCTAAAGCATTATATTAAATGGATATGTTACAGATATGCAGTTTATCTAAAAAATGTTTTGCAAAAGAGAATCTGCCCTGCCATGTCTGTCTCGGATGGGGAGAACAGCCAGGCAGCAAGCAAGATCTCTGCTATTAAGTAGTCCTTCATATGCCTACTGTGGTCTGCACAGTGTTGTGTGCACTGTAAGAGAGGGTAATGGAGTGGGAAGCAAAACTCCTCTTACCTCCAGGTGGAGTTGAAGAGGAGCTGCAGTGATGTTCAGTTGAACACTCTAGTCTATTTGCATTGCTGCAATACTGTTTAATACTACCCATTGTTCTTGCAGGCATAAGAGAGCTTGGAAATGGCTCAGACTTTCAGCTCTACACTTTCTTGGTCCTTCTAGTTTTCATTCTATTTTGAACATTGCTATTTTTCATTCAAAAAAATTATATGAAATGATTGTCATTAGCAGTGATACAGGAAGACAAAAGACAGTTTTCTTTCCATTGACTCTGTTAACCCTACAGGCTCGAAATCAGAGAGATGTTGTTTTGATTGGTAAATTGAGTAAATCTGACATGGGAGTGAAAATAGAAAAGTGCATAAAACTAGCGTTTTAGTGGCTACATATATATATATATATACAAACTAGAAATCATTGTGTATTAGCTCTTTGTGGACTGTACTCTTAAAAGCTAAGTTTTTTGATTTATGGCCAGTTGCCTGATTAACAGAATCTCAGTAAGATTTCGACTGAGTTAATTGCACAAATCTGTGGCTGAAGCAAATGGTGATAAAATGCATGATCCTGCCTGAACTTGACAATGTTGAAATCTGTAATCTGAAGACAAATGTTATAAACAGAACTCACTGGAAGAGCAAATTTATCCTGATTTCTTGGTTTTATGAGTTAGCAGTTACATCTCAAATATTTTCCTTCTGTATCCTTTCCAATATAATTTCCTAGTGAATTTATTTCCCCGGCTCTTTACTGCTCAGCTATAAATTCTCACTGTTTAGGTTAGTGTAGTTTCTTATGCTGTCCTTTTCATCTGAACAAACTGTTTGTATAGAGTCCATTTTCCGTGAGTATTAGTTTAATTTTGTTTCCTGCAAATCTGGTTAATCTCTTTAACATTCAAGACTTCATCTGAAGTCCATAGAAGTAAATGTGGGAGTCTTTCCAATCATTTAGCATATGCACAAGATGCAGAGATATTTTCTTCTCACTGCTGTAGCATTGAACAGATTCATGATCTAAGAGTACCCTGGTAGCATTTGGCAGCAGATTTAAACACTTCTCGCTAAAAAAAGGTTAAAATATTTTTGTAGATTGGGTGATCCAGATCTAAGGGGCCTTGTCTGCAGTCATGCCAACAAAGTTATGCTTGACAAAGTTAGAGATTTGGAGTTTTCCTCGATTTCATGTAATTTTACATCTTCAAATATAAGACGTAAAGTGCTACTAGTTATGATCTGTAGAATAAATTTTTGTTAAGTGAAGACACAGAAAGTTTCAGGGACCATTTTGGAATCGGCTGTCAAAGGGCATGATGCCGGCTGCTTTTCAGGAGCCATTATTGTTCCTGTGTTCAGGAAACAATCCTTACATTGTTGAGTCTCTCCAATCTTTGTTCTGATCTTAGTGCTCCTTCTTTTGGGGACTACAGTCTGTCTGGCTGTGTTTAATTTTGAGAGCGCTAGTTTTACAAACCCGAAGTGGAGCTTCAGTGTAGTGTGAGCACACGCGTGAGGTGATAGCGTCCTCTTCTTTTTCTGTTTCCAAAAATGCTCATGGTATTTTGTATGTAATGGTCAGCTACTTTCACAGCCTCTGGCTGTGCCGCAGTCGTGACTGGTCCTTCCTTGAATGACTCCATTGCTTGTTGGCCCGCTCTGTACCACAGAGGGAAGACACCCACCTGAGCAAAGGCCGAGCTTCACCTTTTGAGTCTCTTGCTTATGTGGGTGATACTGCTTTTCTTTTTGTGTCTGTTGTAGTTTTACCGCTCGGTCTTTTAGAATTCGTTTCAGACCCTCAATGAATATTTTCTTGTTTGCCACTTAAAAGTGAGTTTTTCCAGTTTTAATTAACCAACCTGGATCCTCAAACATTAGCTCCAGTGCACTCAGCTCTAATACTTCACAGATGTTCCTAAGTACTAACAGAATAGATAAATACACCCATTATAGACAACACTAACACCAAAGTAAAAGTAGTAATAGGGTAATTTTTTGCATTTATTTGGCTTCTTTTTCTGACAGCTTGGCACCAGAGATCAAAAAGCTTTCATTTAAAAATAAATCTTCCAAAAAGCACTCAAAATAGGGATTGATGTTGTATTTTTATATTATTTTGCTGACATTGGCATAAAGAAATATTTAACCTAAGTCCACACAAGGAAATCAAAAGCAGGACCAAGAATGGAATTTCCAAATTTTTCACTGGCTGTCCAGTGGCAATATTTATCTCTTTAGAAAGAAGGAGCTGAGGAGCCTTTTAAGGCAACCAGAACCAGGTGTACAGCAGTGTAACTCAACAGATCAACAGTACTTCCACTGAAATATTTAGAATTCTGATATATGCTGTCATTTTACTGTAAAATATTTGACAGCTTGTAATTTATTCTTAAATTTCAAGTGCATTTACACTTATTGCAGAATATCTAAACTGCATTAGAGTAATCTATGGCAGGGGTCCAAACCAAAATTGACCATATCAAAGAATGGCTTTTATATAATCTCTCAGTGAGCAACAAGAAAAAAAGATTATTTCCTCATGTTTTTATTCTGAAAGAGGCTTTTTGTAGTGCTTGTTTCATATCAGAATTTTGTTTCTTTGGATATATTTTTCAAGTTCACACACCTAGTAGATCAGGAAATACTCATTCACGTCTGCTGTATTGTAAACAATAAAAGATGTTATTAACTAGTAATAAATACACATTATGTATGTGCTGTGCAAATACAGATTGTGGTGTCCATGTTATGTTTTGTTATCTATTGTAGATATGCGTATAGATCATGTCTCTTATACTTGGATACTTTTTTGCTATTTTTCTTCAAAAAGTCTTTTAAAGGAAATGCAAAGCTAATGATCTGTTGTTGTGGGGAACTCTACTGCTACATTGGAAATCTGCTCTTACAAAATCAAACATATGGTAACATTGCACCATATGTTGACTTTTATATTTAGTAAACGCATAAATATGATATAACCTTTATAAATTTAATTTCATTTTATTTTGACTGATAGGGCTTCATTTTCGAATGGAACGAAATGCAGACCTTCCAAAATGTGTCATATTGTTGTATTTGGTGAAAAATCAGTGGGAGTTATTAGTACAGTGTGAAAGATGTTTCCTAATTTGTGTCTGTGTACACACACCACCTAAGCTTATGCAGTGATGAATAGAGGGAGAAATGCAGCAGATCCAGCAGCTGCTGTAATGTGTGCCTCTAGTATGTGTCTTTTTCTGACTGTAGAATCTTAATGCCTGCGTGGCAGAGATTTACATGAGATGTGCGATATGTGAAAGATTAATTTTGAATATCTAGTCTGCCTTTTTCTGTATTTTTCTTACTGAACTGATGAACCCATTAGATCGTATCGTAAGAATCATTTGCCTTACTGTTACCCTTATTATTCATCTGCCCCCCACCCACCCATGAGCATTATTTGGGTTTTCTTCTCATGCCTCTGTAGAACTTATAGGGACATTTTGACTGTGTTTAGTAGTCCATTTTCAGTACTATGTTAAAACTTTAAGAGCCAAATATGACTTAATGTACATTAGTTTTTAACTCCTCCTCTGCGTGTGTTCTCCAAGAAAATGCAAAGAGTTACATGCCTTCCACTGAGGAATGAAGAATCAAGACCAGTCAAATTGGTTAAAAACAAGGGCTTACGTATGTCAAGCAAAATAATTCTCAGTTCCCACCATAAAAACGCACGGTGATTCTTTTCTCATTTACTTTACTGAAGCTGTGTAATGGTTCACACAAGGATGAATGCTCTAGCAGATACCACAATTCCTATTGTGCAAATTCCAAACATAAGTACTCCCTGTGGCTTTCTTCAGAAAATGTTAACCAGATTAGAAGAGGAAGAATTTTACCTAGTCTCTAACAAGCCTTTGTCCCATCTTTCAGAATATGTTGCTTAAAATAATGACATGTTTTATCTTTTTCAGTAACTATCCTTGCAACTTTCTTTGAACTTTTTTCTGCCTAAAGTTTTCTCACTGCTTGACTTCTGTTTTTATCTGAATATTGGAACAAGTATGGAACATAAAAATACATTGCTGGAGGACACAAAGGATCTGATGGGGAGTGGAATGACCAAAGAAAGCACATACAACCTTCATGGCAAGCTTTCAGTTTGATTCAAGAGTAACAGATACACTGCAGAACACTTAAATACGAATAAAGTGCTTCCTTATAGTTAGGCTGAAAATTTTGTAAGCACTTAGGTTAGGATAATTCCCTGACTGTAAGGTCATTAATAGTTGTCTGTTACCTGTTCAATATGAAATAATGTAATTTCCAAGTGAACCTTCCTTATGAAGAGCATCTTTCAATATCTTACAATATCTTGACTTTCCAAAGATGTGCCTTTTCTGTTTGCATGGTTTTCCTCGTGCTTTATGGACTCAATATGTCAGCTGGCAGAGGCAGGTAGAAGTATGAATGATGCACTATCTTCAAGTAAGCCAGTCAGGTTGTGAATGTATATCTGTTTTACACATGCGATTTGGGCAAACAGTGGTTTGTGCTTGCAGAAGGTTATCCTGAAAACATAAACTGCAGGGATGGGTTTTGGTTTTTTTCTAGTACTGATGGAAAATGGTTGAGCTCATTGAAATATTTAAAATTTTTTAAATGTACATTTTCAAATCAGGAAGCTCTGTCAGTCATTAGATACACTTTACTGTAGTAATCCTCGTCTATAGGTACGGAATGAGAGGACGCAGGAATTAGTCATTTGTCTATAATCACTACTTAAATATAAAGATCTGAGAGACTAATTTTTTTTACTTGGACTTTGGTAGCATAATTCTGATGTAACCCATACTTGTCAAATTGTGTTTTAATTCCATTTTGCTTCTACAAACAACTATTCCTACATGCCTCCAATGAGCCACATCCACTAGCTCGAGCATCAGAGATGGATAGCCTAAGGTTGTCCTGAAAGTCTCCATTTTATCATTGCCAGGTACAACCAGTTTAGGAAGGATTCCAGCATCTCCATCATGCAGTAAGCTCCTGTCAGCAAAAGATCTTCTGCAGTGATACACTGCTTAAATTTGACAAAGAACATAGATTGTGTATATCATGCTGTTTTCATTGATTAGAGTTTGAGAAGGCATTAACCCTCCTTAAGGCTCCAGAAATCACTTCCATAAAGGTGAGTAGTACAAGAAAATGTTTAGTGAAGCTTTTCATGGATTAGCTCTTTGTTAGAGGATAAGGTATTTTTACACATACAGATATGAAAGCGATAGTTATACTTGGAGGTTGAGAGGGGGTTGCCTCCACTGAGCTTTTGTTTACTATAACCCTGTGAAGGTTAATTTTCATTTACATTTTACAGAGATATATTGACAAGAAACTTTGAAAGACGTTTTGTGTTATGACAACTGTATTAATTAAAGCAGTGCTCTGACTGGGGTGAAATTTCTGTGTAGAAAGTTTAGAATTGTATCCAAGTTTAGAATTAGGAAGTGATTCCCACAATTACCTTAGGTTTATCATTGCAAGGAAAGACGTTTACAATTTGGGGGGGGTTTGGAACTGGTTTTGTTCACTTTTAATGTGTATCTTCTGATCAGTAGTTGGACTTCTGTGTTTGTTGTGAAAGCTTTCCCCCCTGAAAAAAATAAGACTCCCTTTCTGCTTGAGGAAATATGTGATTTACTCTGGTTTTGAGCTTCAGTGCCAGTGCCTAATTTTCTTTTTATCGCATTCTTAGTTCCATAGTAAGCAATTTCATTTGGCTTCACTGAACTGAAATTCTTTGGATATCGTAATTATAAACTGTACATTATAACTTCCTACATTTATTTTTAAAGAGAGAGATTATAGTGTGTAGTCTTAGACTGCTTTTATTGTCTGTGAGTTTATTAATGTTTGTATATGTAGAGTCTTCAGCTGATAGACTATCAGCGGAAAAAGAGCCAAACTTTATATATACTGAAATTCAAAAGCACAGCATAAAGTTGCCAAAATAAAATTGCTAGCGCACCTTTATCATATTTTTATTACCTCATACTTCACTCTAAGAAGCACATTTTCAACCAAGTTTTATATGAAACAGATCAAGGCATCTCACAGCACTGCAAAAACTCATAAATTGGGTGCAAATTATCCTATAGCGATTCAGAAGACCGTTTTGCTTCTATGTGTTGTGCAAAATTGTTTCTTCTTTCACTAACAGTCTGCACTAATTAAGAATAGATTGTGATTGTGGGCAAGGGTGCAATAATTTCATGTTGCAGTGCCATTGGCCTGTCCATAGATTGATTGCAACTATGAAAATCCTTCACTGGGGAGACCCTTTGTGACTGCTTTTTCAAGTTGGAATCTGCAGGTAGTACTGTATAAAATGCCTACATCCATACCTCACAATCCAACCCACTCCTTATTATTTCCTCCTGTTGGGAAAAGTGGCACGTGCACAAAATTGTTTCCCTCAGGCAATGGAATCCTTTAATACAGCAGTCAAAGCCATGCCTGGGATTCTTCATAATCCCTACCACTGCTCTCCAGAAGCAGCAGAGAAGTGGGATTCTGATGCAGCTTCACAGTGTCTCAATGATGCCATTTCAGCTCCTCAGGGATGGAGAGCAGAGAGGACGCCTGATCCTTGAGTTAGTGCGCACTTTACACCATCCCATTCACTTTGTGGTGTGCAATGTTTAGGGTTTGGCTCACAGGTTTTACACATTTGTACTTTGATACATTTGTCCTAGAGTTTTTTCACAGTTAGCAAGAAAAAAATATGCAAATCATATAGACAGTTCAGCTGGTCTGTTATGGAAACCTGCTTCCAGAGATGGATGTTCTGCTCTAGCACCCATCTTCCTTCTGTTTGAATCTTTTGTTTCGCTCTCCAGGCAAGATGCAGTCTTTCTTATCCAGGCCTACATCGTCCTTTAATCCAGCTTGCACCCCAGTCTTTCTGCAGGTGCTGTACTTGCATTAGTTGTTGTCTGTCTGGTTTGGGCAGCAAACAAGAACATGGTAGGGGGTTCAGGAAGCCATAGGGGTGACTTTCTGGGTCTGAGAACTAGTTTACCCTGTAAGTGGCAGGGGAACATTGTTCTTCAGGCTCTGCCTGTCTTTGGAAAAGACATACAGGTACTGAGATGCAAAGTGGAAGGACTGTTCACTCAAATGAGACTAGAGTAAAATGACAGTCAGTACTGTTATAATTGTCCATGTTGTTTAACTGAGGCACATGACCATATAATGAAGCCACTGCAGAGCTCTTCATTTCATTGGCATTACTTGTCCATTTACCAAGGAAATATATAAATTCCTGCACTGGAGGGTATTCTGAGCAATGTCCCCTTTTTACTACAGATGTGGCTGTGTTTCACTGATAATTTACATTTCCATTAGCAAAGCATGTAAGGATGCAACTGTTCTTTTCCATATACCCCTCAAAATGACTACTGGTGTCAAGGGGTGCTGAACACAGATAAAGGGAAGAATTTAATCAATATTTGCAAAGCATGTTGGAGTACTTGGGCATGAAAAACATCATATTGGGTAAATATTGTTTTCATTCTGAGTTAAATCCTGAAATCTGTACTTCAAGTGTTCGTAATTTCTGAGCTAAGGCAGATATGTGCATATGAGAAGATTTTATTTGGACTAAGTTTGCTTGCTTATTTGTTGATCCTAAGTGAAATGAAGACTTTGTTTGTTTGGCTTGGCTGAGGATAAAAAAGCAACAAGCCCCCTCTTACCTCTAGTCTTCTTGTTTCCTGTCTGGAAAGTGCAGTCCAGCACAGGAAGAAAATCAAATTTGAGTTTGTTGATAGTAAAGAAGGACCAAATGTCTTATATTTTGACATTTTTTAATGTAGATTTGCCTTTTAAGACGTGTTGCTGTCATTGTGTAAACCAGATGTTTAGTCTGACTGCTTTCATCTACCCTTTTCTAGGAACTGGGGCACTTCAGTAGTTGGACTGTATCACCGCAATGCCCAGTGGTGACATTACACACTGGGCTTTGACATGACTGACACATGACTTTATTTATGTAAAACTTGCAGATTAAGTTGAAGGTGAGGCTTCTCCTGGAAAAGTGGGATATATTCTTCCTCAGACCACTGATTAAAGAGCAAAGAAATATATTTGTGTTTGGCTATCAGAAAAAAACCCCAAGTGATTCCTAGGAGAGGAGTGTTGCTGAAGCACCTTTGTCTAGACATCATAGGTCTTACCTCAGAATGGAGAGTTGGAGAGAATTACATACTGAAGAGCACAGTACCTTCCTCTCTCTTTTCAGGTCTTTCCATTCTTACCTTTACATTACATCCCTTTTTTACACTGTCTGCAGTGAGTGTATCATTTATTGGTTAATAAGTTGTCTGACAAGATAGCCACTTTGTACCTAATTGTTCAGTTTATTTATGTATTATTGATGAGCCTAGGCTTGAACTCTGCTTTCCTTAGAGACTGCTGGATAAATCTGTTGGGTAATCCTATCTAAGGAACCTGGTGTAGCATAATAGATGACATTGCTTTTCCTTTGTATTCTTAAAAAGGAGCTGGTTATACATTTTCAATGAGCGGTGTTTAACGGTAAGAAATAAAATCAGATACATAATTCACATTGCTATGTTAACAAAAGATCTTCAGTGAGGCACTGTGATGCATAAAATACTTCCTCAGCTTTTAAATCAATGTTCTGACTATTTTAGCTTATAAGGGCCGATGTAGCTAGAAGAGTTTCAGAACTGCAAAATCTTGATTATGAGTAAAACATATTAGACATGTCAAAAAGCTTGTGTATTGCTAATATGATCAGAAAATATTGAAAGTTAATCACCTTATACTTTCCAAGGCAATAGTTACTATTTCAAATGAATGAATGAAACACCAAATTAATTTTCTATCAAAACATGAATCTATTGACAGCATATTTTTGTACTCTGTTATTATTTCTGAACTTTTGACTTGTAGGCACTGACATAAGGGAAATTTGGGAGTATTACAAGACCTTTAAAGCACAGGAAGAAGCAGTGATCCTAGCTATTTATGAATTCAGCTATTAAGACACAAAACAGATTGTTGCTGACACTAAAAGAGATTGTGTGCTGAATGCAAGAGCCCATTTAATGTTTTTTCCTAAAAATGAGAAAGAAAGCAAACTGCACCTCAGGTAGAGCTTACTTTCCTGGGCTTGGTCAATGGATGTTGTACTCAGACTTGAAATCAATTGAATTATAGTAGTATAGACACAGACAAGTACCCTGGTACTGGCCCCATCTGTGAAAAGGTGTTCTGAATTCTGAATTGCATTCAAATCAAGGACATTTTGCTCCATAAGCAAATATATGATTATTTCAACTGGTGCTTTGTTTGCCTTTTAATGTGGGAGGGAAGGAGCCAAATATGGTTTTGGAAATATTTATGCAGCTGTTTTGTTTCTGCTGGGGTTGCATATCTGCAAATCTGAGCACAGTTTGCCCATTTGATTTTCTCTGCTCCCTCTTTAGTGGCTTGGTTTGGTTCGAGGATTTTTTTGGGTTTTTTTGTTTTGTTTTGTTTTTTTTACCTAATAAACACAGAATTAAGTCCTTCTAGATTGGAAAGTTCTGTTTGAAAATGCATTTGGCCATGTGAAGAAAGCTTTTTCTTAGTTTGCATAGTAGAGACATATTCTTAGGTATGACCATTGAAGCTGTAGATTTCAGTGGGTTGTTCCATAGCTTTAAAACTGTTAATATGCATTTCAGTCTTCCAAAAACAAAGAACACTTTAAAATAAAAATTATTCAAGCCATTTATTTCAAGTTGAGTGTGCACTTATTTAATGTTCTTTAGCATAGAAGATAATTTTCAGCGCAGATTTTATCAGATCCTGAGGACAGTGTACTAATAATTCAGTAACTTATACAGAGAGGGGAGAGAATATAATATAGAGCACTAAAATGGTAAAGTATATTTTCCATGACATTACTGTTATAGAGTATTTTCACTGATCAGTCAAAAGGCTAGAGTCTGACTAGGCTATGAAATTGCTGGAGTTAAACAACAATTATTGTACAATTGGGTAAAAGAGAAGCAGATATTGTGATGCTGTTGGGAAAATGAAACATCAAAAGCTAATAAGAAGCCATTTTTATATCATAACAGCATAGGAACAGCTCCATCAAGCTTTAATCACATTGTTATAACACATTTATTTTAAAATTATGTTATCTCATTAACAGTGGTTATTTCATAGATTGTTATAATTACAGTAGGATTAGCAAATACTAAGTTCTGTTTCTGTTTCAATGCACTGAAGCACAGGCTGCACTGTGTGAATCGTAGGATTATCTGTATTTCAAGGGGTTTGTTTTTATACTGGTGTCATGGTCTGACACCCATATTGCAAGGGCTGGTAGTTTAATGCCAGCCAAAGGTGAGGAGAGCCCGTGGCCACCTTTTCCATAACTCCTCTTCTAGCCATGGGATGCAGAGTTCCTATGTCCCTCCGGGCAGCTGCAAGTGGAGAATCACTGCCAGTAAATCACAGTCCTCCTGCAGCCTGGCTGCCCAGCGAGGAGCCCAGCCTCAAGCTGCGTTCATGGTAAGTGGTGAAAATGAAGCACTTCCCTCCTGTCTCTGCATGGCCAGTATAACAGAGTTCAGCTTGTTTCACTGCATTCATGGGCTTCTGAGATGCATTAGGTTGGAAGTTTTGAAGTGACACAGTCTTGCCAGTATTCATTCTACAAGATGATAATTGCCCATTTTTTTTTTCAGTTCTTAAGAAGAACTTCTCAGGGCCTGAATATGATTTCTGTTCAAAAGTGAAATGACTGATACCAGCAAATGATGTCCCGTGAGAGAAAGGAGTCAACTAGATGTGAGAGAGATGAATGCAAGTCTACATCAACAAATATTTTTAGGAAGTTGGCAGCCACAAGAAATGATATAGGAAGACAGATGTGGTACACAACTTGTGTGGGAAGAAATGGCAGAATAAGACTGACCAAGGTTTCCCACAGTGCTGCTGTGTGCTTGAACTGGCACATTCTTCTGGTGAAAGTGTCTTTTTAATTTCTCGTGTAAACATTGAAAAGTTGTTTTCATCGCAAGATTCTTCATGGAAATTTATTTGAAGAAAATGTAGAGCTCTGACTTGGACCAAATCCACGGAGCTTAGTTCTTCACCATTTCTCATAAACCATATTACGTACTCTAATTATCAGGCAACTTTCCATGCTAGCTGTATAAGTCAGGACAAGCTTTCAGAGGTTTCATTTATTAAGGAGTGCATTTTCTAAATAAAGTGGGCAAGGAGAAAGAGGTTGCATACCTGTGGTCTGGATGAACCCTGGAAATAGAGAAACTGTTCAGGTTGATGCATGGCTAGCTAGAGAGCTCCATTCATTTTGGACAACACATGAGATGGTGAAATGGACATCAGGATACGCAAACACTCAAGTGGTTACAAATGAAGAAATGTTTGGAAAAAAGCATGTTGACAGAGAAGGTTAAAGGAATTTAAATTTGGCTCTCTGAAGATGAGGACAGAGTCTTTAATTTTGCTCACGAGCCGTGGTGGTAGTAATGACCAGAAGTCACTAGTTTTAGCAGACTGGAGGGATGGAAGAAGGCCTTGAGATAAAACAGTAAAATAGCTGAAGAGTTTGAGCCAAAAGGGGAAGTGTATGGGAACACTGTTGCTGGAGTTGCATCCAAGGCAGGAGTTGGCAATAAGCTTTTTTGGATGCTCTGTGAAACCCATTCTGCTGTTACTCAGGGGATGGATTTTTCTGCTCAGGGAGCTTCCTCACAACACTAATGTGACTGCCTCATGCTGATATGCATGGCCTCTTGGAAAGACAGCAGACATGGTGCTGATAATGCCAGGTTTGAGTAACTTTTGCTATCTGATTTGCTGTGGAGGAATGTACAGTAATAATAGATTCAGTGTATTGATGGGAAAAGCAGCAGCCAGTGCTAAGGGTGGCACTCATTCTTCAAGCAGGAGGGAGGAAGAGGTGGGACATTGTTTGTCTTTAAAGGGTTTTGATAAGACAGTGGCAGGTACAGTTGTATCTTTCTATTTTAGCTCTTTAGCTTCAAAACTGGGAAAAAATTGAAACGTATTTGCATGGGCTTGTCTTCTTTTTATCTTAAAAGAAAAATATATCAAGTGTATAAAGAAAACACTGTTGCAGACTCTAAAAAAAAAGCTGTTATGAGTGCTACTTGAGAAAATAGAAACAAAAGATGAAAACAGTCATGGAATAATTTAGTCATAAAGTGAACTTGAAGGTCAAATTTATCTTAAAAGGTGTAGAGAGAACACTTAGGATTTTTGAGAACTGATAAGTGATTTCACATCAAGGACACTTTTTTATCGAAGTTGGTAAGAAAAAAAAATACAACAACTTTTCCTCTTCTGCTTTTAAGTAATATTTTGAACATTTCTAACCACATCTACTCTTGAATGACCTATTTTAGGATAAAATACTGCAGAGTTCTCTACATTGCTCTGTCAGTGTATCTCAGCTTGATATGTAGACGATCCTAGCGAAGGAATGAGTCAAGCTACAAGCCTTGTCAAGCTTCTGAATCTGTTGTAACTTTAAGTGTAAAAATTGGTGTTGGTTCAAATTCTTCTTCTAAACATTCATGGGGCTCTGTCTTCTTATTTGATGCAGGCAGGGAAATAAATGTGTGTGACATTCTTAATGAAGATAATCCTGTTGAAATTAATGAAGCTGCTCATATCCCGGAGTAAATGTGGATGGGAGTAGGATTGTCCACATGGCTGCCAGAGTAGCTGTTTTGGTGAACTAGTATTCTGTATCAGCCCCACAACACCCTTGTCATTTAACAGATGTCCATGTTTTTCTAAGTCCTTGCAATTAGTCATTTCTGTTATCACTCTCTACAGGTCTGAATTAGTTCTATCTAATGAGATCCCATCAGACTGTGCTAAATAATTTGGTTTATCAGGAATTTAAGCTGATTTTTTCCATTGGAGTTTGGTACGTACTTAAATATTTTATGCCTATTCCTGTAAATGTCTGAGCTCTTGGGTCCTATTTTATCACATATTTGAATGGGTCCTTGACTTTAAATACTCTCACACTGTCATCCCTTTCAACAGGATAATTTTAATGCATGTTGTGCACGTGATCGAATGACCTGCTTCATTGGGCTAGAGTGCTTAAGTTCTTAGATGATACTTTTTAAAATTGGATTTCTAAGTATGGCATAGATTAAAAAAAATATTTCTGTATATGCCGTGGGTGATTCTCCCCTTTACTCTTTCAAACATAAGGCATTGCAGCATTCAGGCGAGGTTGTTTAGTTATCTCACACTTGTTACCTTTAGTTTGCTTCTCAAGAAGCAATCCTCTGTCACAGGATTTTCAGAATAGTAGTGACATTTTGCTTGTGGTTGTTTGGGTTTTTTTTGTTAATGTTGTTCAGGCTCTTTTTATTTCTAAGGTTCTGCTGTGCAGTAGGAGGTGTACTTACCCACAGGAACTACATGTATCCCATTCACTCTGTAAATAACACAGTAGGTCAAACTCTGTCCATGTATCCCTGCACGGAGCTCCTGCTGTAGTCATGCAAGGGAGTGGTTTTGTCCTAGGTACGCGAAACTCGCTCACTACAGTCCATGGAGCCTCTCTTCTGTGATACTGCAACACAGGGGAGTTTGCATGTGAATGTATAAAAAAATGCTTTTTAGTCATCTGTGTGCTCTCTGTAGATCCTTTTTATTAAGTTTCCCAGTGTTTTATTACATAATCTACCACTTGACATGATGAGGCTGATAAGAACATTGACAAAAATTAATCCAAAACTCAAAGATACCTATTTGCTTACCAGTCTACCCGCTCCTGATCCAGTTCCTGTCCAAACGGCAACAGCACAATTCCCTTCACCTTCCATGATGCAGGATGAGACCTTGTCATGAAACTGGTCAGTTCTGTTGGTGTTGGAAAATATTTCAAGCCTACGAGGTTAAACAAATTTCCTCAGTTATCGTGGGCAGAAAAAGAAGGGTCTAATCTTAGTTGTTCAAACCTTTCCACCTTATCACCCAATTTTCCCACTGGGTGGCTACATCTATAATTTAGTGTGGATTGAGTAAAATAATAACAAAAGCAGTTGCTACTTTGATCTTGGTATGTTTATTTAATGAGTGTTCAATATGCAAGAAATAGTTTATCATAGGAGTCTAGACTACAATACATTGGTTTGGGTTTATTTTATTTATCTTTATCAAATTTTATTATTTTGTTGTATTTTATTTTATTTACACAGTCAAGGTTAAAAGGAGCAGGAGCCCAGCTGAGAGAGTTCAGAGTTCATCTCTGCATGTTCACTGTCTTCCATTTAAATGTACACAAAGGACTAATACAGTACCCGCTCTCCCCTGGGCTGTCTTTGATACACTCTGCTGTGCCTGGACTCTGCCACTCCTCCTATCATTCTGATCCTACTTCTTTTAGCCCGCTGTGCTCAGCACTGTAACCTCATTCAGCTAGTGCTCTGCATGCAGGCTAACAACTTCAAGGCTCCGTCAGGCATTGACACATGCAGGCTCCAAGCGGGAAGCTAAACACTCCCCTTCACCTTCCCCGCAGTTCCACATTAACCTCTATTAAGGGCAGGAAAAACACGAATGCTGTAGTGCCATCATTCAGGTTTTAACTACCAGTGTATATTTAGATATTCAGCCCACTCTCCACCTATGAGAACACACTCAGCAAAACCTCTGGTTCCACCCTTTCTCCCAAGGAGAGTGGTAAATAGTGAGTAAGCTTAAAGAATGCAATGGGAGAAGGTCTGACTTGGGTATTTATGGCACAGGCATGAACACCTGAGAGAAAACTTTGACAGCACTGCCTGTAATTTTTTGAGGCAATAGGAGGTGTTATAAATGGATAGTCAGAGCAAAATGGTCTCATTTAAGGACAATTATGCAGGGAATTTACAAAACATGTCCTCTTTGAAAGCCAGGTGATAGAAAAGGCACAGTGCAGTGCTAGTCTGCAGGCCCTATCAAACTTCGATCCAAGCACTGAATGGATCAAAGTCTGTTGGGTGCTCTCGGCAGAGAGAGTTTCATCGCTGCTCCTGGCTCTTTCTAAGTATAGGAAATGTCTGACAGTGTTTCCTTGTGAAGCTGCACCCTCATTTCCCGTTCTGGGACCCGCTGCCAGTGCCCACCCACCTTGCAGCTCCCACTCTCTGAGAAGCCACTGAGACTGGGCACATTCTTTCCCAACTCCAGTACTCCAGTATGCCTAGCCCACACATCCCTGTACTTGGATCAGTGAAAGACAATATGCTCCGTATTCCTGGTTCAGACTCTTTGGACAACATGGAAAAAAATGAAAGGATGGGAGGCATAAAAGATTTTCCTAATACTTTACTCCTGAAAACAAGTTACAAATATAAAATTGTTAATGATAATAATCTTGAGACATGCCATCTCCTTGGTAATGCTTGGCTCATCAAACTTTCTGCAACCTGGAGGGCTCCTAGTGTTCCAGGTGGGACAGGACTCCTCCATGCCCTGCCGCTCTGCAGTAATCTCCTTACTTTGGCCATGCAGGGACATCCAGCTCTGCAAAGAGTTTGACTTCTTTTTGCTGTGGTGCTCCATTCAGGCATTTTCACCTAATCTCAGCCTTCCATTATTCCACTTCTGATAAACAATCCCGGAAGGAGGGAGAGAAGATGGCAGAACAATCAAAGTTGATAGTACTGGATTGTTTTTTGACAATATTCCTGTGATAGTCCTTCAGCGAGGTGTCGAGCCCCTTTCCTGGGAAGGATGCCTGTCTGGAGTGCATTACTGTAACCTGTCTGGGGCAAATTTAAACGTGTTCAGTACGGCATACGAAATGGAGTTCAGGAGACAAAATGGAGTTTCAATTTAATGCAATCGTACCACTTTGCCAAACTGTGTCAAGAAAGGGATTTTCCATCATGTATAATGTTTACAAAGCATCTCTGTTTTTATCTTTAATGGTTGCTGTAACAAGATCAACTGTTCCTTTAGCATAGCCATTTGATGATTTATGTTGTATCCCATCATTATTTTAGTCTCATTTCAGCAGCTCTGAGTAAAATAAAATACCACTCTTTGTCATCAAACAACCTGAGACAGTATCCACTCTTGGCATTTGGTTTAAAATAAACAAAACTACCTATTTTGAAAGATTTTTTAGGATTAGTGGCTTTTAGATAATGTAAGTAACAAATGATATCCGTAAGCTGTAAGTAGTAAAATCACTAAATCACTAGAAATAAATAATCTTTTTACAAAGTGCTATTGCAATATCTTCTTAAACATAATGAATTGTGTTGGGGCACCATCAGAGTACGCTAAACCATGGTTAAAAGGTATAAACAAAATTTAAATTTAGACCTATATCTATCTTTTAGTTCCAATGGAAGATGGGAGAAATTTGTATTTAGATTATGTGATTAATAACACAGGCTTTGAAGATCTGTAACATCCTTTGAGGAAATCGGGATGTCAAGTCCAAATGGCTTTATCCAGAAGCTGAGCTTATTAAATACAGCAGCTTTCACCAATATCATCATCTCTCCTCTTCCTTCTTCTCCTTTAATCTTTACATTTTAGGGTATCATTGTTGAGAAATATTTGTACATGAAGCAGTGGCTGAAGTTGCTTTCCCTCCACACCTCTGTCCCACGCTTGTTTTGCCATCAAAAACCATATGGACTAGCATTCCTTAACTTCCCTGCCTACACCGCAGTTGCACAAGATGCAGTACGCGCTTCAGTATGAACTAGAAGAAGCTCAAAGATCCAAGTGCTTGATTTTTTTTTTTCTTTTACATGGCTAATATAACTATGCTTGAAGAACTAAGAGTGCACACACACACATATATATAAATGTATGCATACAAAGAGGAAGCAGCTATGCAATTTCCTGAAGTCAAGAACTGTGGATAAAAAAAGGAGCAAAACAACCGCTCGCTTCTCTCAATAATAGCAAAGAAGTGTGATGTAGCAAGAAGATGGACATAGAGGGGTGAAATTTCATTCTCCCAATAATCCAGATAGCACAAGTGATCCTGGCAATAAAGGCAGAGTGACTTGGCATAGAAGAGGATAGCCTATGGGGAGGGGAGGACACAAAGTTAGGCTGGAAGCCTCTGTTGAACCTATGCATCCATTTGGTAGCTGTCATCTAAACAAGCTACATGCAGCTAATGCACGTATGTACCTGCATTTATAATCACTGTATATACACATACAGTTAGCAGTATATAAATATATTTTGTTTCCAGTTATTCTCTTTGGCTCTCAAGCCCTTCTAGGTTTTTTTGCAGTCTTGCCACGTCCTTTTTGTATTCCAAATTTTTCTGTGTATGTAGGTGCTTAAATGAACATTCTCTCAGTTGGAGTCACCATGAGAAATTTTGTTTTGTTTGTTTTTGTTCAACCTGTTTATAATATTTTTGTGTCATAGTCCATGTAGGAAGTTTTTCATTTAAAGCCGATCAAGAATGAAAAAAAAAAAAAAAATTCGGCCAAGCTTTTATACTTCATAATCATGATTATAAACACTGATAGAGTTCGCTGCAACCTAAATAGGAAGATGGAACCAGGCTTCCTGGACATGACTACATTGTATGACCCTGGTGTGATGCCATGTTAATGGGAGACAGAAGCCAGCTTTGGATCCTGTGAAACAGCTTTACCACTCCAGACATTTGGTGAACTCTGTCATAGCCCTTGCATCAGTTACAGTCAGACAGTGTTTATGTAATTACATCCCTAACTTCTGTGAGTAAATTGCATTTAATAACAGCTGTTGGGTACTTTGTGCATGTTGGGTTGTTGAACATTGCAACTTGTCTTACAAAGGGTCATTCTCAGGGAGACTCTTAACTGGCCCTACCACAGTGTTGCCTGTGCGTTTTATTTAGAATAATTTTATTAAATAAAATATTTAATATTTTAATAAATTAATAAATAATATGATGCAATTCTGATTTTATATTAGAACTAGCTCACAGCTACATTTCTTTTCATATCACAGTGCAGTCATATTCCTAGTTTGCTCTCACCCAAACTTCTCATACAGTTACACTTTAATATGAAAAGAAATGTTGTCAGGACTAGTTATTATCACACATCAGAACATTGTATTAGCATTCACTTTTAATAGATTAAAATGAAAGATTTTGAAATCTGCTCTTAATGATACTGAAGGTTCTTGGAGACACATTGGGAAAGCTTTAAATGAAATGTCATATGATATATATACATCATCCATAGGTTCATAAAAGACAGTTCATTTAATTGCCTGCCTTTGTGTTTCATCTGTTCTGTTTGGATGAATCATCCACAGGTGAAGTGATGCTCATGCAGTTTCTTTGCTTGAAATCGAGCACAGTGAATGGCAAGAAAGTTTAGGGAATACAAGGTTCTTGCAGAACTGAGGATGTTAAGTAAAATAAGACAATTTTGGAGGCCTAGAATATAACCTGGAAGGAAGCCCTGATTGTTGAAGGCATCTTTGAGTCACATCTGCTGATCTTTTGACTCTCTGATACGGATAGATTGCTTGAACTGCTGTTGCATACATCACCTCACTTGTAAAGCTGAGCTACAGGTGGATGTACTACGAGTTAAGCTGTCCTGGTGGACTTGTTAAGAGATGCCACGCTGCAGAGTCTGCATATTACAAAGCAGTATATTAAAGGTGAAATGATTCAGTATTCATTTCTGGGGCTTAGGGGCGTGTTTTGGAAACTTCTAAGCACATGGATAGAATTTTCCAGTTGATCAAACTGTTGGCATTTTTTTTTCTCAGTTTATTGTTTTGATGTGGGTTTGCCATATTTGGCAAGGAGGACAAGGTGGGCACACAGTGTGCTGCATCAGTTTCTGAACTTCTTGTTGTTGAAGGCTTGTGCACCCTAATTGTGGCTGGGGATGTACAGGTCATCTCTATTCCATGCTGCTTTGGTAGTTGGGAATAAACAAATCAGTATTAAAGTAAATATTTTGTTTTACTTTGGCATACAAAGATCATAATTTCACTCTTTTATAAACATTTTAGTAAACATTGAGAACTTGAAGGAGGTATCTCCTGGCAGTATTTTCTGTTCAAAGTACATGTGTATACGCTTCATCCTTTGAGTTTATGGGTGTTTTCCAGGGTCATATCTGAAGTCTTAGGAACTGCCAAGAAGACATGCACCACGCTGCACTAGCCTGAGGGCAGATAATAATTTAAATAGTGGTAAATGTAGTACAGATATAACATGGCAACAGTGTTAGTGTCAGCTAATACATTACAGTCCACAACCTGTAAGTATAAGCACTACAAAAAATACACGTTGCATGAAATCTTGCTGACCTATATAACCTATTACACAACATCTTACACATACTCCTGACAAGCAGATGCTAATTATTGCACTGAATTGAATATTGAAGAAATTAAGTGATAAATCATACAGCTGCTGGGTATTTTTAGATGTTAGCAGGTCACTCAGATTTTACAGACAGTATGCATCAATATATTTTTTTGAAAATTTACCCTAACAAATTAATTCAAAATGTTGCAGAAGGTAATTTCTCATTAAGGCCAAGTCAAAAGGCCAGAAATTTTAACTTTAGGTATACTTTTTGTGTTTTGTTTTTTTTGATGCATGCTCACATTCAGCCCACAGACCACGATAGAACAAAAGCATTTCAAGAGCTAAACAAAGGGCCACAAGCAACACGCAGGAGAGGCTGACATCCAAGATCCTATCATGCCAGAGGGACCACTAATAGCAAGGCACTGATTAGGTAGGCAGATAATCCAAAAACAACAGAGAGAATGATGAAAATTTCTGTATTCACGGAAAAATACCTTAGGGAAATTATTCAAAGAATGCAGATTTGGTGATTGTAAGCTTGGGAGCAAGAACAGATGACCAAACATCCAAAAGAGGGAGTTACATGAAAGACTAGTGTACTTCATGAAAATTGTTAAGTCACAGGGTCAAGCATTATGGAAGGCAAAATAAATTCAAATAATCCTTCACTGTATCTAGCCAGTATGCAGAAAAGGAAAAATTTCTGCATCTTCATTGCAACTAAACATACATAACACAGAATTTGAATTGTAGCAAAGTTTGCAACATAGCACAACAAATGTATGAAGATAATGAGGGAAATTCAAAAGAGGACACCTAAGGAGTCATGGTTTCTAGGGCAGACAGGACTACCATAACCAGCTGGTTTAACTATCCTGTCCCTGATATTTCTTATAAGTATCATAAACAGATTGCATCCATTCCAAAAAATATATCAAATTTCATTCTAAAATGTCTGAGAAATTATTAGTTTGCTGTTGACAGGGTGCTTAATTACTTCCCAAAGTAGAAAGTTTTGCCTTATTTCAGAGCTGAATTTCTGTAACTCCCATTTCTCAATACTAGATCTCATTAAACCACTGTCAGGAAGGCTGACATCTTGCTATCAGACATCTTTCCAGGGTGTAAGTACTGATCGCAGTGATCAAGGCATCTTTCAGCCTTTTGTCTGACAAGCTGAATAAGCTGAACTCCTGTAGGCCTTGCACTGGAGCACTTGCTTTCCAACCAAGTGCTGTGAAGTCTCTCTACAGAATTTCACCAGTCCATCTGAGTAGAAGAAACAATGTATTTTTTCCAGTGTGCAAACAATCCAGACACTAAAAAATTTTCTCCAAAGTTCTACTTTGAATGCTTATAAATAAGAACATTGTTAAATGAGAAAGCTAAAAGAAAGGGTACATGTCAACGAGAACCAATAAAGGAACAAGTGTCAAACCCTGTTTTATGATCTAATCCAACTATCTCTATTCCATCAAAATTTGGAAATTCTTTATTCCTTATGGCAGATCTGAGTCTGTAGCATAATCCTTTCCCTCCCAACTAGGGAGAAACTAGGACTTCTGACAGATAGGCTGTGACTATCTGTTAAATAGCTCTGGCCAGGAAAGGCAGACCATCAACTGCTGTGCCAGGAGCTGGCACTTGTTCATTTTACTGCTGCTATTATAAGCCTTGTAGCCTCTGGCAGAGAAAGAGGATGAACAGCTGGAAGCTGAAATCTTTTCAGACAACTCAGCAAAAATTGGTAGAGCTATCTGCCAAAGCCACAGTTTAACTTTGCCACCTTGGGCTAGTTGAACATACTTCACCTTGCAGGTAGAATATCCCCAGAAGCTTAGCGCTGATCAAGAAATGTCCATGGGACACCTTCTGTAGGAGCAGAGCAAGCTCAGTAGTAGAGATTTCTTAAAAAAGCTGCCATGTCATCAAAAACAATGGCTCATGTCCAAAATATGTCACTCTAAGCATTCACACAAGGGGTCAGGTGAAAGTTATTTCAAACAAACCTCATCACAGCTGGAAATTTGTGGTTGATGACTGGGGATGGAGATTCCTGCTGTTGTTAATTTCTACTTGAAAGGTCTGAGCAGACACTGGGACTATAGTTGCCCAGTTGGTAATACCACTTGAGAGGGCATAATGAGAGTTCTGCAGGGACATTTTCCAGATTATGTAAGAAATCAGTAGTTTTATACTTCTTTGTGTTGGTACAGGATGAAGCTTCAGATCAGGCAGTTTTTCTCGATCTAGACCTTCTGATTTTAATCAGCTTCAGTCACATTTCTGTTACTTCTGAACTGCAGCTGAGGAGGGAAAAAGAACTGGGGGGAAAAAAAAAATGGGGGAAAGAAGCTTTTGTGTATACTTCCAGGAATGGTATTTATCATTTACAGAAGGTCATTTTTGCAGTTCTGATTATGAGTGTTTACTTGATTCGCACATCAAGCAAACTATCCTCTTACACCATACGGACAGGAGGTATACTGTTTCATACATTCATATGTCTGAAAGCTGTCTGGAAATGTGTTTCCTACTTTCTGATTATGGGAACATTTCAATTGGAGGGTGTTTAATTTGTTTTGAAATTTCAACTCTTGTTGTGCTCCGAAGCTAAAGTTGGAATCCATTAAGATGCATTTTGGTGCAGATTCTATTCTCATCTTCCTTTTCTCAGTAACTGTGCAATTCACTTTGTACTTCACTGCAACCAACAGCAATATGTATACATGGAGCACAAAATGAGCCATTTTGTTTTAAAACAGATTGCAGATGAAAGGAAACCATTCATTTCTTGCTTGCTAGCTGTAATTACTAGAGCGCTAATTACTCCAAATCACTGACATCCAGGGTCAATAAGGATGACAACAGGAACATCAAAGACAAGATGCACACACACAATTACAAGTCTCTAAAACCAGGCTGTAATATTATTTTATGGCAACTGTTTTTTTCAGTCAATGCTGAAAAATCAAGTTTGCTGAATGTTTACTATTATTTCCTTTGCAGTTTGACGGTGAAAACATGTATATGAGTATGACAGAGCCGAGCCAGGACTATGTGCCAGCCAGCCAGGTGGGTTAATTAATCTTCTCTGCCTTGTTTCAGATTGTAATTAAACAAATTCAAAGAGTTGCATTGCAAATGAGTGGCACTATCAGTAACTGCTGCAATCAGGAATAATCATAATTTATAAACAAAGCATTTAAGCCTTGTTTCCAGTTAATGAGATAGAGCTGATAAAACACCAGAGTTGGTGTTTGTTGAAAGATACTACCTTGTTTCCTCTCCAGAATGCAAGCAGCTGTTTTGCCAGCATGATCTTTCCTAAACAGTTGTTTTACCTTCAGGAAATAAAGTCTTTACAGGTGCAGGTTATTTGTTTATCTGACTGCAGACAAGTTAATCATTATAAGCTACACATGTCACAAATAGCCTTAATTATCACTTGTAGGGCAACTGAAGAATTGCATTTTTAACACTAATCCTATGGCTGAGGAATGTTGCTAATATTACAGAATTAGCAGTGAGGTTAAGGCAATTGCTTAATCTCCTGTAGCTTGCAGCCCAGAAGTTTAATGTGATGTGGATTTTTTACAAGTATTTTTGAGTCCTCTTCCTGTGGGATACGACACACGCTAAATTTTGATATTGGGTGCATATTAAAAAATCTTCCACTTTTCCCCTTGAATCCTAAAATACTATAGGTTTCTAAGAATGAAAGAATTTGATTACTTATTAAAAAGCAAAAATAGTTTTGAAAATTTTGGGTTGTCTACCTGTTGCTTTGTTTATATGAAGGAGAGAAACTTTCATTTACTTCATGTGTTTCAGTCAGTGAAATTTCATGCTAGTGAGCAGCAGGGATAGTTAGATTGTGTGAGCAATTGCCATGAATAATCAGACTTGTGGTCTAGACCATGTAATATTTGAGACCCAGCAGTGGCTAGTCTTTCTAACAGAACCAGGATTATGTGAAGAGCTTGCATTGGGGGGAAATAAGTTTGCATGCGTAGTAAATGTGTTTAGATGAGCTGGATATAATTTAGAAATCAATGCTTTGGAAAGTGACAGTACATTCAAAACTAAGTGTCTCCATGAAGTAGGGTTCTTCAGGTCCACTGGTTCATCTGGGGGCAGGGAAGCAGGAGGCTGTGTGAGATGACTACATGACCATATTTAAAATATTCCACGATGTTGCTTCCCAGGCTTCTGTGGAAGTTACTTTGAAATACCTTTAGAGACAAATAGTACTTTGCATTTAGGAACTGTGCATGATTGAACTTATTCAGCTAAGAACCCTCCAAGATCCAGAGGTAGTTTAGACTATAACTGTTTGATTAAAAAATGAAAAATTGTATTATTAATTTTTCTCTAAGCATTAATCCAAAAACTGTACTGACAAGTTTTAGTATTACTATTAGATTAAAGCAGCCTAGTATCATCTCATTTATGCCTTAAGGGTTTGGAAGTGCAAGGGCTAATTGAATTTGTTTGAAACTGTAGAAATACAAACTCTGTGAATGATTGCTGTTATAAGGCAGCTGCTACCTTTCAGAGAATCATTATGTCTGTTTTAAAGAGTTTTGAATAAAGGATTGCAAATCCACATTATACATCAGAATTATTCTTCTTCTGTTGATATTTTTGTACTGTGAATGCATGTAGTTTAAATAATTTAAATGGCATATTGAAAAATTAAGAGTATAAGTTTTAATCTTTTATGTGGTTTCTACATGTGCTAACAAGGCCCAGATCCTCTGAGATTTTTATGCATCCAACACTCACTGGGTTCAGTGGAAGTAAGGTGCTTAAAGTACCTTTAAAGATCCACGCCTAGGTATTTTAAATGCAAGTAATTTTGTCTTCAAGGAAAAAAAATCTATCAAATGTGACATTTCCAAATTCAAAGATGTCAGAAAACCCTGAATACTTACTAAGGTCTGGAACAGACTTAAAATCTCGCTATGGCAAAGTTAAACTCTTGGATGTCTGGCTCCCAAGTAGAGTTCAAAACCCAGGGGCAGGTGTTGAAACTGTCTGTCCTTTGCTGGGGGATCCATCTGACAAGAGGCAGCTCAATTGCCAGGCAAAGTGTTTTAAGTTATTGCCAAGTGAACCTTCCACTAGAGCGGGTTGCTCAGAGCCCCATTCAGCCTGGCCTTGAACACTTTCCGGGGTAGGGTGTCCACAGCCTCTCTGGACAACGTGTGTCAGTGCATCACCACCCTTATGGCAAAGAACTTCTTCCTAATGTCTAATCTGAGCCTACCCTCCTTCAGCTAAAGGCTGTTTGTCTTTGTCCTATGCCCTTGTAAAAAGTCCTTCTCCAGTTTTCCTGTTGGTTCCCTCTAGGTACCAGAAGGCTACTGTAAGGTCTCCCTAGAGCCTTTTTGAAACTCAACAACCCCAACATTCTCAGCCTGTCTTCATAGAAGAGATGTTCCAGCTCTGTGTGGCTGGAACATATGTGAAAGCCCAGAATAATAATAGTATAAAAAAAAAAAAAAGACAAAAAATAAGACAAACCACACTAGGAGCAGGAAGTTGGGATGTAGTGGAAACCCGCCTCTCTCTTGTTTCATCAAGAACTCATGACTGTGAGAAAAGCCTAACCAAACCTGTTCTTGACACAGACATCTGCTAGTCATTCCTCAAAGGAATGAAACAACTCTCCATTGACAGTGTCGGTGAGGTCTTCACCAACTGCAATGGGGTGCTCTTCCCATCTTGGGTGTAAACATTTGATGGTCAGCCAAAACTGGTAAATTGACTACCATTTCAACATCTAATTTGTTTGTTAAAACTGGAAAAAAATTATATTTCCTGTTCTGAAAACAAAGCATGAACGATTGTGTTGCTTCAGGGGAGGGAGAGGAAGAGGAAAGAATGCAATAGTATTTTCTGACCCCAGTTATCAGGACTGTTTCTTCATTTTTCTTTCACTGTTACTGTATGTAAAACACATAATGCCATAAAAAGAGAAGAGAAAATGTTTTCTCTCAGATGACGGCTTAGTTGCCTCATTCATAGTTTTGTCCTCTATTTTGCACCTGTTCCCATGAGCCTTGCTGTTGCATGACCTCAGCGAGAGGAGTGCAGGATCCTTCCAACCCTCAGTAACTTGTCTGTTCCCTCGCAAGAACAGAGATGAGGGTTTGAATCCTGTCAGAATGAGGAGTGAATTAGTTTCTCCACTTTCCTTGATAGACACACATCTGTTAACTAAAATATGAATCCCAAATGTTAGGAGATGCACAGTCCTATCAGAAACTTTTATTCAAGCTCTGATCATGCTGACTGAGTCAGACATGAGTATCATTTTCTAATTTCAGAGTCTGACACGGATTACTTGGGAGATAGGTTGGCAGACTGAGTCATGGTGTGCAACACCAAAGAGCAAGGGGTTTCCACTAGGCTGTCTTCAGGATTATGTGACTATAGGGACAGGGTTTCTGGGGTCCTGATATACACTAACATGCACTTCAGTTCCTTCTGTTTACTGGAAAGTGTTCATATCCAGAAAAACATCACCATATATTATTTTACGGGTTTTAATCAATTTATCCCCTTTGGGCTAACATAAATAAAAGCTCAGCCATTGGACAGGAAAAATATAGTTTTGTTCCTTTTGCTGTATAACATCAAACATCTGCATAGTTTGGTAATCCAAGACAAGTTGCCTCACAGCATCCCTCAACAATAATTATCATTTCTGTTCAATTTTCAAATCAGTACATGCTTTGGGACTTACAGACCAAGTTGCTAAGTAGCAACATATGGCTCACTACTGTTCCTGTGATGTTGCTGCAAGCAAATAGCATAATTCTATACTTGAAATGATTTTTACAGAAAGCCAATGCTGGAACTGAGCCAGAAGTGTAAGTATACAGTAAAAATTAATGATATTCTTTTAAACTGTCCCAAAAGGCTGTTTGGCAATGTTGTCTCTGTGTACATTTTATATATATGTGTAAGTACTGTGTTTTTGGTTGTGATATATGTAGTACAGGACTCTGCACTGCAGGCATCTCCTAAATGAGTTATGCCAGCCATATTAACAAACATACACAGTAAAACTACATGGCATTTTCACTACTAATTGCACTTGGATCTGAAAATATTTATCATTCTAAAATAAAACTATGCCTACTGCTCTGCATTTCAGATTCCCACCAATATATTGTTTTCTCCCCACACCTATAATTGGAATCTCAGAGATGAATTGTTCTTTATGTAATTCCTCCTCTTGTAATTTGTGGGCCATGCACAGTATAAAATTATACTGTTTATTTTACATTTTTTCTTAGTCACAATGCGGAATGTAATTTCAGGACTCCGTTGCACAAAGCTTCGGCACTTCTGTAGCCTTCCTGAGGCCTGATACACATTAAGGCTAATGAATCCAGCTGCCAGTCCAAATGAATCCCTGCACAGTCCAAAGGAAAGGGACAAAAAGAAGCCTGGAGCTGATGGTTTAGGGCAGTAGTCCCATTGTCCCAGTTGGAAGAAAAGAGACATTCGAGGCAGAGGAATGAATATTGTTTGCTCAGAGGTGGTATTTTCCTCCTTCCCAAAGCTATGCCAGGAAGATCCATGTAAGATATGTATGCATGCTCTTTGGCACAGTGAGCATGATGGGTATCAAAACTGTTTTGTCCTGTACAGCTCAAGGGTCAAATAGGATCAAATGACATTCAAAATGGAGATTTTTCATGTTAATAGGAAAGTAAAGGCTTCCCCTGCTTCTTGTTTCCACATTGACATGGTCCTAGATATATCCCTAAATTCTTTTGTACATGTTTATATTTTCATTTCCTAGATTATTAATGGTATAACTATTACTCATGTGAAGTAGGGATGGATAAATGCCATGTAATAGCTGCCCTCTCTTGCTCTGTATTGGTCCTTCCCTGTAGGTAGGCCTAGAATTTCAGGGTACTGTATCCTGTTCCTGCCAGAGGATACAGCTCCTCTATTGCCTGTTTAGAGCCCTTGTCAGCAGATCAGGGCAGGAGTTGGCTGCCTAGGAAAGGATTGAGAAAACACAGCATTCTTAGATGGAGAATCACTGCGTGTTTCGATGTAGTCCCATGGGTACATGCTACCCTGAAGTCCAGTGCAATCCTGCCCAAAAGTGGGAAAGCTTTTGGTTATTAGTTGAGAGGCTGTTCCACATTGAGAAGGCAATGCCATCTGGTCAGTCTGCTGACTGGCTGCAGTGCAGGACTGGTTTAGACTGTATTCCACCTCCCTCTTCCTGATCCACCGTCTCTTATTTTCAAAACTAATCAACAGAAGGGAGTCCTCTTCTTGCTCCTCCATTTCTCTGAAGCCATCTATAGTAAAATGTCCTCATGGAAAGAAAAACACCAGGCAGGCCTTTCAGATCCTTAATGACTGGTTAAAGCTAAAGGTAATTTTACCCTATCTTTCCCTTTTGTCTAAAACATAGTCTTAATGTGTCTTAATGTCAGGCACAGAGTCTGGAAAGAACTGAGTCCCCAATGAAAATACATCAGCAGTTGCATTAACAAGGCTATGTATATATTTATAGATATACATCTTTAGAACCGTAGAATGTTTTGAATTGGAAGGCATCTTTGTAGATCATCTAGTCCAGTTTCCTGCCAGTAGGAGTTACATCTTTCACTGAATCAGGTTGCTCAAAGACTCATCCAACCTGACCTTGAAAACTTCCAGTGATGGGGCACACACAAGTTCTCTGCACAATCTCTTACAATATCTCACCACCCTCACAGTAAAGAATTTATTCCTGTGTCCAATCTAAATCTGTTCTCTCTCAGTTTAAAACTCTTGCCCCTTGTACTGATACTACAGGCCTTGGTAAAAGGTCTTTCTCCATTTTTCTTATAAGCCCCATTATATATTGAAAGTCTGCTATAAGGTGTCCTTGGAGTCTTTTCTTCTCCAGGCTGAACAGTCCCAACTCTCTCAGCCTTTCATCGTAAGAGAGGTGCTCCAGCCCTTGGACCATTTCTGTGGCCCTTCTTTGGACCCAGTCCAAGAAGTCTGTGACTTTCCTGTGCTGAGGACCTCAGAACTGAACAGAGCACTCCAGGTGGGGTCTCAGCAGAGCAGAGTAGAGGGGAAGAATCATCTCCTTCGACCTGCTGGCCACGTTGCTTGTGATGCAGCCCAGAGCAGAGTTGTGTTTCTGGGCTGCAAGTGCACATTGCACATCATGTCCAATTTGTCTTCTACCAGTGTCCCTGAGTCCTTCTCCACAGGGATGTGTTACGTAAGTACGTATGAATATGTTTAGCTTTAATGGAAAATCTATGAGCATGTACCGTGTAGGTATTTAAGCGTATTTTAAATGTTTTTGTAGTCAAATAAAATTTATAAAAATTAAGTCAAAATTAGGGCCTGTTGACCAGAATTTAAGAGCTTTTTCAAATTTCAAATGAAAGACACAACTCAGAAGAAATACCTCTACCCTCTTTTACTCAAATTCATTTTAGTCACTTATGTTCAGTAGATGTTGAAATTTGACCAGGAGAAGAAATGTATATGACCTACTTATCTCTGAAAAATGAGTTACTTAAATATGCCTTAATGCTTCTTTCAATTAATGCCTATTCTATAGCACATGCAATAAAAACACTAAAGAGGGCAAAATCTATTCCCTAAGGATCCTAAGCAAACATACCCATAATTGCAGTTGTATAAACAAAAGTGTCCCTCTCCAGCCTTCAAAAACCATTAGCATGGATCTGTAAAATTGAGATCATATCAAAAACCTTAGCAAGTATAACAAATTTTTCAGCATTCTGTTTGTCTTCTGGCTGTGAAACCTTGCACTTATATTTTCTTTACAGCCATGTGGGACGAAAACTTCTTAATGAAAGCAGGTTTGGAGAGTAATTGCCTTGTTCCAGTAGTTTGGGGCTTTAGAAGTAAATGTCAGATACTGCTAGAGTAATGCTAAAATTGTGAACTTGGCCCTGTTGTATACACAGTGATTCTGTGCATCAATTAAAAGTATTTTTCTTAGGAGTTGCAGATGTAATGTAGGAAGTAATGTAAACACTGCATCTTGTCTTAGCAGTGGGATCAGGATGATAGCAACTTCAGTGATAGGCCCACAATAAATCAATAAAGTAAAAATAACAAAAGCTATTATTTTACCATGAAAAAGGTAAACAGAAAATCAATCATCAAATGATGAATTCTCTGTCCAAAAGCCAGAGGTATTTTTTCATATATCACAAGAGAAAAGGCACTGCTTTTTGCTGTGCATGACATGAGAGAACTTTCTGTTTAATGAGCAGCCAGTGTAAAATATCCTTCAAAATGTTTCCCTCTGTTCCTTCAAGTACAACTTTTTTAGCATGTGAAAACAGATTACAGACATCATATATTTTAGTTATGTAGTTTCCTTTCCAGGAAACTCTGCAGGTCAGCAATGTGGATGAATTATGGGATGTAACCATGGGAAATGTTAAAGGCAGTATTTTTCAACTGAGCTTCACATAAAATAAACCTTTTTTGGTCCATAAAATGTCTGGAAGAATTACATGAATTTGAACTACAAATTAGACCAATTACTATTATACTGTCCCTTTTGGCAAAGGCTGCTGCAGTAGAGTCAGTTTGACCTGTTGACCTCTGATGGAATAAACCGATAAGATGCCAGTCTTTGATTAATCTAGTTAGTTTTACAAAGTCTGGCATCTCAACAAGCCCAAACTAGTTACTCAAACCAGTCTTCAATGTAACATTCAAATGATCACTCTGTGGAGTCCCAGAGGTATTCATTACAGACAAAATTGCTCTTGTTGCCTTGCATACAAGCTGAGTTTTCAATGGGAAATGAAAGGCTGCCTGGAAAAATAGGCCACCTAATTAAGTTAAACTACTCTAGCATTTGGCTTGACATCTTCATTACTCAAAATTAAAAAGATGCTTCACTTCAGCACACAAGTTACTATTGTTTATGTTGTTTTCCTCTTAAATTGGCTTCTTACATGGAAGTCTGTTTTTCAGAATTATATCTTGTAATAGCTCGCATATTTCTTGCAGTTTATAAAAATGTCTTAATAGGTGCTGCACTACTGATAGTTGGTACGACATTAGTGCGATTGAGCTTATTACTGAGCTCTCAGCAGTCTTACTGCTTACATGACACTTTATTAACAGAGGGCCAGATCCTGCCAGTTTCACTTCTTTGAATAATCTGTACTCATTCATATACTGGGCAGTCCTTGGCCTTTTTACTGTGAAGTCCTGGGTCCAAAATCTAGGTGCCAGAGTCAGTGGGACCACTGGTAGGAGTTGGGAGCTTTGATATTCCTCAGCTTTCCCTGTTACTGGCATGGGACTAAACAAAAGTTACAGCAGAATTGCAAAGAGCAGCCATGCCTCTGTTTTGATCTTCCTTATCATCAAGTGGTAACATTTTATACTAAATCTGAAATTTTTCTGGAAATTCCATCAGTCATTTGGGGGGGGTATAACACAGGTAGGACCCACTGTACTTTTGAATACTGAGAAGCAATCCATTGTTGCTAAGCTTTTCTAAGAAAAGAGAAGGAAAGGGGGAAAAAACATGACAGAAAATAAAAGGATTCTTTATCCTTCATCATGTGCCCAGGGTACAACATTGCTTCATCTTTTGGTGTCTTTTTCAGAAGGGATCTGGAAATTTAGACATATTATTTGCCCCCTAAACAGATATACTTAAATGTAAATCTATACTACTGCTATTTTAAGAGCATTTAAAAATGTAAACGTGAAGAGCACACTGTCTTGATTGCTGGTTTAGAGTCTATGATGCTAATGAGGCTTCTGACAGGTTAAATGTGGTGTATCATCTATATTTTCAGGCAACAGGATTTGTAAAGATGTAACTTCTTTTTTTTCCCTGTTAAATTCTGCTTGTTAAATATGTATATTGCTAGTTTTATTACCCAGTGCTTTGTACTGATCATAATTTAGGTATGTTTTGCAGAGAGGGTCTCTAAAAAGTTTTTTATTTTTAATATGCTTTTTATCTCAAGTTGAAAAAGAATATTTAGCAAATGTAGTAACTAATTTATGGAAGTATGTCTTGTAGTGCTAAATCTTGAATTTAGCACTGTGTTACAGTACAGACCAAAACCTGTCAAATTGGATCCCAAGTTACCTTAAGAATTTTAGCTTTCCTTAAAATGTAGTAGTAGTAATAATAATAATACTAGTCATAGTAGTTTCCTCCCATGTTCTAAAGAGAATCTTGTGAATATTCTCTCTTTCCTTTTCCTGTTCAATAAACAGCCTGAAGCAGTAGCTGTGAGGTGATGAAGCTGCTCTGCTTGTCTTTAGGAGGTAGCACCCAGAAACCTATTGCAGTGCAAGTCTCCCCTTCCTTTCAGCGTCCCCAAAGCAGTGGACAAGCAGCAGCTGTTTATGCACTCCTAAAGCACCCCCAGTGCTGCTTTTTGGAGGATGCACTATTAGGGCTTGACACACAGTGTTGAGCGACGGAGTGCATTTCTCTTCAGGAGAGAACAGTGACAAGGGTGTTGAACAACAGTTACACTTGGGTCCCCACTGTGGACATGCTAAGGACGGTGGGAGGGTGAGAGGGGCAAGGCTCCATACTGGAGAACTAAGAATGCACAATTTGTGCCTAAAGCTCCAGTGTATTCCTAAGAAATTTCTTTGGTAGTTGATCACTAATTCTATAAAAGACTTGCACTTCTCATTTAAATTTACTCAAATTTTCTAAATAGAAGTGCAAATTGGGTCTTTGAAACAAAGTTTAAATGCTTCAGTTACAGTACTGGTGTTTGCAGAGCCCAGATCTTGTAACCTTTTATAATATTCATGCTTCTACTTATTGTTGTCTTTAAAATGTATTTCAATTTAAAACCTCTATGGAGAACATGTTTCCCAGCAAACTGCTATAGTATATGCATAAAATTAATGTAATTAATGAAAAGACTCTCAAGAATAAAATCTTAAAATGTCTATACTTTTACATAATTCTGTTTACTTTGAAAATTATGATCATTTTTAAATTACTAATATCATTGTCAGCATATTCTATTTCTTGAAAACAGAATTCATCTGGTACTGGAAAATTAATGTTTTGCTGGGGGCTTTGCCCTTTAACTAATGTAAATTAGAGAAATTGATTAACACAACAGAAAAAAGTTATACCTTCCCCTGTAATAAATTTTTGATAGCTGTTGCCTGATAAATTAGTATATTGTGTGTTTTTAAATGAATATGATTTATTGCTGTTGTCTACCATATGAAGAAACAGAAAAAAATTGTTTGCAGGATCATTGACTTCAACATATCCATGGCACTGTTGGACAATTCTTGCTGAGTGTTAAGATGATTTATGTAACAGACCTAAGGTTTCCACAGTAATGCATTATAGTCTTAAGCTATCAAACCTTGTTCATGCAGAGACAAAAGCAACTGAAAAACTCTTGTTTCTGAAGGTCCTTCTTTTAGAAATTAGAGATAAGGTCGATCCTGGAAATATCTGCTGTCAAATATACCAACTTTCAAATGTGCATAAGGTACATTGTTGTTTTTCCGCTTCTAATGAGCTCATTGTTTTTACATTAGTCTCGATTCATAAGTATTTCAGTTATGTAACAATATGTTCAATAATAGAAGAGGAGACAGCCTGAAGCATCTATCTTTTAAAAACTGGCATCTTTCCACAGTTCAGATGCAGAAGCCTTGGTGCAAATGAAAAATTAAGACACGCTCTACATAGTTGGCAGTACCATTCATTTCATTTAAATTAAATATCTATAGGCAAAGTCCCAATTTTTAAGGAACTGTTGCTAATACCAGATTCTGTTGAGTAAATGCATGGTGACTGATGCAACCACTGAGCATATGAATTAGACTTATTTAATGTATATTGTCTTCTGTGCTGTTATATAGTAACAGTTCTGGTCTTTCCAGAGGGTTTTATATTGGATGTTTGAAAGCTTGCTGCCTCTTGTGGTCAGTCTGTTTGAGCCACCTCATTTAGTTTCCCTTCTCTAATTAGAGTTCTATTAAAACTGTTTTTAAACATAATTAAGTTTTGCTGGCCCACATGCAGTCACTACTGTAGAATACTTAAGCAAAGGGGTTTATCTTTATTTCTTGAAAGCATTTCCCTTATTTTTCTGATGAGTATTCTCAAAAATAAATGCTAAACTTTTTTTTGTGTTATTAGCATAGCAGGATGCGTAGCCCTACTTTGGGTTGTGTGTTGCCAAAGAACTGACTTTTGACATGCACTTCTCCTCCACCTCCCAGTTTTGCCCCCCTTTCTATAGCTTGTTGCTGGATTTGGCCAGGCTGAGTGGCATGACAGCTAAATTGAAGAGGACCAGTGAGGTCAGTGTTCAGGAACAAAAGCTTGGGCTTGGGTTGGACAGTGAATCAGGGTTAAGTGTTTGTATCGCTTTATTCTAGCAAGCTTTTCTCATAAAATTATAGGCTAAAGTAGCATATAGATAATGAAGTCTCTTGACCTCAGAGTGGGCATTTCAGTTGTCTGTTTTATGAAGTTTCGATCATTTGAAGCAGAAATGTCACTAATATTTAGACAGAAACATAGAATATTGTCCTTTAGATTTGGAAACATTGATAATTCATAAAGCTTTTTAATAGCTTTATGTCTGTAGATAACTCACATTTAAGGATGCTCAGTTCTGAGGTTCCCACTGTGTAGTTTCCATCTGAAATATACTAAAATCTGTTTACAGTAAATATAGTAATGAAAATACTTTTTACAACATAGAAAAATTAAAGCATTGTCTGTTCAGTGCTGTGCAGTTGGTTTAGTGGTGTTAATTTGCAGAGGGCTTTCTCTCTGGAATGTAATAAGTGTCCAGGAAGTTCTCCTAAACTGAAGAGCTTAGAAACACCTCATCCACTCCCACAGTCATGAGATGAAAGTGAAACCATTGGCAATGTTCCTAGGAGCTCTGTGGTAAAGGAAATAAAGCATCTACGGCTATGGTTTTTTTTCTCCCCTATTTATTCAAAAGTGAAAAGGTGAACTTGCTAATGTTTCTGTGACCAGTGGAATAAAAAGGAGCTATTCCATGTCTTTCTGAATAGAGAAAGTCCTGCTAACAGTAAAACCAACTATAAAGGAAAAATCCTTGGCGTGAGTGGAAAGACCCTAACCTTGCTTTCCATCACCAAGAAAAACCTAACAGAGCTGAAGCTATAGGCCACCACTTATGATTGTGTATAAGCTGTACTTATTAATTGTAATTGGATGCAGGGAGTATCCCTAATGCTTTTGATGGTGAATCCACTACTTCCCTGGGCAGCCCATTCCAATGTCTGTACTCTCTGAAAAAAATTTCTTCCTAATATCCAAACTAAACCTCCCCTGGCAGAACTTAAGAACTGTGTCCTCTTTTCCTACTGCTGGTTGCCTGGGAGAAGAGCCCAACCCCCGCTGGCTACAACCTCTACTCAGGTAGTTGTAGAGAGTGATGAGGTCTCCCCTGAGCCTCCTCTTCTCCAGGATAAACAACCCCCACTCCCTCAGCCTCTCCTCATAGGACTTGTGCTCAAGTCCCTTCACCAGCTTCGTTGCACATTTCTGGACCTGCTCCAGCACCTCAATATCCTTCCTGAACTGAGGGGCCCAGAACTGAACACAATACTCAAGGTGTGGC
>JAWWES010000081.1:113773475-113809139 GCA_035583135.1 Lophotriccus pileatus | reverse complement strand
GCTCATGTTCAGCCTCCTGTCAATCAGCACTCCCAGGTCCCTTTCTGCCTGGCTGCTCTCCAGCCACTCTGTCCCCAACCTGTAGCACTGCAGGGGGTTGTTGTGGTTAAAGTGCAGGACCTGGCACTTGGCCTTGTTGAACTTCATCCCATTGGAATCAGCCCAGCTCTCCAGCCTATCCAGGTCCCTCTGCAGAGCCCTCCTGCCTTCCAGCAGATTGACACCCCCCTCCAGCTTGGTGTCATCTGCAAATCTGCTGATGGTACACTCAATCCCCTCATCTAAATCATTGATAAAGATACTAAACAGGACTGGGCCCAGCACTGATCCCTGGGGAACTGGTGACCGGCTGCCAACTGGATGCAGCCCCATTCACCAGCACTCTCTGGGCCCGGCCCTCCAGCCAGCTTTTAACTCAGCACAGAGTGCCCCTGTCCAAGCCATGGGCTGCCAGCTTTTCCAGGAGAATGCTATAGAAGACAGTGTCAAAGGCTTTGCTGAACTCCAGACAGACACATCCACAGCCTTCCCCTCTTCCACCACGTGGGACACCTGATCATAAAAGGAGATCAGGTTGGTCAGACAGGACTTACTCTTCCTAAACCCCTGCTGGCTGGGTCTGATCCCTTGTCCATCCTGTAGGTGCTGTGTGATTGCACTCAGGATGATCTCCTCCGTAACCTTGCCAGGCATTGAGGTCAGGCTGACAGGTCCTCCTTCTGGCCCTTTTTGCGGATGGACATGACATTCACCAGCTTCCAATCATCTGGGACCTCCTCAGTGAGCCAGAATTGTTGATAGATGATGGAGTCCTTTGCCCTTCCTAGATAGATGAAGCCCATCTGACTCTAGCAGGCTAGGTACCATGGAATTTGCCCCATGGTCAAATAAACCAAAATTCTGCCAGTGGCACCAATCCTTTAGCCACCTATTGATAAGATGGGTTTTCCTACTTATCTCCTCATTCATCGCTGCTGCTGCTGCAGGAACTGAGGCGAGCACAACCTGTGCTCCTGTCCCATTAACTAATCCACC
The DNA here is from genome assembly GCA_035583135.1 of Lophotriccus pileatus. NCBI lineage: Eukaryota > Metazoa > Chordata > Aves > Passeriformes > Tyrannidae > Lophotriccus > Lophotriccus pileatus. The sequence continues at coordinate 113,808,104 of JAWWES010000081.1, read as the reverse complement.
CAGCACCTTGAAGTCCTTTTTAAGTAGCCTTGTACCTCTGTCATTAATGTCATCACTGCCAGCCTGGACCACCAGCAGTGGATAATAATCAGAGGGCCGGATTAGCCCAGGGAGTCTCCTACTAATATCCCTCACCCGGGCCTCAGGAAGGCAGCAGACCTCCCTGTGGGATGTGTCCAGTCAACATATAGGGCCTTCAGTTCCCCTCAGAAGGGAGTTGCCTACTACAACTACCCTTCTTTTATTCTTTATAGCTGTGCTTGTAATCCGTCTGGTAGATGGGGTGAAACCAGGAGACCCTCCAAACAGTTCCTCTTTTTGATTGCTCTCTGCCTGACTCTGGGTCCACGGCCTCATACCTATTCTTTAAGGGAACTGTGGGAGGTCATGGGGGTCAAGATGGAATTCCTCTACCTCTTTGATCAGGGACCTGTTTCCATTCCCCCTTATCTACTTGGTTGGCTCCATCTGCCTGATGGCAGGAGGGACAGGGCTTCACCATCTCCTGACGGACTTCTTTTGGGGTCGAAAGGGTGTGACTCCACCAGTCTATTTCCCTTTCACTCTCCCTAATACTTCTTAGCCTCTCCACTTCTTCCTTGAGCTCTGCCACTAAGCACAGCAAATCATTCACCTGCTCACATCGTACATGAGCATCTCTCGCACTGGCGTCTGGTACTGACGCCAAGCTCAGCCACTCTGTGCAGCTGCTGACCTGAACAGCCACATCCTTCCTGGGGATCCTGCCTGGCTTAGCACACTCCCTCTGGGAGCAGCAGCAACGGCTTCTTCCGCTTGTTTGGAAACCATTGCTGGCTCAGAGAGAGCTGGGAGGGTGCCCTTCCTGCTCGCCCTGCCTGCGCAAACTGCTGCACAAATTGCTGCACCACACTCCCGGTCGCTTGCGCTCGGAGTTTAAATCTTGCAGTTTAAACCTCCCCGTAACAAGGAGTTCCATTCCTCATTCTATTCCTCCAGGCACAATTGCAATAGCCTTTTTTCTGGGATATGTTGGGATTGCTGGAAATGTATTTGGAAATTTTGTTTCTTAATATGCCAGGGTGCCAAGCCATTACAAGCATCTGAGCCATGCTACTGGACAAGACAAACTGGAGTACTGGCAAATCAAGACATTTCCCTGAGGAAGTTCTGTCTGTATGCATTCTGTGCACACATACTAAGTATAGAAATATCAAATTGGCTGAAAATGTAAGGTGAATAGGGTGCTCTGCAGATGCTTTCAAATATCAGTCCATACTCTCATATAGCTCAGATTCTCCCTAGCTTTATTGAAATAGTGCAATAGTTTATGTCTTAAAAAAAAAAAAATTAAAAAGAGGAAGTACTAGCACTTGAGTTATATGTTGTTTGGTGTGTTATTATTACCTTTGCTATTCTAATCCTGCTACTTATTTAAGTGTACTGGACAGTGATATTGTAGGTGATGTGGAATCAAATACACTGTACTTGGTTCACAAACAATAACCAAGGTGTGAGGGTTTTTTAAAAATTAATTAGAGAGCAACCATTTATTTAAAAATGCTTACCCCATATAATATATATAACATTTATATAACATGTATACTTACACATGACACAACTTGGATCGTGCAGTTTTATGCTGCAAATGTTTTATGCTTCCATTTTAATATGTGAAGCTAATGTGCTACTGGCAGTTCAATTGTTTCCACCATTTTTCAAGTATTACTAATTAAAGACACATTTGAAACACAACAAATCAAAAGTAAAACCTGGTCTATCCATATGTGGCATGCAAAAAGGGGTTTACAAATAAGCACATTTGCTAAATGCCTCCCATATTAATGTGTAGGCACACCCAGCCTGTCAATATTTGGTTTAGGAATATTTGCTTTTAGTGGTGAATGTAAGTCTCACAGGACAGTGAGAGATGGAGAAAACAGATGTTAACACTTCTTTGTACCTACAAAATCATGGGAGAGAAAACTCTTTTGAGGCCATCAGACTTTTGGGACAGTAGAAGAGACGCTGTTGAACATAAATGCCCTCTTTTCATAGATCATTAATCCCTTCTGGTAGCTGTAGCCTGTGTAGATACAAACTCATCAGAATTACAGATCCCAAATCTAAGTGTACATGTGTGGGATAGCGCTGGGCCAGGAGAACACTGTGGATGTCATCCCTTCCTTCATTTCTATTCCTCGCTGCTTTGTTATTGTGGTATTAAACCTTAATATTACCTTAGACACCTTTCTCTTCATCATGGATTTTATATAATAGTAATTAGCAAATAGTTAGTGTATACATTGTCCCTGATACTTTTATTTGGTTTTCCAAAGCTTAGATATTGTTATTGAGTAAATGTGACGTTCTCTTTGCCATGTTTAAGTGTCCTCTCCATTTAGTGAGAGTCTATTTTTACTATATTTCCCCTTGGAGATGTTTCAACTGATAGCTGCATCATGACTTCTAAGAGCAGGGGCAAATGCAACTTACAGAGGTCAGTAGACTCGCACCAGTTTCCCGTTAAGGAGATAGCAGGAGCAAGGGGAGAGCAAACTCCTGTGCTGGAAGTGAGAAACACAGCTGGAAAGCATGGGTAGAATCAAAGTCCTCACATTTAACAGTTATGATACCACTGTCAAACCTTTCCCTCTTCCTATTCTGTTGTTTTCATTCTTTGGGATTTTACTTTGGTCTTCGCAGTCTAGCCTTCCTGCTCTATTTCATGCTAAGATACTTGGTTGTCAGGAAACAAGCAAAGCAACCAAAACCATGGCAGTGTGCATTAGAGTAGGTTTTCCTGCATTCAGCAGCTCACTGAAAACATGTAACACTCTTTGTTCTTGGTCTGATTTAACTTTATACATACATGCTCATACAGAGGAGAGTAACCTCAGGCATCAGCAGAACATTATTACTATGATGACTAATGAAAAACCCCTTTGTTTATAATTGAGCATTGATTCTTCCCTTGTCCTTCTGCATGAATTCATACACCATACTGTCCTCCATTTGGAAACTCATACTGGGGAAAACATTTTCTTCCAATAGCTGTTCTTTGAAGCTGTGCCCTCATATTTATTCTTCCTCATGATACTTTTCAGGAGCAGAATGTATTTAAATCCTTACATTTCCAGAATTAGCAAAAACAGCGCTCAGAGCAGGGCTGCTGTGCTGCAGAGGGGCAAGAAGGGTGGAAGTAGTCTCTGTGCTACAAACCCTGGCTGTGGGCATGGGATGTGCAAAGACTGATCACTTTACAAAGGAGTTGGCTATTCTCAGAAAAGCAGAGCAGGTTTTCAGGTTGAACCACTGCAACTGATCCCTTTAACTCTTTATTTGGATCATGTATCTAGCTATGCTCACCTTTTCCTTTTAAGAAATATGAGCATACCCACCCCTCTCCCCCAAATGAGCCTACCTGCTGTACATAGACTGTAGATAAATAATAGCAATTACCCACCTTGGTGCATTACTCTGACTTTGCCTGTAGCTTTTCCTTGGATCAGATTAAGTTAGATGACTTAATGGCAGCAAACAACAAAAGACTATACAGTTGCTTTGTAGAGTAACTAATTTAGATTACTGACAAAATGTGTGAATAATTGGGGTTATATATTAAGGAAGAAAAAAAAAGTTTTTTAGACACCATAAATATATTTTTATAAACACAAAGTATATTCATACTAAGTATGTACTGTTTCTTTTTCTTTGTAGCAGAATAAATGCATGGTACTTCTGTAAGCATAAAAGCTGTATTTTTTTCACTATGTAATGCTATGTCTGAGTAGCAGGGAGTCTTACGAACTTTATGAATTTTGTGCCAATATTAATTTTATAAATTGCATTACCTTTTCCACAATTCCCGTGAAAAAGGTATTCAGCTAGATGAACAGTCTTGGAAAATTTTAATCAGACCCTTGAAATCTGTTGGAGTTCACCTTCTTTAAAAAAAAAATTATTTCTAATGGAAGCTGTGAAAGTATCAGAGATTCTTATGCCTTAGAGGCAATTCTTCTTCCATACACAATGTGAAACCTCACTGCTATAATGTATGGGTCTTTAAAATATTCTTTTGTTGAATTGTAGATGCTTAGAAGTATGTGAGTTGGTCTCTTTTTGTTTGTTTTGTGTGACTTTTATTATTGTTATTATTGACCAGTGCTCATGTGATTTTCATAGAACTTTCCATTTGTTTTTTGGTTGTTGTTTTTTTTTTTTTTCCAGTCTTTTCCTGGCCCAAGTCTTGAAAGTGAAGATTTTAACATACCTCCTATAACTCCTCCGTCATTGCCTGACCACTCCCTGGTGCACTTGAATGAGATAGAGTCTGGGTACCACTCTCTGTGTCATCCCATGAACCACAATGGCCTCCTTCCATTCCACCCACAAAACATGGATCTACCTGAAATTACAGTTTCCAACATGCTTGGCCAAGATGGGACACTGCTTTCCAATTCCCTCTCCGTGGTAAGCATTTTTAGTCTTTCCCTTCTGTTCTTCTTTAAGTTGCAAAATTGTGGAAATACAGACCTGTTTGATATCCTTTGAGGTGGCCAACTCCTGCAGCACTCACGTTTTGGAGCGAGCTGCCCTGATTCTGGGTGTTACATTGCACTCCCTATGTCAAATCCTCCTCCCAGTGGAGGTAGGGGGGGATTTACAACGGAGTTCCTCAAAGCCAGGATGTGACCCTTCGCTGCCTTGCGCAGAAGTGCTCCCGTTGTACAGTGTTGTAAATAATGACAAAAAGAGACTCAGGGCTCTGACTTCCGCTGGAGCAGGGTTTGGATCCAGATGGCTGTTGTTCCGTGTTTGTCTGACGAGGCTCTTTCCATTCTCATTTGCATGTGCTGAGAGATGTACAAAAATTTAATATCTCCTTTCTTGTTTACTGCACTTTTGGAAAACAGCAAATGTTATTTCTGATTCTAGGCCAAATCTTATAGCCTTTTTACAGTTCCCAGTCCTTAGCCAGCCAAAATCCAATTGAAATGACTGGACGACTTGCTTATAAAGTCTGTCAGATAGTCATTATGGTCGTAATCTTGGGAAGCCTGATATTATAAATCACTTTTTTGAATGTTAAATTGCTTACAACAACTGCACAACTACTACTTTACACGTTACATTTTCAAGTGGGCTCTACAAATAATTAGTATACTTCTTGCATAGAAGCTCCAGACAAGATTATTTCACACTGATGTATAATTCTAAGCTAAAGAATTAAAAATCCCATGGAAGAGGATGGAGCCTGGCACTGTGTGGGTCTCGCTGCACTTAAAGCGCTAGGTGGACTGCCCAGGAGCTGCAGATCTCAGCAGCCTAAGTTAAGAATCTCCTGTTCCTAGAGATAAAGGGTCTGGGCTTCTCACCAAAGGATCAGAGGCTTAGGGCCCCATCCCAGCTGGGAGGTTCTGTGCTTAGAGGCCGAGGCTACTTAGGCTTCCAGCTATCTAGGTCTGCACCCCATTATCTAGAAAATGTAAATCAGTCCTGTAAACCTGGGAGCTGAGGCAGCACATGGAAGTCTGGGGACCAAAGGATCTAGGCTCAGCTCCACAACAGCCCCTCAGACTAAAAGCCCCAGAGCCAGGGGCCATGGTAGCTGGAAAACACTTTAGAACAAAAATCTGCATTGTCACAGAGCTTCATTGCAACTTAATTAAAATAAGGCTGCCTTGATTTCAAGGAGCTCTGCATTCCCTCTGAGGATGTCCAACAAGCTGTACTGCAGGGGGAACTAGTCTTGGCTTCTTATGTGCTGCTTAGTTGTTATTGATTTACTAGGATGTTGCACGCTTTGTGTTTGAGGTCAGAATCTGACCCCAGGGTTATATTCAATAATGGGAGGAGTGGGGGAGAGGCAGATCTTCATAAAGACATATAAATATGCTCTGTGGAAAGATTCTGAATTTTACTTGTGTATCTACAACGCTGATGGCATGCATTAGAGAGCATGAGTGAAATCTTGCATAGGGTTCTTAGAATCAGAGCTATGAAATGACTTGAAAAAATAAGACAAATAGTTGACACTCCAGTCCACAGACAGTATTTCATTGAATTGACCTCTTTTAAGCCATAACAGTGGCTCAAAACTATGCATTCTTTTAAGCTACGATGTTCCACATTAACCTCTTGCAACAAGCTCTCAACAAAGGGCCTTGAGCATTTGTAGATCATCACGGTGACTTATTGCAGCAAGGGCAAATACAAAAAAGATGAATAATATGACCAGGTGATTTTGCTATTGGGACTTAGTGAAGATCAGAAAAAATGAAAATCAGATGTCAAGAAAATACACGCTAAATTCTGGCAGTAATTTCTGAGGATTTGTTCAATAAATAAAGCATCATCGTTGAAGTATCATGGGCTAAGTCAATGGTTATCCCTAACTTGCATGCCCTTTGCACACAGGAGGGCCTCTTACCTAACAATAGTTTTAACTCAAGCTGGCTCGTCTGTGAAGGGGATGAAGCTACATCTCATGTTGCTAGCAACTAGTAGGGTGTTTAACACAAAAATTTTGCACTGTTTGGCAATATGTTTCCTCTGATTTGAATTTGATAACTTGAGAGAAATTAACTTGAGGAAAATAATTTAACAATTTAAGCTTTCAGTGAATTCAATGACTTCTTCAGTAAATAGAATGACCCCATTGCTCTTTTGGCTTTCCGTAGATGAAGAAAGACAGAGGGTTTTGTAGAGTGAGCATCCTTTACTTAGCTTTGAAGCTGTTCTTTATAATCCAGAAAATTTTACCTTTTTTTCTTCAGTATGACTCTTTTCTCATGCTATTCCTTGTCTCTAAGTTTCCTTTTTACTATCTCATCAAACTCTGATCTGTTTAACATGTACTTTTCTAAATCACTCTTATATTGCCTCATATAGAATATAAGGCATAAGTTTCTCAAATCTGTCTAAACCCTTGGTTCCATATAATTTCTGGTATATCAAATACTGATAGTGTATTTGGAAACCATGTGTCTCACTTTATTTTTCAGGGCACTAATGAGTATTTTTAGAAAAATTATTCTTAGAAATGAATCTGTTGGCTGTTCTCTATCCCTAATTAATTTCACATCTTCAGCAAATTTTACTTATGTTGGGACAAAATCAGCTGCAGTGCAATGTGCCTGTGATTGAATTTGGCTATTTTTTATTTTACTTTCAACATCCTTCCTTTTAGCCAGTTTTAAGCCCATGTTGGTATTTTAGCAATACTACCTTCTTTTTGGTCTGTGTTAGAACTAGTGAGTGTTTTTCAGTTTGTGTTTTTAGTAGGCAAAGAGTTAATTAATGCTAGCCAAATGAGAGAAAGGAAACTCATCTCAGAAACCATGTTGGAAAATACTTTGTACACTGAGTGTAGCATTTTTCTTTCATCTCAACTACCAGGTGTTTTCAGACAAAGATTTCTGTGATTTTGGACAGATTGAAAATTGAGGATATATCCTTCCTAAAACCCCTTCGAATCTAACCCCATTAGAAGTCCAAGTTTCATACTGTGCAGCACTCGCTCTAAGCTGCAGATGAAATCCCTTTGAGTAAGGATTGCAGGATTTGCCCCAAGCTCTGTAAGAATTCTCCTCTGTGGAACTTCTTAAACACACACAATAAGAGCCCACTACCAGCTCAGTGAATTTGTATTAGAGATCAGCTTCTTACAGATTTTTTTTTTTATACTGTAGGAATTCTTTCTGAAAAATTTTACAAGGCTGGGAGACGAAAATTTCTCATTGCCATTGGCTGTGTCTGATACTTAAAATTGGAATTAGTCTTTTTTGCAGTTTTTTTGGTTGATTCGACTTTCTATTGCATTCCCACTACATTAAAAAAAAACCAAACAAACAAACAAACAACAAAACCACTAAAGTCTCTCCTTCTCATTAATCTGCGGTCAGTTCATATATTTACTTCTGTGTCTGTGTATTGCTGTTTTCTTCTTAGGTGACATACAGACATATACACACATGCACACTAATTTATACTGTACTGTCACATACAGATTTCTTTAGATGCTCTTTATATCTGGGGTTCAGAAACCTACAGAATATGTGCAGAATGTGAGGCACAGTGGTATGAACACATGTTCCAGCCCCAGCATTGGAGCTCTCTAAAGTCATCCTTCAAAATGAACATTATTCCTACTCCTGCTTCTTAATTGCATCCAATTTGATAAAGATAGAGCTGTTTGTTTAGTGAAAATGTACTTATGATGCTGTAAACATGTTTGTTTCTATATAATGTAATACGGGTCCCTTCCTGGTTTCGTACAGTTGAAGGTAACCCTGCGTGGGTTTGGTTCAGTTCCCACTGGGCCTTGACCTGCCAGCCCTTCTCTGTTGACATGAGCTTTTCTGAAATATCCAAAAAATATTTCCAAGGACTGCAAGAAATACATTCTAACGTTTGCAAACAAATGCATGTATATAATATCCCTATGAGAATATGTGTTTATCTGTAAAAATGCTTTTGGGTGTGTTCTATAAAATGACATTTTCTGTGTGTTCAATTTATAAAAAAAATTATAGACATTTCAGCTTCTTTGGTGTATCTTATAGATGATTGCTTTTTTCCCCAAGAAACCAGGGTTAAAAATCATAGTCCTGTTTTTACATAGAGAGAAGAAAAAAAAAAAAAAGGCCCTTTTTTTTTTTGGAATGCTTTCATTTGTAATCTTGTGCTGGTCTTTTTGAAAATGTGGCTCATGGTGGTATACTAAAGAAAATTTACAAGAAAGAAATAAAAGAGATTTCAGTTTCTTGAAATGCTTCAAATTTCTGGGTTTGAAGTCTTAACGTGAAAAAGATGTTAAAAGACAATAAAATCAGGAGGTTTATTTCCCAAATGCTCTACTTGTGCTGCCAACAAAAGCCAACATAATGCATGTACTTAGGTTTATTGTCATTTTTAGTATACAGTCAAGGCACACTTTGAATTCAAAGGCTACTGTACAACTGTTTTGACAACCACCACATCAGTAGGTAATGTGCAGGACATATGAAACTGAAGCAAAAGTGTTTCTTTAGGTCTATAGGGAGTGCAGTACATCAAGGAATTCAGATATATTAGAGCAGCATGAATTTCTAATATGTTGCTCTTATGGAAAAGACCACTGGCATATTGAATAATGCTGCTTTCAAAGCAGAGCAGAAAATGTGATTACAGACAATTTCATTGCTGTTTTTAAAATAAATATTTTCAAAATCTTGAGGTATTTTATTTCATGTAATGCATAAAATATGTAACAGTGGACTAGAGCTAAAGATCTTCTAGGACACAGAAGAGTCAGCTATAATTATTCGGATGTGGAATAATAGAAGCATTAGTTTAAAATAAAATGTGTGTCATGAAGGCCCATGTCCTTATACAAAAAAAAAAGACAATAAAAAACCTCTTTTTTTTTTTTTTTTTTGCACACTTTGACAGTAGAATAAAGGCAATGAATAATTATTTAACATTATGCCCCAATTCATCAAAGCCCGGACAATTACATTATACTTTTTCATGAATTATATTTTTTAGATATGCAGCCCATGAGAGAGTAATATCTTAAACAAAATGTGGCACCGTAGAGCAGAGAAGAAAGCGAACAGCTACTTTTTTTTTTCCCATTTTTAATCTCAGGTAGAATGAAGCTAGTATTTCTTATTCACAGGACAGCTACTAATAAATCCAATACAGGAGATTGTTGTTGTTGTACCTGGGACGTATTTAAGAGATTTTGTTGTACTAGTTTCATACATTTTAGTTTAAATTCAGTGTTCATGACTCATCCGGAGGCTGACCTATACAGCTGATATTTTTTTTTTTTGCACCTTTAAGCAATAGTGCAAACTATGGAGTCAAACAGAAATTTTTTATTTTTGATGAACAAGATGAATAACGTCCATAACAAAAAAAAAACCCCTATTTTCATCTTCTAACCTAAGTGTTGAGATTTGAGTCATGTTTGGATACTTTTTTCTAGCTTGTATTGCATGCCAGTGGTAGCAGATACTTTTTGTCTCTGGTGAATACTTCGCATTTGTGCCTCATTACCAGGCTCTGGTCTTCAGTTTACATCAAAATTTACTGTTATGCTACACAGACCTGCTGCTACCCCAAATTTTATTGCAGTGAGTTATTGCCATCAGAACCACCGAATCATAAAGCTAAGGTCATGGAACATCTTGTGTTAAAGGATTTTTTTTTCTCTTATTAAGCAACTTTGTATTCTTGAAGGATATCTTTTTCTTGAAAAACCAAGCAACTAACAACAAAAAAATCTGCCGCATTTTACAAGCTGGATTTTCCCAAAGAAATAAGCTCTGTTTGGAAAAAGGTTACGGTAGTTAACGTATGTTTTGTCAGACAGCCTAACTATGGGGATATACAGTCAAATCAGTTGATGTCAGTCAGCATAACTTTATTGTCTCCAGTAAAATTATGATGATTTATTCCATCAAGGGCTCTGGGACATCATGTTTATCTTTTCTTTCTTCTGATGTCTGCTACAGTCTTTTGTCATCAGAAAGGCAACAGAAAGGATATGTAGAGGAGCTGATTAAGATGTAATTTGATCAAGGTTTTATAAATACCTGAATATTGCATATCTGCTACTAGAAGGCTTTTCACTGTGCTACAAAAACCATCTGATGTCTGGAAAATTACAGCTGTATAAAATCAGACTGGAAACAAAGCATGCATTTTTAACAGTGATAGAGATATGCCATTTAGCTAATGTACTATGGGAGGTGGTTGGTTCTCTGTACCTGAGGATTGAATTGAAATGGGGCATCTCTCAAGAAAGATGTGCTCTGTCTGGGACTGGACGAATAGACCCCACAGTACGTCAGGGGGATCAGGATTATCCTATGGGTTACATGGTCCTTAGGTGGTTCTCAGCAGTAAACATCAGTCTCTGCATTCATGGAAGGGATAAAATTGCTGGTAACACCACTACAGTTTTTCCTGTGCAAGAGAACATCAGCAGAGTGGAGAAAGCAACCCGTGGGTGCAGTCTATTATGGACCCCACCTTCTTCAGGTCAACTAGGACAAGAATTGCTGTCAAAGTATTTGTGGCTAGACTTTTTCATGAACTTAGCTTTTTTTCTGGTCTTAAAGTAGTATCTGATAAAGTTATACTTCCAGTCTCTAAGTACTAAGAAGTTGCCTTAAAGATAGAGCAAATAAATATTTGCAAATTACTGTAGGAAAATATTTGTACACAAGTGACCAGAACTCTTTTTAGAATAATGCTGTGTCTCATTTTTAAAATTGCCAATGAAGCAATTTACAGTCAGTTAGGAAAAACAGCATTCTGCTTATTTGAATGTGGGTTTTGAGACTCTGTGTGGCTCACATATTTCACAAATTCAGTAAGAAAATACTTCAGTATAATTTCAAGAAGAAATAACAAGGTGGCATATTTTATTTTTTAAAACAGCCTTCTGTAGAAAATTCTTTGATTAACTTTTTTCACAGTGGTTACCCATTGTCTGATAGGAATTTATTTGCTACATAAAAAACTAAGAAAAATAAATAAGTATAGTTTTATTAATTACTGTTTTTTAGACATTAACCTGATAGGCAGAGGCTAAGACGTGATGAATGTGGCATAGAGAGAAAGCCTTCAGTTGTGGGTGGTAGATTATACAACACCTCACATGTGAAATACTCACAGGAGTGATTAATACATAAGCAGCATCGTAGCTGCAAGTGTCAAACAAAACAGATAATAGAGTATGCAAATAGAGAAAACATAACTCTCAGAAAATGTCAGAAATTCAGGGGTTTCAGAAGCAGAGATCGTTGCCTTTAATCTGCTGCTTTTAACATTGCATGTAGTTGTCGAGAACAGAGCGATAATGAAATGTTTCTGAAGACTCAGACTTTGGCAAAAAAAGAAAACTTAGTGATCCAAGTCCTGTAGATGGAATAGAAGTGAAATGTCTGTCTCAAAAACTGTGAACGTGATTTTGTGAAGACAAAAATGAAGGAGAAGCACACAGTGCAGAAAGGGAGAGTTTTGTGCATCATGTGGAGTAGCCTCTACTTCCACCTGTTTCATCATTTAAATGCACACATTTGCGTTCCTGGAAACTCATAAGCAACTGAGAAGGCTGCACATCCTTCATGGATTTGTACTGCATTCATGCATCTCACCTCATTTTATTCAGGAATAGAAAGATATCTTGCATGGATGAAACCAGTCCCGTTATGCATTGTGTAGGTGCCATGTAAATGCTGGAAGTTCAGCTGTGCTGCGTGGCTGTGCTGAATGCTGGGACACGAGCAACCCAGAACTTCATGCTGGTGTCAACCTGCTAGAATAGTGTGTGAATTCTCCTTGTCAAGTCTTGCATATGTAGAGTCATGGATGTTCAGCAAAATTTTTTATTTATTTTGGGAGAAAAAAATACTTTCTTGAGTTTCTTGATTTTTCTGAGTTGGAGAAATTTGAATGGTCCAATTAATACCCTCACAAGTTTTTTTATCTGTTTGAATGGTTTTTACAGAGCTTTAAGTATCATCATTTGAGTTTACCAGTGACTTTTTGCAGGAGGAAAGGAAGAAAAATACTCTACTTGGTAGTGTTTTGAGATTTGGAGAAATAATCAGAAGTACAAAATAACTAATTTCTTATTTTTATCCCCTTTTCTTTAACAAGGCAATTAAGAAATGCTTAAAGTGTAAGGATGTTTACTCCTCCCTGGTCCTTTCAGTAACATGAAGGTTCATTTTAGATTGATGTTTGCTTCTCTGTTCCCCCCTCTCACCTCCCCTTCATTTGTTAAAAATCTGTACAGAATCACTATGTAAACACCATGTTGGGATTCCCTGGGAGCAGCATATACATCCTTAACCTCCACTCCTACTGTGACACTACTTCAGTCACACTCATGCTACTTAGGATCTCTGTAACCTCACTCTCACACCACTGAGCTACACATTCACTATGTTGTTGTACGTGCTGTTGCCTCTATATTAGAACAATAAAGGTATGAAAACGAGTGTCCTTAATTCATCTTCTGTGCATATCATGGTTGGATGCAGTTACAAAAAAGGACTTGATGTGTACAGTGGCAGCAAGAAGCATTATGGAGTGAGGAACGCCTCTACGGGATACTCGTGCATATCTTTCAGTTACCAAACCACAAAAATGAACTCTTTTTGTCTCAAGTCTGGTGACCAAAGGAATTACAGTTTACATATTGTCAGGGTGTACCCAACATTCCTATTTCAACCAGCATGCGGGAGCAGAAAAGAGACAAAGCAGATGTTACAGGTGAAGTGGCACATTGTGTGCATGCCCTGATCAGGACCTGATGCAGACTGCAGTGCTCAGGGGACATACATACATTCACATATATACTTGGATACACATACACAGATATATATATATAAAACATATATATGTACATATATATTAAGTATGTTCAACATATATATTAAGTATGTTCACACTGTTAATCACTGAAGCCCTCTGCTGGAAAGGGAATGTAAAAGACAGGATGTAGCATCTGCAGTATCCCACTTCCCAAATTGTGGATCCACATTGTTAAACAGAGAGTAAACCTAGAGCCAAATTATTGAAGTAGATGCAACAGATTTAATTAACATATTACACATGGCTGCATTATGTAATTTTTTTACCAGATTGCTGTGTTATAAGTGAGGTTACAGTGTCTGACAGTAACTTTAATAATAGGTACTTTTGCTAATTGAGTTAACAAAAGGAGTAGCCTAGTTGTTTAAAGTGAGACGTGGCATACCTAGTGGATAACAAGATGAAGGCCACTCCATATCACATCTTCAAAATTAGGCTTCCTAACAGTAATGATATTGAGCTCCAGGTGCCTTCACTTCATCCTTACAAAAACGATTTAAACTGAAAAAAAAAATTGAAATTAGGTGTTCCTTTAACAAAAAAAAGCCCTGTACATGGAGTATTTATAGGATCAGGCCCATGATGAGAATGCATCGCTTTTTTATTTCAAGATGGAACTTCATTGTAACATACTTAAAGATTACCTTCTTTCACACATAAAGAATTTCAGAGATTAACTCAGTAACTAAGCTTCAGTTTCCTACATATGCCCTAATACTCAAGTGTGGGATCTCAATTTAATGAATTTTATTACACTCTCCTTTCTTATGAAGTAGCATAAAAAGTGTTTAGTGCAATAGGCTTAGTCCTGATCTGGATATTAAATGCAGCTTAAGTTGCCTGACAAAAAGTATACAGTGTAAAATAACCACTGCCCAAACTTTTAAAAGTTATTTTTTGAAAAAAAAAACAAAAAAAACAACAAAAAAAAACCAACTAGAAAACCCCACCCAGCATTTGAAAAATTATGCTATCGGCACTCTGTTCTTCTGCAGCTCTTTTCTTGTGTCTTAAAATGCTTTGCAGTCACTAATTAGCTAACAAGGTAATGTACACAGTACGAATAGGTGCTTGCAATATCAGTCCCTCTTATTTGTCAAGTACTATATTGTAGGATAGAAAAACATTTAGTTTACTAAAAAGCCAGTAATATGTAATTCACGATCTACAAAGATGAGTCCCAAGTTGAAAAAGGCTGAAAGAAACAGATCCTAAAAGAAGAGGAAGAAGATAACCTTACATACTGGGACCCATAATGATGAATATATTACAAGGAGCTGATTTCCTGTCTGATGGTCAGTAACATGAACTGTGAGAGTCAACTTTCAATATTAGAACTAGCAGATGTCCTCAAATGTAATAAAAGCAGGAATTAACTGCCATGTGTTACATATATAATATAAAGTTATTATGGTGTCATGAATGGGTGTTTTAAGGTCACTTATAATGCATATAATGGTAGCTGAGACATCCAAGCTCTCAAGCAACCTGGAAGTGATACCACAAACTTATTTAAGACCCATGGAAAAGATGTGAGGGTTGTTTTGTTTGTCCTTGAAGTGCAGTCAGCTCTGGTGAAAGTGAAGTATCTGTTTAACCACAGAGTGGGAGGCTCCACTGCCCCAGACTCCCAGTCCCAGGCCCTACAGGCCAGTTCCATAGCACACACGTTTCTTCTCAGCTTTTGTGAATGCAGGAAGAGGAAAACTCACAACAGGGAAGTTCTCTGCTCAGGGCTGGGCCTGTGTAATTTTAACTGAGGCTGATATTGTTGCACGAACTTCATTGTTTGTGATCTTTGCCTCTGAACTACATTTTAGGAGCTCTGTGACTGACTGGAAACCTCAGTGGGATTTTCAGAAGTATTCTGGCCTAACGTTGATCCTGTCCTGCTCTAGCAGGGGCTTTCCCAGAGTTTCAACACAAATAGAGATAGCCCTATAATGGATGCTTTCATTTGTTCATAAATTGCAAGATCTTAGATTTTAGATTATATCAGATTAAGGGCGTGTCAACAAAATTGTTTGTCAATAATGATCCACACTCTGTCATCATAATTCTGAAATGATTTTCATTGTAGCATATGGAAAACTAGTGCAAGCTGTAATAAGTCTGAAGAAAAGAAATATAGTCTAATTGCTGTTTTGAAACAATTTTTATTGTTTTGATTATCATACAATTAAAGACAATATAGCAAAGCTGTGCTACAGGAAAAAGTTGCATGAGTAACCTGAACCTCTTGGATCCTGGCTCAGTGCAGCCTTAATGTTATGTTACTTACCAAATTATGGAAGTTGGTCCAGAGGGAACTGTAACATCCCTCCCTTAATGCAGTCCAAGGGAGCATTTTAAAAGGTCATCTCCCTGTAAGCAGGATACTCCATAGGTTTGTCATTTCTGACAGATGTTTCTCTAACTTACATCTAGACTCCTCAGGCAAGCTCTGGATACAGGTCTTCACCCTTAAAAATTCACCATTGTATACATAAAATCCAGTAGGCATTTAAGGTTAAGACCATTTAATCTTTTCAATTGTTTGGTATTTATTTTTAAGGTGTACTTATATATAGGTGTGTATATTTCTATTTATTAAATGTATATCTATCAAGACTGTATGATAGGTAATAGATGTTGATGGAACAGCTAAGAAAATAAATAATCAAGAGGATGTATATTAATTCAGACTGTTTTGGTTCATAGCTGATTTGACCATTTAAGAAACAGTAGAAAAATAATCAGCTTTTCCCAAATCTTATTAGCATATAATTAAGATCCATATTGTATTAGCCCATAAACTACACTGAGCAAAATAACTCTTCTTGAAGGTTCTGCTATAATGTGTTATTTTATGAAATTGTTTATGTGCATATTTTAAATATTGTGTTTATTTATCATCATCCATTACTTAGAAAGTTAGGCTGACGGAATAGATGTTTACGATACTTAAGGAATGTCACTGCAAGTAATGGGATAAAAATAAGCAACGGGTGAAGGTTGGGAAAAAAAACCCTTGTCATGGCATCCCAGTAGTCTGCCAGGTAGTGTTAAAGCACTGGAACATGTACGAATGGGAAAATCCTGCACTGGCTGAGAGATGAGTTGGATGATTTAATAGACCTTTCCTTGAGATGTAATTTCTATAACTGGTTGATACATACACTAGTGTTCAGACATTTGGACTCGTTTCTTGTTTGTCTGGCAAATTGTTTCTTGTGAAAGGTTATAAATTACAATAAATAGACTTTGTAGAAGATGAGCTACATGATATATTTGGAAAGAGTTTTTCAGCTGATATTCAAGACATTAATGCCAAAGCAGAAAAACCCAATAGAGTCCTAATCCCATGGCTTTGCTTGAGTGCAGTGCTAGGAAGGTGCACTGCCATAAATAATATTTACATTGAATAGGATAGAAAAGATAAAACAGAGGTGCAAATGTTACTAACTAAGAAGATGCTTTTCCTCCTGATTTTGCAACAGGTTCACTGATAGGGAGGAGGAAGGGAGGCAGGGAGAAAAGGATGGGAAAAGAAGGAAAACCAAGCATTTATAAAAATGTTGACGTAGTTATAATTAGATCCATTTTAGAACCAAAAGTTTTATGCAGAAAGTGACAGAAGGATACACAATAATTATAGTTTGCTGACAAGCTGAATAGAGTTTCCTTTTTTTATCTTATGGTTTTAGGAAACCAAACTGTAAATAAATATGCAGTTTGACAGATTGTAATTGCAATCAGCAAGGCGTCTTTTCATTTAATCAGATAGTGTTATTAAAATGGGGTTACAATTAAACATTTTATAGTGTGACGTAGAACTCTATTAAAATTCTCCAGCAAACAGTAATTTGCATTTGATGCTTCTGCAACCCATTTCCATTTACAGAAACGTTATTGGTTGTGACCTTCCAGTGGTTAGGTCCCTCAGGTTGCTGTTCTCTTCCTACTTTGATACATAATATTAAGTCTCCTCTTTTTTTTACCCTTGTTAAAACTTCATGACATTGGCCAAAGCAGATTTGCACCAGAGGAGATGTGGAATTACCTAAGCATAAATTAACTTAACTCTAGGAATTGTAGTTTTGATCAACTGTAAACATCTATCTGATTGACAATTAAGTTGTATGAATACATAAGAAGGAGAAAATTGGAAAAAATAATTTGCTTTGACATATGCATTTATTTTAGCTTTGCATTATTTTTGTCTTGGAACCTCTTAACTTTTTCCTAGTTTTCAACAGGTACAATCACTGCAGAGTAGATTGATGCAAGGGCTCTAACTCCATACTGCATTCCCATCGTTTTTTTCTCTTCATTTTTGTGCATATATGCAGCATCTTCCCCTGATCTTTCCTCCGGATCACTTTTCTGAGGAACAGCTTTCAAAAGGTGTGTCAGAGATAGAGGTCTTCCACCTTCATGCCATGTGATTAAATAACTGTATTGCCAAAATACTCAGAAATTCAGTAGTCAAGGAAAAATACAGCTGATTAGCAAAGGAAATTTTGAATTGCCCCTCATCAACAGACAGGATAAGTAAAAGGGTTGACTTTGCTGTTCCTTTCCAACATCAAAACAAATAGGGCTGTAAGTGTTCTCTGACTGGTCATCCCTGCACAACACAGGATTACTGCCCGTGCAGCTTCACGATGAGATTGAGGTCACCAGCCTCGGTAGGGGAGTGCTGTAAATGGCTGAGGAAGAGAATGTATGACGATGACAAGCCCCCACATATAAATAGGAAAGCGATGTTAACAGGTGCATAGAAAAAAAAAATGTAACCAGGTTCTCTCCAAGGTTACTTGTATTTCTTCTAAAATAAATTAAACATATACCTGAGTCTAATGTTCAAAACAAGAAAAAACTCTGACCTGCATACAGGTGCTTTTTAAGAGCGCATCACATGGTGTATACAGGTGTGAAAGAGAAGATAATCAGGGTAATTATCTGAAATTAAATCAGATTGCAGGTTGATCCCAAAGAAACAGATCCATCCTAGGGTTTTGTAGTGCTATTCGTCTCTGGAAATATCTAAGCACTTTGTCTTACCTTATAATATCTTTATTATTTATTTGAAAAATATCGATCTGATCGCGAAATTGTATTCATGCTAGGGCCCCTTTGGCTGGTATAAGGAACTATTTCTCAAGAAAAGGCCCAAAACAACAAGGTGGCAAATGTACATAATATTGGACATTTACATTCAGCTGAAACCTGAAGTTTGTTTTAATAATGCAGAGAGGTGCCTGATCTAGCACACATGTATCTGTCTTTGAATGCCATGTGTTTTAAAAATATGGAAGCCACATAGGATATATGCTTTCTTCACGGTGTTTCTTTGCATTTTCAGTTGTGTACCCTATATTCACATACCACTGTGCGTTACAATCAAGCTTGTTTGATTACTTTCAATTTGTGCCATAGGATTTTGTCACTTGCTGAAAATTTCAAGACATTTTACTCCAGATTCATTCTTTTTTTCTTTTCCCCTCAGATTTATTTACTACCTTTAGAAGTAGAAAAGTCCAATTTCAATCATGTTAGAAATAGCTCATTTTAGACAAGTACGTGCTGCTCTGCTTACAAAACATATATGAGTGGAATATGCAATTACCACAACTCAGTTTCCTGCCACAGAAACATTTCAGCATTATAGCATTACAGAAATAGAATGACATGCATAATGAAAGATTTCAAGATTCACCCAAGGCATTTATTCTCTTCACCTTAATGTTCTCAGCAGTAGCAGAGTATCCATTAAAAGGTACGATGAATTATGGTTGCTTAGCAACCACGGGGAGCTTGTAACAGCACCAAAGAATGAAATGGCTGGTTGATAAAATGAATTTTCTCTGAGCATTAGCCTGTTGAAACTGCCTTTTCTTGTGGAACATAAAGTGCATTTATTTGTCTCATGCATTTTTTATTAGAAAATTATTTGAGTTCTAGGGACTTGAATTGTTTTGCTACAGGAGATATTTGATTTTAATGTGTTGTACTAAAATAAGTAATAAAAGACATTTTCTTCAAAGTAAAGACACCAAGCAAACCTAGGTAGCTCCTTTTGAAGTTGGGAATAAAATCTTATATAAGGTCTGTCATTACTCATTTCTAATTAAGAGTGACATTAGCTAGGGCTTAAACTTCAATTTTACCTTTGAAGGAAAGTTTGAGGCAGTTAGCCAGTATGCAGTGAATAAAAGGAGAGGTTCAGAATTGATCTGGTAGATTCATCATGAGTCAAATAAGCTTTTCTTCTCTCTTCCCAGATGGTATGGTAGCAGTGTCTCAGAGAAGGTCAGAAGTGGTTGCTCATTCATACTTTGCATTCACTACTTGTGTGTGTGCTAAAGATGCATTCATTGTAGGTTTACATCCAACAGTGAGGAGATATTTCATTTTCCACTGAGACTCTCTGGGCATTCAACAGCAGTCAGAGTTGGATGAGCATTTTTGGCAGAAAAGGTTTTTGTTGGAAAATGCCAGAACAGTGAACTAGAGTTGAGGCAAGGGGAATATATCTGTTGGGATTAATCTTTTATTGCCAGTATTTTTGAGAAGCAGGTATGTATGGCCAAAATGTGAGACAAGGGAGATCAAAAGAGAGTGAGACCTGCCCATTCTAGAATATCCAGAACATCCGTCTGGACCTATGAGACTTATTTAGGCCAAGAACTTAATTTTTTGGTTTTGTAGCCCGTAAGAATGCCCAAGTGATTGATTATTATTAGTTAATAGTCTTTTAGTCTTTGTTGTGAGACTCAAGATGGTGTTGTAATTGCTCTTATACAATTTAATAAAGGTCTTTTAGTCTCTAAAGGCTCCAGACCTTACTTTACTATTGGAAATAGTCCTACTGACTCCCATGTGAACACCTGGGTGAGAAGGGACTACAACCCTGCTGCTGCATGGTGAATCAGTAGACCCTGATGTGCTGAGAGTGTCCTGGGCTCTGTGTGAGTCCTTGATGTGACCTGAAGTCACTGCTGACTTTTATGACAACCCAAGAAGGTCGTGTGGCTGCAGACTGCACGGTGAGTCCAAGTGGCAGCTGAGAGGAATGGCTGGGAAGCCAGGGGTGTGGAGAGGTCCTTCTTGTCTTAGAAGTGTGTCTCAAATTCTGGACTGAAACTAGAACGAAAAAGCAAATCTAAAAGTCAGGATGAGATAAGATGACTCATTTATGTCCTACCTACCTGTCAGGAAGTAATCATAGCACTGAAAAAATTGAAGGTCTTGCAGTGAGCTGCCTTGTCATGGAAATTTTCGACCTATATTTCTGTCTGCAGGCGGATTCTTGTGATGCTGCTGAGAGTACTGCTATCAATTGCTCTTGGGGAAGTACAGGACTATTGCAGCTAACGTGATAGCACATGTTGGCAGCCTAACAGAAAACAGATTTTAGTTGCGTTGACAACATGGCAACATTTTTTACAGAGCATTTTTTACTGCAAATGAAATGCCCTGGGAGACACATAACTAAAGGCAATGATAACCTCTTTGGACTAAAATATAATTCCGCTCAAGTGAAAATGAAAGGAAACTGATATTAAGTGGTAAGATCTTTTCTCTTTAAAGTATGTGCTAATAATCAAACATTAAAAGTGAAACTTCCGCCATCTACAAAGGTGCAAATTAAAATTCCAGAGAGAGAGCTTGACTGATTTGTTTAACAAAGAGTTTAATACAGCAGAATCCCACTTGAACATAAAACTATTACACTCACAATAATCCTGTCTAGCTGTTGGGAGATCCAAATTAAAACTCTCCCTGATATTTGCGTAAATCTCATAAATTGCACAGAATTAGAGCATATTGAAGTTGTGTATTTACTGTGATCTTACTGTCTAATAGGTTTTTAACAATTTAAAATGATGACTGAAAATATGTATTTTCCCCTTAGATGATTCAAGCAGTGTCTATTTTATTTCCGTATTCTAATTTAATACCCACTTGTTTATTAACTTACCAGTGTCAACATGACAAGGCTGTATTGAATGCAGACTAAATGTTCCATTTAAACAGATAATTTATTTTCTTATTAGTATTAAGGTGTTATGAGGAGATTATTCAGTTGAAGTTGGTGGATTAATAATACTACTTCTCAGGGAGATATTTTCATGCTCATTTACTATGTTCCATTGTTTCCATTCATACATATAGAAGAACAGATGTTTGTTTCTTTTCCACTTGTGATTCTGATGATTTAGTGGCAATATTACTTACTGTGTTCTGTTCCACTACTCCGTATCCTCTGGAGGATTTAATTTATGGATTTTTTGGTATGAAAATCTCAAAATTGTATGAAGACATGAAATTCATAGCAGTTTAGGAAAGGAATTGCAGTCCTGCAGAACATCTCAAATGACTGGCAAGTATTACAAAATTAAGATCTGTGACCTCTTTTCTCCAGATCAGCTGCAGTGACACATTCAAGTCTTTTGGGTTGGATGGGCAAGTAGAGGTTTTAAATTTGTTCTTGTCAGTAAGATTCCCCACATTTTACTTAGGAAACATTGCAGATTTTGACCAAAAAAAAGCCAACAAACAAAACAAAAAAAAAATCGGGAGTGATAGAAGTAAAAATGTGATAAATTAGTAACCTCAATCACTACTTTATCCAGGGTTTGGTAGTATGTCAAAAATAGTCTTGGCATTCATGGTGCAGTCTTTCTTTTTTGAGACTGATCTAATAAAACAAGAATGTGCACACACCCACCTAAGAAGTAATCATTATTCATGCTTTGTAGCAAAAGGTAGAGTTCCAGGTCTGCAGTTCTTGCTCACAGTTACATTATATAAGGAATTAGATTAGTGTAATTTATGAAAATGTGCAGTTGTGCCAGCTGGAGAACATAGAGTCAATCCCATCTGATGTTGCACATCAGCAAGAATTATTGAACAAGGAACTAACCACCGTTGCAAAGCTCCAGTTGCTATAAAGCAGTGAGCAAAATTAAAGCAGTAGAGAAGGCTTATTTTATGAAATGCCCAGACATAAACAGCGCCAAAAAAAGGACTGAAAGTATACATTTGTATGTGAATATAGCAGTAACAACAAAACTGTAGCAGTGCTTTGGTTATGGCCATCTTCCAAAAGAACTTGTTATATCAGAGCAACATAGCTAATGCATTTTTTGCATGAATATAAAAAAAAGGGGTGTGATTTGACCAAATGCACTGACATAACCACTGCATACATTTATGTGAATCTGTCAAATGTGAAGCATGTTGCATACAGCACTCTATTTCTTACAGGTGCCTGAATAAATAATGCACATAAGCCTCCTCAGAAAAAAGTCAATAACAAGCTGTCTGGTTATATGTACTTTTTATATGATTTCTGGTTAACTCAAAAGCCCAAATATGATATACTGTGTATATAGTAAAACCCATACTCCATGTGGGTTTGAGATGTTCTCTGGGGAACCTTTATCTGCATATAAGGTCTTTTTTAATATGTGACAGTTTTATATCAAGGATAATGATCTTCATATAATAAGTAATCTAAATACAGTCAAACTCATCATGAGTGAACATGGTTTATTTGGTCGAACTGTTTCATAGATCAAATTTCTTTTCTTTCAAATTTCATAGATCAATTATTTTTTTTTTTTAGTGGTTACATTAAAAAGGTTATTTTTGCTATTTTCTGACATGTAATGAATGTACAGATAAAAATGGAAGGCACATCACTCTGGTTTTTCTGTTGACACATGCTACAGTCTGTTGGGAATGTCGTAACCAAGAAAACCACCCTGACAAACCACCTTTGCACAGACTTGCCAAGTAATGCTGCATTGTTGCATTACCGTCCAGAAAATATTGGGAAATTCAGGGTAGTGATCAGACAGGCAGCGAGTAATGTTTGGTAACTAATATATCATTATTATTCTTACTAGTAAATGAAGAATTCTTGCAAATGTCTATTCGGTGCAATTCTTGACAATATATATCTTGAATAACGGTCTTACTACTTCCAGTTTTACTCCAAGACAGCTTTTCCTCATATTATCTTTACAATTGCTGTTTAGGTTTATGCCAAGTCCTTTAAATACTGGCTAAAAAGACCACTTTCAATTTAGAAGAACATGAAAAAGAAAAAAAAAAGAGCATTTAATGATAATATGAAAATGGGAATATGAGGTCTTTCATACTTGATTTCCTATCCCTGAAACTTCAGGTTTCCAACTGTATGCAATCAGCAAAGCTACTTTTAGTTGAAAAATCATGTTAAGATCTTTTCAGAACAGGTGTATATCTCCATCTTTAACCTTGCTGCCTACTGCACTAAATACAGAACGGGGACATGATGTCTCTGGTGAACTGCTGAAGGATCCTTCAGAGAAGTTCTCAGGCTTCCATGGCATTTCTATCAAATTCACATAGTTCCTCTGACAGGGTCACAGCCCAAACTACGGGCAGGTTAAAGTGATTGATGAAAGAAGAGATCAGATTAAGAGCTTAATGACTGCCAGAGAAGGCTACTACTAGGTCTTCTAGGTCATGAATCAAACCCCATTAAAATATTTGGAAAGGCTTGCAATGCTTCTGATGGACTTTGAGAAAGACCTTTGTTATGCACAGAAGTGCTCTTATCTTGGTTTTTACATTTGCTTGAGAAATTTTTGTGTGTTCCTCTCTCTGTCTGAAATGGGGGGAAAGATGTTTATCTGCATTACTGGGGCTAAGTAAGTGTTTGCAGGGTGCAGTAAAAGAGAGTGGCGGGATTAAAAATGTATGTATTAAAAATGTATGTAAAAAGTCTTTTGTACTTAAAAATCCTACATTATGGATCCCTTGTACAAATAAATTATCTGCTTTACCTTTCTCATTGTGAAGTTAATGCATTTTCTTAACCTTGCACCTGTTTGTTTTGTTAGAGAAAGCAGAAGCTATTCTGCTTCTATATTCTTCCTCAGTGCAGAATTTGAGTTGAAGCATTGGATTTATTTTATCTGAATAGGAGAAAAAAAACCATGCCACCAAACAATACAGATATTATTAAAAAACCTCAAAAATTTGTGTCGGTCTCTGCTTCCCGGGTCTTAATCAAAGATTTCTCATCTTTTCCAGAGCAGATTGAGATAAATGTCTTTATGACATGGCAATTGTAAGTGCAGGTTCTACTTGGAAGTGGTGGTGGTAAGTGTCTGCGTTAGGCAGACAGAGTAAAAAGGGCCAAAATTTTCCCCCATGCAGAGAATGGGCTACAAAAGCATGCAAGAATGTCTTTGTGGATCTGCACACTGCTGTGTCCTGGTGAATGCCTGCACACTTCTGCTCATGGCCACCCCTCCTTTCACTAGGCTGTATGTGGCATTCAGAGAATCCTCCTCAAGAGGAGTTCTGGCTTAGGACAGCATAACCAAAATCCTCCTGATTGCTGGTATGGTTCAAGAAGGGGGGTTACACTTTTACAGTAGCAGCAGAAAGGAGCACATGGTAGTCAAAAATGCCTGGGGATTGTGCTTATGAAGGAGGTGCTTCAAACTGTTTCATGAAGGAGAGTAGCACAGTGGTGGCCTGCAGGGGGGCACTCTGAGAAGCTCGAGGACTGTCCGAAATCTATCCTGTGATGCTGAGACTCATTTCTGATGCCAGGAGATGTTGTGTTGGAGTATCTTTTTACGTATCTCGTCATACATATGTTTGCTGGAGGAACTAAACTACTCTCAGGACTAGAGAAATCAGTTGCATTTCATAAGTCCTGAAGTCCTTAATTTTATATTTTCTCTGGATGGTAGCATTTTGCTGTACTCCAGAAAGGTACAATAATCAGCATGCATAGGGTGTTGTCCTTCTTTGATTTAGCTTTCTTCTAGTTTAACTGAAGAGTTTTCAACCTCAGTCCATAACAGCACTTTACTTTGGCATGAGAATCAGTTGCTATTTATTGTCTTGGTTGATGTGAGGTATTTGCAGTGAGCCAGACTGTTGCCTGTCTTCCCACTGACGTTTTTCCTGCTGTGAATATATATATTTTTTGTGAAGATTTTACAATTTACATGGTGACACCTGCACCCGTTCTTCAGTCCTTGCAAATATTTACAAGCCTCCTAAACCATAAACCATCAATACCTGGCTGGAGGAGCAATCCAGTAGCAGGAATTGAGAACAGCCAACAGACTCATTTGCAAAATCTAGACATAAGCAGAGTGCCAAGTGGAAAGTTTGCTCTGCTGGATGCAGCAGCACAGAGTTAGGCAAATTTTGGCTAGTGTTCCTGCCAGACAGAGACTGATGTGATTTACACTACTTTAATTGCTCTAAACATAACCTGGCCAGGACATTGTGTGCCCTGTCTTGAACGGGTGAAAATTCCCATTATGTACCATTGGGCTTATGTTGGCCACTAGTAGTTTGCTCTGTTCTGTGCCAATTTATGCTTATCAAGTATTAAAAATACTGCCTCGACTTGGGATAGTTCAAGGATTCTTTGTGAGATGCAATTTCATAGCAGTGTAAAAGACCTGGGGTTTGTTCCAAAACATACACATCAACTGGATCCAACTAGAACAAGATAAACATTTTCTACTGGCATTTCTAATGCAGGTTCTGTAATTTTTAGAAGTTTTAAAGAATATTTTCATGACTTTTTGAAGACTTCTATGTTGGTTACTTAGTTGGTGATTTCTTTGTTAGCATGTAGAAGTGTTCATTTTTTCTTTTGGCATCCTTATTTTACCATTTGCCTCTGTGGGGGAAAAGCTTTTTAAAATACACCAGTGAAATGTTAACTAAGAGTAAGATGATCATATTTTAAGGGTATATTTTCTGGTTCTCACCACATGCTTCCTTGGGATGAAATTTTCAGTAGGATGTTTTAATTCTACCCCTCCATGTTGGCTGGTCTGAGAGCTCCATTTTGTGCAAAATGGCATTTTTAATTTGCAATTAAAAAATCCCCCAACCTTCTGTAAGTTTGACTACATGCCCACCCCTCTCTTTCTGCATTCCGAGGAACCTGTCATCCTCCTGTGGGGGGTTTCTTACAAATTAAAGAAAGAAGAGTTGGCCTGTAGAGATTCCACAGTAAATACAGGAAGAGAAATTAGCTTATAACATTAGTGCTGTTAGCTATACTATTCAAAGCTATTCAGATCACCTTGTTCTTTTGTTTGCAGGCATTCTTATTTCCAAAGTACTTCTACCTCTAATGATGAAAGCCAGATTGGTTAGACAGAGGCACAACTCCTCCCATTTCAGACTGCAAACACAAAATTAAGCTTGAAAACCAACAGATTTGGACTTCTGAATATCTGGCCCTAAATGTTTCATGGCCCTGATGCAGTGCACACTTATAATTGAATTACAGAGAGAGGATAATATGTTATTGTGTTGTCTTCTGTAGGGTTCATAATTATTCTTATCATGTATTTCCAGAAGACATTTTATTTTATTCTTGGCATTACGGACAAGCTTTTAATGTATTTAATCTTGAAGGGCTCCTTATGTAAGAGCTACTTTCTCAAGCAAGGACTGTTCAAATGGGTAAAGACAAATCACTTGGGGCTTATTTCTGACATTTAAGCACAATATTGTGCAAGAAGAAGAAAACAGAAGGGTAAAGAGCTGTGCAGTGGTACTGCTCCCAGCAGCTCACAGTGCACTTCCCAGTCTTTTTATGGAAACGAGGAGCCACGGTGGATCCTGTACCATTTGTGTCTGTCCAGGTGCTGTCTTCACTAGCCACCACCTAGGTCAGAGGAGCAGCATGACCACCTGTGCCTCTTCCAACCCATCTTTGTCACGCTGTGCATGGCCCCAGAGGGAATGAGAGCAATGCTTGTGCCTCCCTACATGACGGGGCTATGATCCTACCTTTCCCTGTGTGATTGTGAGTCTTCACATACACCTCCCATGCTCTGTGGCCATGCAGTGCTCATGGCAGGCAGCAATGAAAAAGAGCATGAGGCACAAGGCTTGGGCAGCCCCTTGTGAATGACTTTGTGTGCATTAGCCAACAAGGGGTCTGGTCACGGTACCTTGTTTAACACAGGGAGCCTTTAGGACTGCTGCAGTAATGTTGCAGAGGAGCGTGAGACAGAGTGTTGGAGTCGATATGAAGTTTGTTGAATATCGTGAATAAACTGGTCTGTGTCCAATGAGTATTAATTAAAAGCATATGTGAAAGTAGAAACATTCTGTAGCTGCATATCGATAGGTCTGAGCTGCAGTTAAGCTACTTAAGCAGTAACTAGTAGTGGTGTATATAATATAGTAAAAGATTTGCATAACATAAACATTCTGAGTATCTAGTTGTGGCCCATATACTTCTTGTGATATTATCATTACTAATCTTATGGTTTAGCACTGCATGCCTGACAAGCTACTTATGCATTATAATATACTGTTATTACATGGGCACCCGTGCAGAGTAACCATAGTTACACACACAGTACACTTCTTTTGGTTAAAGTAAACACAAATATAATCATTGGGGTCAGCACTGGAGCTTTGTAGGTTAAGAGTTTGCTGCCAGCAGTGAATAAAAGTACTGTGACTAGCAGTTCAAAGTAAAATTCACTCACCCTTTTATGAAGATTGAAACATGCTATTAAAGTAAATTATTACAGTGATTTGTTTTATTTTTGTCTTTGTGATATGATTACTTTGAGTCATCACCATTTTTGTTAGAAAACCTAAAAAAAAATCTTTAGTACCAACCCCATCATCTTATTAGAGTAGGTTGACAGTTCATTCTAATGCATTTTTACCAACTTATAAATCATTTTCTGGAGGCTAATGATTTATTACTGCTGTAATGAACTTCAGAGGCATCAATACATTAGTATCCACTTTGAAAAAAAGCCATTGTCAAGTCCTATTGGAATGATGATCAGTTTACTATTGTTATTAATGACCCCGATCAACTCTTGGAATCTATGGATTATCCTGTAAGATGACAGAGGTCTTCCATTTGGGCAAAAATCAATGCATATGTAAAATAAAATTATGTGGCTTTCTGGACCTTTTATCAGTGCTGTGTTCCTGCAAAGATTCAGAACTGCTTGTAATTTCACCAAAGCTGGGGTGATTTAGGAAGAGGAATCCCTGGAAATATTTTAAATTCCACATTAGGTAATGTCACAGCTTTGGGAAAGACTGCTTGTTGCTTTTTTACCTAAACACCTTCCAAGTGTGGATATTCGCTGGCAACTTAATAGACGTGTGATGTCTCAAATGGGATTTTTATTGCTGTATCCTTTTATTTTATTTCTGTGGTGGAAGGAGGCTGTAATACAGGGAGGTATGTTACAGACTGTACCAAATACTGGTTCTCAAGTTTCTAAGTATAATGCTTTTTCCCTTTCTTTTTTTAAATGGAAAATAGACCTCAGTGACTTGACCAAAATAGTAATCACCGTGTTAGATTTTTTTTCAGTGTTCAGAGATGTCAGAAATTTGACCTTTGAGGCTTTTAAATCTGACCTTGTTGCTTCTTTCCATTCATTAAGCTACAACCTTTGCTCTCTTGTCATAAAAGATAAATGAAGATTCACACAATCTTTATTTAAGAGAAGATTTATTGTTTACATTCATGTAGATTAAGTAGAAGCAAACCAATTATTTATTGTGCCAATCATGTCTTCTTGAACTTTAAGTTAGTTATCACAGTTCTATAATTACCATTTCCAAATGTTCATTGCAAGCTCAAAGCATAAATATATTTTTAAATGTCTTTGAAGATGTTATTTTGTATGAATAAGAGAAAGATTGTTTATAAGCTCTCATGCAATGATCTAGGGAAAGAAATTAAGTTTCTAAATTAAATAACCAAAATAACAGTCTTCATACACATAACATTGTCTTTAAATTATTGTTTTGCTTAGTATTTTCTGCTCTGGAAGCAAGTGATAGAATTTTCTGTTGCCAGAGAAGCGTATTTGATGACAGGCAAATTAAAAATTAAAATAATTTCATCAACTTAGAATTTGTTCAAAGTCACTTTTTTCTTATGTAGCCTTTGATGAAGAAATGGATAGGCAAGACCATACTGGCAAGAATTTGTACAGCAAGGTAGAAACTTGGAGTTTGTGACTGGGTTTGGTTTCATTTTCAGTTTTGTTAACGTATCCATCTGAAAGGAACTTGCTTGAAATTGCACATTTAATGCTAAATTATACACTATGGATTCACAAAGTGACAGGAGGAAAAGATGCAAGAATACCCTCCAGCATATGTGTGCTACCACATCCCCTGAGATCTGGCTGAATCCAGCACACAAGGTTTTTCATACATCTCAAGGGGAGGGTGTGTTCCTACCCCAGGAGCAATCACCTCTTTCCATGCTTCAGGCATGACAGTGCCAGAGGCAGGCATAGTACTTCTGGAAACATGTGAAGTCTCTTGCTCTCCCACCATTCCTTTGGACCATGACCTGTAGCTGCTTACTTCACTGTGAAGCTTGCTGGTAATCAGAACATAGTTTCACTTCCAGCATCTAAAGTGTGCTGTAATGTGCTACTGTGAAACATACCCAAAACGCAGTCTTCCAAAGAGGTGGGAAAATCAGCTGTGGATGTAAAAGACAGTGAGAACAGTCCTGCTTTTAAACAGAATTCTGGAGATGGGCACCAATGACAGCTTCATTTTGCAGAATACTTTAAACTAATATTAAAGCTAAGCAAAACCATATATTATATAACAGTGAACATCAATGTGTGTGTTTAAATGTGAGTTATGTTGGGGGATCATCCTGATATGTTGTAGCAAAGCAATTCACACATTTCTGATACTGACTTTTTGAGGCCTTGGGAGCCAAAGTATAGCTTAGCTCCTTGTTTCATTGCTTCTTAAGCATGTCAGATGAGATCAAGCTTTGCAAATGCTCCCAAGTTAACTAGCCAGACCTGCCATCTCAGAGCTACATTGGAAAATAACCCAAAGCCATGTGTCATGTATCCACACCTCTGAGAAAGACACATGGATAGATCGTTTAGGTCAGCCTACACACTGCAATTTGGGAGGAACAAATTAGGTAACAGTAGGATACCAATTAGGTGTAGCTGCTTCATTCACCAGTTTTTAGAAGGCTAAGTAGCGTGGCACTCATTTCAGTGAACATCTGCTACATAAATTAAATAGTTTTCAGGAGTTATCACGGAAATTGAAAGCTGTGTTCTAATTCCACTTACTGTATTTTACTGTTATTCCTTCTGTAAGTGGGACCAAAACCATACAAAATTCTCTTTTTAAAATGCACAGTTATATAATACCTGCTGAATTCTTCATTAAAGCCAGAATTTAATTTAGTTATCAAACATTTTATTAAACATATTATTTCCTTACATTTAGAGTGGGATATAGTTGAATCATCTCTCACCTATCCATCAGTATATATTGCTCTATACAGAACTTATTTTTAAATATTATCTTTTATTGATGATCTTCCTAATTTCATTATATTAAGTACTGGAGCATATTTATTTCTCCCATAGGAAAACACTGTATCTTTGTTGTTGCAAGAATTGAATTCATAGAATGTAGATATAAAGTACTTTTCTTTGTTCTGCTTCTTTAAGAAATGCATTAATTTTTCTCTGTGAGAGAGTGCTTTGCATTTCACCAATAGTTATGAAAATGGCTGTCCACATAATATGCAAATAACTTATTAAGGTTGGTATTTCTAAATATATAGGGAAACTATAGCCCTGGTTTAGATCCTGTTAATGTTAAAATCTCCCTGAATCAGAATCTATATGCTAAAAACCATCACAGATTAGTCTAAAGAACCGTTCTCAGACGCAGGGCTACCTGATTTCATCTTTTTGCATATTCTATAAGTTCCTGCCAGGGGAAGGGGAGGGTTTCCTGTTGTACTTTCTACACTATCAATTACAGCATTTGGATTTGCTAGAGGCAGAAACAGGAAGATGTCTCTTCTTAAATTGTTGACAGTAAAACCAGAACATTTTCTTTAAAGTCAGTAAAGATTTTCACAGTAGTTGCCAGCTACAGTGGTCCAGTCAGACTTTAAAGATTATCACAAATAACAACCACTTGAGTAAGTGTAGATATGACATACGACTCTGCAATAAAGAGGTGCTCTGATGATTCAGAATTTTAATCTACATATTCCAAAATTTGTCTTAGAATACTGCCATAATATTAATGTTAGTAAATAGCATGGAATGAGGTGTACGGGGAAAAATGGTTAAAAACAAAATAATAAGAAAATGAGATAAAGCTGAAAGGCTGTATTTCAGTTGGGGAAATTAAAATTATCCAATTAATTTTAACGTCTTGTAGTGTTCTTGTTTGCCCTTTGAGCTATTTTTGCCAGTCCTGAAATTACAGAATTAATTGCAAGCTGAAAAATTTGAGCATCACGTTGATATCATTCAAAGTACTTCTCGTGTATTCACTTTACTAACTTTATATGAAAATATATCAAGATTAATTGGCTACAAATCTTCTGTTACCTTTTTCTAAAATTAAGGAAAGCGTTTTGGATGCAAGAACAGCTTGCCAAGCTGCAGACTGAAACAGAGGATGCAAGGCCTCAGTGTAGAAGGAAGAAGGCACTTTGGTGCTTTTTTGATGCTTTTCATAATTTGGTGGTTCTTCTTTTTGTTGTACTTTCTAACTGTCAGTGATAGCCACTTACATGTAAAAGATTTTTCATTAAAATATAAGATTTAGCATCTGTTGTGTTAAACACAGCAAAGTGTAGTTATTTTTCAAACATTATAATACCATTGATACCGTATGATATGGAGCAATGTTTATCGTGTGTTTTTCAAAGTAAATTATCTCAACAATACCTTTAAGACATAGAAGTGTTACTTGGTTATGAGCAGGGATTTGACAGTTTGTTTGTCCGTATATGTCAGCCCTTATCTCTCTTTTTTGCTTGAAAGGAATTGGTTTAGGTGGCAGAGGTTGGTAATTAATCTAAAATTCATTTAATAATTCAGTTTAACATTTTTTAGAAAAACAGAGCCCCACATACTATCCTATGTTGACTGGCAGAAGTAAAATTTGTTGATGTAAAAATATTAATTGGAATTATCATGGGGATCATGTTCTATATATGACCATATCTGAACAATCTATCTTAAAAAACACACACTTCTTATGGCAGATGCTGTTTGCTCAAATTTGAGAATAAAAGAGGAGTCCATTTCAGGTACCATAAATGTGCATGTGCGTATGCACTGCACAGGAGCAGCTCTGAATTTTCAAAATAAAACTATATTCTCTGCATTTAAAAGTGAATTTAAAAAAATTTTTAAATATTTTTTTCCTAAATGTTGCAGACATAGGAATTAAACTCTTTAAAAGAGACTTTATAAAAGCTTAGCAGTAATTAAATGCACGGGCTTGATTTTAAGGTTTTCATAATGGGATGTAGTTTTTACAGAGTGTTACAGAAGGCACTTTGGGATACTTATTTTAACACATGCATATTTTATATTTATTTTGGTACAGTTCTTCTTAGAAACCTAGAATGTAAATGCAATTCCAATGTGTTACATGCATAACATTTTTATGGTTAATGATCAAGATTAACAGGAGTATCTAGGCATGCTCTTCTTTTAATCTCTTGTCTTCTTAAAACAGAAAACAAACAAGCCAAGATTTTTTTATTAATATAGTTTTAAGTGTAGCAACAGGTGTATAATTGTTGAAATGCTTCTGTGAGTTGCATGCAGCATGTTTCTTTTGTTCTTCAGAGAAGGAGGACACTTGTAAACTCATTCAATTGCATATCTGTAAACACCACTGGGACCCTGTTTTGGCCTCTTATTCGTGAGGAACACATCTGTTTTTCTCAGATGAAGAGTTAAACACTTAATATGACAATTTCACTTTCTTTAAATTACACTATACATATGTAGCTTGTCTGAAAATCATTGTGCTTCTTAACTATCAGAAGGGGTATGTTGCATATTGAAAATAGGAGAAGGAAGGCTAATTGAAGGAACTTGACCTATGTAGTTGCCTTACTCATATCCTCCTCTTTCCAAATGAAATGTACAAAAAGACAAATGCATATGCTGAAGTTAAATTTTTTTGGTTTGTTTTTTCTTTCCATCTGTTTCTAATTTGCTTATTTCACTAGTTTCTCATGCATCCTTCTTCATTTCTTGATTAGTTATTGGTTATTAGTATTCATTAGTCCTGAGATCTATGTACTAAACCTGAGAAGGTAATTATGAAAATTGGGTAAAGGCACACATAAATTACCAGTTAGAGGCTTAGCTAGTAGTTTGCTTGCATATTTACCTGAACTGCATTCATAATTGCAGTAATTACGTGAACAGTCATGGATGCAGTTATGCACACACAGCAGTTACATTTTAAAACTTCTTCCTGAAGTGACTAAAATCACTATTTTGCTGAGAAAAGTATGAAACAATGAGGTACTTACTTACAAAGATCTGTAGTAACGCTATATAAAGTTGCACACTGGTTGAATGGTACACTAGTATGAAGAGCTCACCTAGTACGAAGGCAGTCTGTGGCGTGTGAACAAAACAATGCAGAAATGTCTTTGTGTTATTTGGGATGTTCCTTTGTCATGTCATTTTGAGATTATGTGAATTCTAATATTTCTAAAGGTTAACTATTCTCTTCTGTAGCATCTGAGTACTTGCCTGAGCAGTGTAGCTTCCAGGGCTACCTTCTGGCAGCGTAAAAGTATGGTATGTAGATCCCATCTTAGATTTTGGTGCATTTTACTCCATTATATTAGTCTGGATTGGACCCGTTAATACACTGAAAATTAGAACCAGGCCTCTGTCTGTTGACAGAGCTGATGTATGGGCAGCAGAAAAGTTTGGGGATTTCAGAACACAGTTGTGTATGAATATTATTACTCATCATCATGTTTTGTTCTAGATAACAGTATGTTAGATAGTCCAGATAACAATAGGTTAGATGGTCCCAAATAGAAGTTAGAAGTTTATTAATATGACTAGATCCTCATCCAAGAAGAAAGGAAAGGTGAAATCATCCTAGAGGACTTCAGATTTTCTTTTAAATGATGCAACTATTCATCCACACTAAAGCACTTCCACACCCTGATGAGTTTGTGAGGCTTTGCTGAGAAAATATGAAGGCCATTTCTTTGAAAGGTTGTCTTCTCTCTGGACATCAGCACTCTGAATCCACAATTATTACAGCCTTCTCTAGCTTGAAGAATTCTCTCTAAAGCCCAGCTTTCCAGGTTCTCACTAACCTGCCGTGTTACCTGTATATCCATCTCTTTCTTCACCAAGAAGACATAATTTCCAAAGCCTGAAAGTTCTTGTATTCCAAGGT
>JAWWES010000081.1:113745863-113766553 GCA_035583135.1 Lophotriccus pileatus | reverse complement strand
ACACCTAAATAAAAGCAGTAAAATTTCTAAGTGAATCTCAGGGCTTTTCAGAAGGTTGGCAGCATCAGGGCTAACACTGCATTTTAATGTCACATTATTTGGGAACAGGTTTAATATGGCAGAGGTAGTAGCACAAGTTTCCTGGAAATATAAATGACAGTATTACTATTAAAAGAAACTCCATCTGCCTACCAAAGAATGTCTGTGATACCTACGTGGTGACTCCTTTGAGTCATGCCAGTGAAGAAGGAAGCACACTATGGTTACCTTCATAGGAAGCATTTAAGATCCCCTAGGCTTTTCTCCATTTTTTTTTAATTAGTTGATTTAACCATAGCTTCTTATAGTCTGAAAAATGGTTACTCTCTGACTTACCTTGATCAATTAGACAAGAAGCAAAAAGCTATCAGCCACTGCCGCAGTGTCCATCTGTATGAGAGCATTCAGCTAGTAGAGAACTAAGCAAAAAGCATTGTAAGACCTGATGGTAGTAATAGAAATAATGTCTGCTGTGCCTTGATATGAATTTGCTCAGAGTAGTGAGATATGTGATCTTCACTTGCTTCAGTGAGTAAGCCCTGTGTATTTCTCCCTATGTTTTCATCCTGAGTGTTTTCATCTTCAGTGTGTAATCTCTAGTGTTTCCTGCATGTCCTTAGATCTCTTGTATTTACTTCAATCTGTTAAGGCAACCTGTATTCCTTCTTTCATTTAATGATAACATTTATTATAAATGGATTTAAATTGGGAGGGACAATTGGGATTTGCGTGGCTTTTCAGAGAGATGTTGCCTCGTGGTTATTAATTATAACAAGAAAAATAACATGTGAATTATTTTGCTAACAGCACAGTCCCCTTGAAACTGCCTGTCTAATGCTTCTTAGAAAAAAATTATGTGCTTCCTAAAGCCACCTTCTGGGACGTTAGTAAAGAGTCCTGTTGGCTTTTTCTCTATCTTGCATGGGTTAACCAGCTTGTATCAAAAAGGCAGATAATTCAGAGGGGGTTTTTTTATTGCTATATGCTATGTCCTTTGAGAGATGAAGTATTCTATCTGAATGCTGTGTCAGATAAGAATGTCTGTGGTTTGTGGACTTCGGAGCACAGTATTTCAAGAAAGATGAAGGTTATTGGACATAGTCCAGAGGACAGCAGGAAGAATGATCAGATGTGTAGAAAACACAGCATGTGAACAAAGTCTTTCAATCTTCAAGTTTAGTTGTTTAGTCTAAAGAAAAAAAAAACTGAAAGGAAATTCATAATAGCCTTCTAGTGTGTACAGATTTTCTGTAAAGAAAAGGAGAAAAACATTCCTCATGTCCACTGGGAGCAGAGCAAAAACTAGTAGGTTTAAATTACAACAAAGGAGATTTAGGTGAGACATTATGGAAAAAAGCCCTTTCCACTGTAAGGATAGTTAAGCACAAGAATTGCCCTAGGGAGGTTATGAAGAGGTTAGACAAACATCTGTCAGAAATGATTTAGGTATAGCTAATCCTGCTGTGAGATAGTGTTGGACTAAATAACCTTTTGAGGTCCCTTCTAGCACTATTTTCTGTGATTCTATGATTAGGACACTGCACTCACATTGTCCTGCAGTAAGATATTTCTGTACAAGGATGATATCACTATATTCTGCACTCCATGCTTTGCTTTGTTTTTACTTTAGGCTGTTGGGCTGAACGTTGGCCTAATGTTTAAAGCACCTTAGCTTTATTCTTAGTACCTCAGGAGCTTTGAGCAGGGGATTAGGAGCTCATTTTCAGCCAGACAGCCCTGTTCTGGTTTTGCACTACCCATATATCAATAAGGGGTTTTGGTACACACCTTACAAATAGTGACTTGTCACTGTGCCTTTTGACTTGCAGTCAAACACTTACGTGGGTGAATGCTCAGTTTCTGCTTATAAGCAAAATGGAAACAGAAAAAAAAATAGCCATGAAAAGAAACTTCCCCTTTAGTAAAACCAAAATAAAACCAGCCATGTTCTAAAGCTGAATATAACACAAAGTTGTGAAACATCCTGGAACTAACAGATGGAGATTGATATTAAAGTGCCAGATATTGTCATTATTACCTCATCACAGAGACCATTGGAGATGTCATTTTAAGACTGTCCTTATCCTCTGTAACACTCAAAACTCTTTAACTTTGTTCTTCCATTTGGCATTCTGCCATCCATCAGGATTTGTATTCAGCTTTGCATTCGACAGGAGTGTGTTTGCAGTGATGCCTCTGTATACTGAATATGGCTCCAGCACAGCTACACATCGGTGGGTTTTGTAAAACTCCATCTGGAGGAACAAGGAATAAGAAGCTTCTGATTTTGAAGTAGTTTAGGTGACATTTGTTATACTTTGCATGTAGTGCTGACAGAGTGTGTCTGATTAGTGTCACTATTCCTGCAGAGACAAGTTGTCACATCTCCTGAAACAGGGGCATAACATCACTCCTCAGCAATGACCCAAGTGTGTGGTTTTCATGGATGGCT
The DNA here is from genome assembly GCA_035583135.1 of Lophotriccus pileatus. NCBI lineage: Eukaryota > Metazoa > Chordata > Aves > Passeriformes > Tyrannidae > Lophotriccus > Lophotriccus pileatus. Next base: position 113,764,062 of record JAWWES010000081.1, on the reverse strand, counting down.
GTTCTTGAACCCAACAGAGAAGATGGAACAGTTCTTGGTTTGTTGATCCTTTAGGAACCTGAAGGTTCATCATCAAATGTTTTCCAAGGTGTAACCTCACAGCTTTTCACATGTATGTGGTTAGCTGCCTTGGGGAAGGCAGGGGAAGGTTCTAGCTTAGCATCTGAAAGGGAACATGCACTGTTAAACAAACTTGCTATTTACACCCGGTTTTCTGAAGCTCCCTGGTATTCAGAAGACAAACTGAATTCACATCAAAAGAAAAATACTGGGGTTTTTTCTACTGCACCACCTCATTTGCAGTCCCCAGAATTTCCCTAGTGAAGGGTTCTCTTGCAAATTATATATATATATATATATACACACACACATGTGTGTGTTTTGTATGGGGATGCATTCAGTACTGTTCAGTTGGTGTTGTATTACCTGAAAACACAGTCTATATTCAGTGCTAGGCCTAAAACTGTGTCACGTACTGTTTAAAATACATATTGTTTAAAGACAACAAACACAGGATGTCCTGAGTCCAGTATTATCTATATTTGATATTATTTGAAGCTCATCTGAAGAGTTTTTAATAAAGGAGAAATCTTTTTGAAAAAGCAGAATAAGAGAAGGGGTAAGGTTTGAAGGGACCACAGTGGGTCATCTAGTCCAGCCTAGGGTCATCCTAGAGCACATGGCACTGGTTTGTGTCCAGACGGTTCCTGAGTATCTCCAGTGAGGGAGTCTCCACAACCTCTCTGGGCACAGTCACCCACACTGTAAAGTTCCTCCTCATGTCCAGGTAGAATGTTCTGTACATCAGTTAAAGCAATTGTATTATATTTTACTTGAAGAAAAGTAAAATGGTAACCATTGCCCTGCTTTTAGAGGTAGATAATTCTCAAGTTTGTTCAAAATAGGAGTTAGGAGTATCAGATGATGCTTATTTCCTTTCTAGAGTTCATAAAATCATTACAGTGCTTATTAAAAAACAGTCATGCTTTTACAGCATTTTCTGGGCTGGGTTTATTCAGCACCATGAGGTCCTGCCCCATGAAAATCCAAGGTGTTTGCAAGCAGGGCAGGAGTTACAGCTTCATGGGCACAACTGTTTTGGTGCAGGTTGTCTGCTAGAGACAGAGATAATAATAGCTTTCAAGGCTAATGTGCTTGGCAAGGAAGGGAGCTGATACTGGAGGGAAGGGACCAAGAAATCAGTGGTAATTTAAAAATATAAATGTCTACCAGGATTCAAATTTCAGCCTTCAGTTGATTTCATCCACTGTGCTCTCTCTGCTCCTTTCCTCTGGTGCTTTAGTAGTCATTAAATGAACTGGAAAAACATGTTTGTGTCGATAACTCTTTTTTACCAAAAACTATTAATTTCTAAAACAACATAAATGCAGGTATAGTTGGGATGTCATATTGTCAGAAGCCATTTCAAATACTTTTCAGACACACAGGTACAGGTAAAGTGGTAAGTATGCCATAACTAATGGTATTATTAGTTTGATTTACTGCCAATCAGTCACCTTTACAAAAATCAATCCCCAAGTTCATAAAAAAATCTTCTTAAAATTGATACATTTTTACACTATCAATAATGAGAGAAAAGGTGAAGTTACAGGCTTATCTTTACTTTTTTTTTCTTTGTGTTACTGGTTGAAAGGTATCTTAAGATTGCTGTGATATATAGGAGTGTGTGTATGAGCAAGAGAGAGGTTATAGAAGTCACAAGTTATAAAAAGTTCAAAAAAAAAATAAAATCTTAGTGATCTATAGACAATTCACACGACATGTCTAGCAAAGACTGTCAGTAGAATAAATGTGGCTGTGTTCATGTATTGAACCATTAACACGTCCTCATCTTAATGGAACTTATGCAATCGTAGCTCCTGTCAGATTCTACTTCATATATACAGCATGTTTGTCTAAGGCACAGAAAGACAACTATATCTATTTCATTTCAGCTCTGAATTGACACTTCAATTTTAAATCAACCACAGAACACCTTAGCTTAAATCTGAGCCTTTTCTCTGATACTATTTGCTATTTGTTGTGTTTCTGTATGAGTGTACTGAAAAGATGTTACAGACAATCTGCTGAGGTCTGTGTGTATGTGCATTTGACCTCTGGACAAGAAAGGAGTTTCATCCTCCAGTGCTTTTAATTCTTATCTTTGCAGAGACTGAATTTGTTGCTTGCATTAAAATAGTATGTCTCGTTAATGCCAAGAAGTGGTGACCCACATAGCACAATGGGTTCATTTCTCAATCCTGCAATTTCCAAGCTTTCTGTTCGTATATGTCTTAGCTGTAAATCAACTCAGAAATCATTTAATCAGTCCATCAATGCATCCTTCTTGTCAGTGGTCTGAATCCTGAAAAGTCCAGTATCTCATTGGGCAGCATCAAAAAAGATTTGGACCTAATACTAGATATTCAAACTCTGAAAACTGCAGCTCCCAAAATCGCAACTCACAGACGCAGAAATCCTATGTTAATAAAGCAGGATCTGGAAATTGTCTTGAATTTTGAGGGTATTGATGTTCTGATCTAGGTCTGAACTTCAGAGGGCTAACTGTTTGTTAGAATTTCAGAAGTACTCTACATGCAGTTAAAGAAAGCAGTGCCCTTTTGTTCCCCCTGTGGGGAAAAAAAAAAAACCACACCAAAACTTTCATTGCTTTTTTGCTATTCCCAAGAGCTGTGGCTAGAACCTGAATAGTTTATAACAGTCAGTGTTATGCAAATGTCAATCATATCCTTACTCTGTTTATTTCCAGTATTTACATGTTTATTTAAGTACTTGCCATTTGCTTTAAGCCTTACCTAGCCTATCAGGCCAACTGAGGTCTAAAGGAACAGAACACTTTATTAGTGATATGCTTAATACAGTTTTTTTCCTCTTGTAGATGCAAGATTTACGGAATACAGAAGGAGCCCAGTATAGTTCCCATCCACAGATGGCAACCATGAGGCCAAGGGTTCAACCTGCAGATATTAGGCAGCCAGGAATGATGCAGCATGGGCAGCTGACTACTATTAACCAGTCCCAGCTCAGTGCACAGCTTGGTTTGAATATGGGTGGAAACAGTGTTCCTCACAACTCGCCCTCTCCACCTGGAAGCAAATCTGCAACTCCTTCACCATCCAGTTCAGTCCATGAAGATGAAGGAGAAGATAGCTCTAAGGTAGGCTTAGATGCTAGGATTACTATGTAAATTATGGATATTTCTAGGACCTGCTAAATGAATCATCTGGCCACAGTTATTAAGGTGATAATTTATATATTATTGGTGGTTGACTGAAGTGAATAAAGGGTTATGAATACAGAACTTATAATATCCAGTGAATTCTTCAGGCAGCTTGAGTAAATTACATCATTCCTCTTCATGAGAGCCAACTGGAATCCTGTTAAACACTTAAAGGATAGGCATTTCTGTAGGACTATAATATAAGGGTTGAGTTTTCTCACTTGCATAGCAGGGATGTTTGTTTCCAGTTAAAGATCAAGTTACTGCTATAAAAAGTATGAACAGTCGGTGCAATATGCTAGTCTTTGCTACTTGGTTACAGGATAAGTAAACAAAACCTCATAGCAACCAGAACAGAAAGATCTTATGAAGTTTAAAAGCCTTACCTTGAAAATCTGGAAGACCCATTATGCATTTATACTTTGAGAGGTGCTGACACTTCATCATGACATGTTTAAGCTTCATTTTAGTGTCAGTACAAGCATGAAGTGATAAAATTAATTGACAGAATAAATTTATCTAAAAAATAAATGTCAATCTGAATAGCAGGTTTTGCATGCAAAAACCTCCCAATCTCCCAAAATCCTGAAAACCTCCCAAAAATACACAAGTCTATTATCTTAAATTCACAGACAGAAAAGCTGAGGCACAGAAAGATTGGAACTTAGCACAAAGTCATGCCTTAAACCAGGAATAGAGCATATTGAAATTGAGAACCTCTTTAGCTCTATTTTATGGTCACTACAAAATAGCAGTCGTGCCAGAGCACTCCTGCAGTACGGTGTGTCCCATGTAGTGTACCACAGATGCAGCTTGTGGAGAAAAGTTGCAGATTTGCAAGGAATGTGAAGAAAACATATTGTGAGTCACTGAGGAGGTATAATCCAGTCAGGAAATGTAAGCCTGATTTGTTTTCAAATTATATTGTTTTTCATGCCTCAAGCTATAAAATAATCATGTAAATGGAGACATATGTTTTACTACATTTTGAATAAATTCTGATTGAAAAGTTTTATTTCAGGACATTCCCCTGATTTTACAAAGTTTAGGTTTTAAAAATTACTGAATAATTCATATATTTTAAATGAGCACTACTTTACTGAGGAATACTTTAGAATACAGCTGTGTAAAAATAATTCCAGGCAACCTTTACTTTTTCAGAATAATTTATTTGCTACTCCTGTTGTTCTGCTAATTTTACATATATTGGTGGGAGCGTGCAAGATGCTCGAACTTCTGGAGAAAACATCCACTCCAATAATTAATATTTCCTTTCTGGTTCTATCAAATATTTCAGTTATTTCACCGAAATATTTCACATTTTTCACTGTAACACTTTGTGCTAGCAAAAGTGTAGGGTTGCGGTTTCATGCAAGCACTAGTTATCTGAAATTAATGTTTTCAATAGAGAAATATAAAATACTGTAGACTAAGTAAGACTTGGTCCTTTCTTTGTGGAAGCCAGTTTATATAGTGTTCAACTTTTTAACAAGCTGTGTTATTTTTCTCTCATGCTCAGCCTAAACAGAAAAAGATGGCAAAAGGCATAATGTGCAACACAAAATTAAATTCAGTATGCTAGAGTCAATACATTGCCTTAAGATTCTGTAATTATAATTTCTCTGCCAAGAAAAAGTTTTAAAGGATACTACATTTGGTTAATAATGACAGAGGGCTTAAATTCTTCTCTGACTAGTGTCGTTTAAACCGGCTTGATGGGGAGCAAATAATGTCATTCATGTCTTCTGTGGGATTTCTTAGGGCTTCATGAAAACACCTGAGGCTGGCCACTGTTGGAGGCAGGCTGTTAGGAGAGAGACAGGCTGGCATGCCTGATTCAGTGCAATGGTTCTGCTGTAGTTCCCTCCATAAAAGGCAAGAGGGTTTGAATAATCAGCCTAAGGAGTTAGTGTATTGCTGTAGTTCATGATTTAAAACTCTCCACTGTGTATATTCAGTGAGGTTGCTCTTCCTGGAAGCTGCCAGTGAACGGATATGAATACTCAGAATAAACCAGTTTTCTGTGAAGATCTTTCTCCCGAGAAACAACAGCATTACATTTTATCAAAGTTGCTTTGGAGGGACCTGTGAATGTTCTCACTCCAGAAATCCTCTTCCCAATGAAAGAAGGCAGTGGATGGGGACAGAAAGAGATAGACCAGCTCTTATGTCTCTTGTGAAAACCTCTGTCTTTTACCTGAGTATAACTTGGCTAAATTTGGAGTTTTCTCTTTAATTTATAAACCATCATGTAGATGTGTGGTATTAGTTAAGAGATCAGGGCCAGAGATCATTAGTCAGTCCTTCAGTGGAGGTGCACATGTTCCAGTCCTGTAGTAGCGGCTGGAGCTCGCTTCATGGAGTCAGTAAGATGTTCCTGCCATGAGGACTGTGTAGAAACCAACTCCCTCTGAATTCACGACATTGTTAATAGCAACAGTGACGTTCTCCCCATTTAAACAGCAGAAGAAGATGTTTGCCCATGTACCAACATTGATCAAAAAGACAAAGTACATTTTCAAATGGAAAATCACCTCAGTGTCAGATGACCTTTCTTAGTTTATACCAGCTGAAAGCCCAGCCTTATGTGTGAAAGAGAAGCCACTGGTCCTGTGATAGCACATTTGAGAGAGAGCTCCCTAACAGCTATACCTATTTCTATCTAGAGAAAAAAAATACAGAAATCTCAATGTCCTGTTCATGTTTGCATGAATTTATAGAAAGAGTATGAGGGAAAGTATGAACAAATGTGTACATTATGTACCTTTGGACTAAAAATATAGGTGTATCCCCATGAACCACTGATTTCTGTGCATGAAAGAAATTAGCTTTTCAGCTTAATGTATGTATTCCAAATTCCAGTAATGGGGAAACTTTACAAACTAATGTAATTGTTCATGTACTGAACTTCTTGAATGTTCATTCTATGATAAATATTCAAATCTTTGTAAGCCTTACCCAACATACACAGAACTAATGGCAGCAGCTGCTAAATATTTTTTGGCAATATGCATTCTCATAAAGACCCTTTCATATAGGCTGTTCAGACTTCAGCTGTCCTAGATTTCCTTGCACAAAAAAAGAGAATGGAGCTGCGTTAGGATGGGCCAGTTTCCCTACATGCTGTGGCTCTAAAATCAGGACAGCTGAGGTTGTTTGACCGTGATCAGTGACAGTAGTAGTGTAATTGTAAGACTAGATATACAGTCAGAAAGCTGCTGGGTCATGGAAATGTGAAATGTAGTCTCAGACTAGGGATATAATCTCTGAAAGGAGTCTCCGTAATTCTTCTGAATCTCGTGTGTTATTGTTAGAAGAAGAAAAAAGGGAGAACTTAAAAATCAATACTTGTAAGTAACTGAAAAAACATTCTAAACAAAGTGGCCACTTAGCACATGCTTTATTCTGACCACCTCAACATTGGAATATTACATTTATGTAATTCTTGCCATAATTCATACTGTTGGATCGTTAGACATGTCCCTGGTTATTGCCAAGCATAATTGTGAGCTGCTGGAAGGATTACTGGTTTGTAAATAAGTATTTCTTCATAGATGGATAACAGGGTTTTCTTCCATGCTCATTTGCATATCACTTATGAGAGAAATTCAAATAATGTATTTTAGAGGGAAGATAGAGGATTGCAAATAGCAAGAATTAAATAACAGAAACACAATTACTAAAGAACTGCTGCAGCATATTCTCTTTATGTGGCAGAGGTTTTACAATATTTACTTTATATGATAGGAGTTATAAGTAGAATTCTATGTTGTCTGTTCAACCTATTATGCAGATGGTGCTTGATTAAAATCTATTTTAAACTACAGCGATTACTGCAAGATAGTGTGCATAAAACAGCTCTCCTAGCTCCATTAAAAGCTTTGGTACTATTGCAGTTTATTTTAAATATGCTTATAGACATTTTCCAAGTTCTCAAGGGACATTTAGATATCAATGATGTGCCTTACTTGATAGTTTTAAACCCTACACTAGATATTCTTCTGATCTATTATATGTGCAACATGGTTAATGTACACTTTTTTAAAGTGAAAGATTATTGCTTTCTTGTGATAAATAAGTTAAATACATCACCATAATTAAGCAATAAGCCATGACAGGAGGTGGATTACCATGAGCTAACTACACCTCCAGGGATTTTGAGGCACAAGTCTATGCCTAGCAGAATATATATGGGTTTTATTTTATTTTCCATCTGTCTCTGCTTTGATGGTTAGAAGTGGAGTCTATGAAGCTGATAGACTGATGGGAGCATAAGGTAGGCCATCATCTCAGCCATTTGTAGGATTATTAGTACTGGAATTCTTGTATTCTTTTTATTTTGTTATTTTCATATAAGACAAACAGAATTTCCCCTGTGAGTACTCTGTTTTTAACAGTGGGGGTTTGAAGTGTCTTGATCATTAAGGTTGGAGAATAAGGTTTTAGAGCTGTTCTCAGAACAGCTTACCAGACGGCGACTTACACAAGTTTCTGTAGTATATCACCTAGTTTAAGGGTAGTTGAAGTAATGTGGTATCCTAATATACTGAGAACTTTAAAATCTCCTTGTTTCAAAACTACTCTGAAAAGAGGAAAACTTTAACAAATCCCAGAGGTAAAATTTTAACTATAGAACAAATTATTGTCAAGTCTTCTTGCTCATGGAGCTTTCACAGAACTTTGGAAGAGTTTAAACTGATGTCAGATTAACTAGGGAGCCTAGTTAATTATCCTTTAATGGGTATTTTTGTGTGCCCCATAGAATGAAATAATAGCAAGAGATTAAATGTCGGATAACTTAATAATGGGCAGCACACTGCTTCTGTTTTTTCATATTTCCCAAATGCTGCCAATAGGCTGCACGTCCATTAGCTTTGTAGTAAAGATGCATCTATTGTAACATAATGCCCAGGAAGCAATCAATTTCATTTTCAAATTGTGGTCATCACTTTGTTGCTGTTTTTAGTAAGCCACAGAGATCCAGGTTATTCACTGTAGTCACCTGGGTTCTGTCAGACACCACACAGTGATGCATATAGGAAAATAAAAAAGCTTTTTTTCTCAAAATGAGGATTTCCAGCCATTTTACTCCTGCAGTTCCACTGATTTGAACATCTGTATTCTTCTGTACCACTTGATATGCATTATTAAAAAATAATAATCGAAGGAAGTGAAAGAAGTCATGCCTAGTAGATCCTTAGCCTAGAGCATACCTTTTATGCTCTTGATCTTCTCATAGTTCAAAACGCTTATGATGCGCAGTACTTTGGTCATGCCTACAAAAGAAAAGAGCCTTTGAAACCGCTTGTAAGATCACACATCATTGCTACAGGTATAGTAAATTAAGTGATCATATCAAGAGAATCTGCTTTGCCATGGAGCTCCAATCTGTTTAAGAATCAGGTCGGTGTCCCTTTATGTGCTTGTAAGTCACAGAGTCATTGAGGTTGGGAAATACTTTTAAGATCATTGAGTCCAACTGTTAACCTCACACTTCCAAGTCCACCACTAAGCCATGCCCCCAGCTGCCACATCTACACATCTTTTAAATGCTGCCAGGGATAGTGACTCCACCACTTCCCTGGACAGCCTGTTCCAATGCTTGACAACCCTCTCAGTGAAGAAATTTTTTCCAGTATCCAACTATACTTCCCCAGGTGCCACTTGAGGCCATTACTTTTCATTCTACAGCTTGTAACTTGGGTCAAGACCCCAACACATGGCTTTCAGGCAGTTGTAGAGAGTGATAAGGTCTCCCCTCAGCCATCTTCTCTCCAGGCTAAGCAACTCAGTTCCCTCAGCTGCTCCTTACAACACTTGTGCTCTAGACCCTTCATCAGCTTCACTAGGAAAATGGGATGTTTGGTGTTTGCACAAACACTCCTGTGCAGTTTTTTTCAGGTGATGTACATGAACTTTCCTCCGTACACCATTCCTCTTTCACTCCCTTCACTCCCTTCATCAAACTGTTTGCTTCTACATGAGCAGATGAAGAAACTATGCTTTAGATCAGAACTAATCCTTCAAGGGGCTCTAAACTGTCTATACTGGTGAAACTTTGTTTCTTCAGACTTTAATTAGAAGGTGTACAGGGGAATGTCTAGAACTTTAATTGTTTGATTCACAATCAGATTCTCTTCAAAGTCCCTGGAAGGTGTACCACCAGTTGCAGAAGAAATTGATTTGAACAGTAGTCTGGGGACAAACTGAGGAAGGGTGAGAGTGTCAACATTTGGATTATCAAAGATGGCAACAGAAATTCTATTTTTGCATGCAAAATCCAAAATTTTTGTATCACAGAGGCTGTAATGAGGGACTGACTGAATTAAATTGGCTGGGTTTTTAATAGTACTTTGCTAATTTTATGTTACAGGTCAATGGTGGCGAGAAGAGACCTGCTTCAGATATGGGAAAGAAACCTAAAACTCCCAAAAAGAAGAAGAAGAAGGACCCAAATGAGCCACAGAAACCTGTGTCTGCCTATGCATTGTTCTTTCGAGACACTCAAGCAGCCATCAAGGGCCAAAACCCCAATGCTACCTTTGGTGAAGTCTCTAAAATTGTAGCTTCAATGTGGGACGGCTTAGGAGAAGAACAAAAACAGGTACAATATGTGCTAGAGCTCAGAGGCTTTGTTTCAGGAAAGTGTTATCAGGGTCATCTAAGCACTGTAGGCAGCTTCTTTTGTTTGTCAGGATGAAACTTGAATATGTGACATTTCAAGAATATGATTTAAAGAGGCTGAGATAAGGAGAGCATTGTTTCATTTCGTCTGTATAAAACAAGTAAAAGAATTTTTTTAGTTTCTTAGGGTGTGACACAAGCTTTAGGGTTATATTTAGGATTGTTTTATGCCAAAATGAGTGGGCCTAGGATTTTACAATGGCACTGCCTATGTATTGACACCTTGGTGTAAGAGGATCTTGCTACCAAAGCTTGGACCTGCACAGGTCCAAGCTTTGGCAGCAAGATCCTCTTACACATATTTGAGCTATATTTGAGATATATTTGACATATATTTGAGCTCCTAGTTGCAGATGTTTCCCTGCCCCATTATCCCATTATGCCAGAAGGGAACTGAGCTTACCTTTGCTCCCAAACCACCAGGCTTTTATGAAAGAAATCAGTGATATGTTGATCCAAAGAGACCTAGGGTGGACACTGGCAAATGGACAGCGTTCTGGCCTATCCTCTAGCACACATGTGGGCTGTGGAAATCACATCCCTTAGTTAGTTCCATCTTCCACAGAAAGGCCTTGGTTCTGCAATGAGGTCAGCAGAGCTGGACCCGAACCTTTGCAGAAATCCTTCCAAGTCAGTCAAATGCTATGTGAAAGTGGGTAACTCTGGAAGCTCATCGTGTTCATGAGGTGACAGTTGGCAAATACCGTTCATCCTCACTGTAGCATGGCACTGCTTTTTTGTTGGTTTTGGTTGTATTTCCACTAACTGCCAGCAGAATTGATTGGTTTGATAAAGAAATGGGAAATTTAAGAAGGAAACAGATATGAAAGGACAGGACACGCTGGGTGAGAGTTATATTGGCTGCAGGAGACCTGGGTGGGGATTGATGTCAACTCAGAGAATGGAAAATTACTGGTACTAAATTGAATCTCGTTTGTTCACACATTATTACTACAAAATTATACTAATAAGACTTAAGAATTAAAGGAAAAGTTTCTTATGATTTTTTTGGTATGTAAAATTATTTGGGCTCAAAAAAAAATGTTTACTTTGTTAACAACTGGATGGTGAAGGTACATCTAGATCCCTGTTAAAGATACCAGTTTAGTAAGAATCAAGATTTGTCATTCATTGACTGTCTAAAAAAAAAAAGCTTATACTATATAGTATCCCCCATTGAATAAGTCCAGCAGTTGGAAGCTTTAGCTTGAGGAATGCAGGAATGAGAGAAGTCACTTGTCCTGGCAGATTATTTATTTTGTTGTGTTGTATCTTTCTTCTCCCTTTTTTAATACGTCTGGCAAAGGCCAAGGTTCTAGATCTGGCAGGCTGTTTAGATCTTCCCAGTACAACGGTTCTGTAGTTGAGCATTACTTTTTGGGACCATGATGATGTTTGTTCAGTTTTGATCCAGAAAAAGTACAGACTATGCTTTTGTTTAAGTTCTCAAGCAAGAGTTTTTAATCCCATTCCTCTTTGTTCCACATACCTTCCATCTTGTAGGAGGGACAGTCCTCTGAGCCACACCAAGAGTAGCCACTGCTCAGCAGATTGCCCAAGAAGCAGCCTTCTGTCCCTGCTGTGCTTGGCCAGGACCTCTGACCAAAGCTGAGAAACTATAGACTGTGGTATCTGGCTTAAATTGTTTCCTACCCCATAGAAAGATTGTTACCCAGAATCACTCCGTGTTCTTGAAATCTGGACATACTTTTTTTTTTTCCTGAAATAGTGAAAGGACAAGACCTGGACATAGAGAGCTTGTCTTTCTAGTTAATCATATATCTCTCTCATGATGACACCAAGCAAAAAATTATGTATTTAGCCAGACCCTTAATTTGTGACTGTTGCAGTGATGCTGTTTTTACTTCCATAGTATTTGCTCTGCTTACAGCTCACAAAACTTGACTTCATGAGTTATGGTCCAAGATCCTATAATAGAGATAAACCTAAAAGACTGTAAAATGCACATTGCCTTTGAGCTTGTCATCTGAGTGCTACCACCAGAATATTGAAGTCTTTCCATAGAACTCTGTTTAGAAAAGTGCATAAGGTCCTGAATGTCCAGCTGTAACTTCAATTTCCTATTCATAGTTAAAAGCAATAATTGAATAAGTCTTATGCTGGAACAGCAGAACTAAATCATTTTCCTTATCTCTTTGTTCTTAATTTAAGTTGAAATACAGCAGAATGATGTGTTATGGAACCCACATGACACGTTCATGAAAAAATGGCTGCAACTAGGCTTTTAAGCAAATTTTTCCAGGAGTGTGGGTTAGCATATCTTTGTTGCTCTTTGACTCATTTTGCCTATTCATTATCATCTATTAAGCACATTTTTAAAACTCTAGGCAAAAGCCCCTTCTAATCGAGCACTGTACAAAAATAATAAAAGATAGTCCCCATCTAAAAAAAAGTAAAATTGGCAATCCGATTTTCTAGAATGAATTTAAACTCATTTTTTATTCCATTAGGGATATAATGTACAAAGTAATGATTACAAGACATCTTAACTAACTAGATAGTCTTTATTTTAAAGGCCTAATTTTTCAGATCCAGAGCATTAGTAACTGTTATGAAACCTAAGTCTCTGGTAGGAAAATTGGACTCTAAAAATACAAATGATTGAAGCTACCAAATGTAGCATTTGGTATTTGGCACTGGAGAATCTTCAGAAATTCAAAAATAGTTAAATAAAGAAACAATAACATCATTAGAGGACTACTTTATTGATGAATTATACTTGCTGAAAAGGATTCATTATCATAAAGCTTCTGGCTTTTATGTTTTGAAAGCTAATGCTTATTCTGAAATTTAAATAGAAGTATGTTTCCAAATTATGTTTCCTGAATTGGAACTCCTTTTAGTATTTAAATAGTAAACATAAATGAATCAGAAAGTAGAACATAATGCAGCTATTGAGAAAGAATAGCCTCATGTTTTCATGCTGAAATGAAATCTTCTTTGTTCCTATGATCTGAGCCATTTTTTTCTGAAATGCGTACAATTCTTGTTTCTTCCTGAAGATTGACCACAGAAAAACTAAAGGTATAGAAGCTCAGTACAGTAATAACCTAAAGGCAGTATATGTATATCCAACCCTTAGCAACAAAATTTTGATAACCTGATATATTAGACTGTAAAAGCTTTGTGCAATCACCACATATGTTTTTCAAACTGTGAAGAATTAGGAAAGTGTTATTTGAGAAAATAGGATTTGAATGACAAAAAAAGGAAATGTTATTATGAACTAGATGATGGTGGGTGCCCTACTGAAGTTAGGGGAAAGTTATGCTTAAAATGGATCACACACTGATACTCTTACTGTGAGAATGTTGCAGTTTATTAGATTAAAGCAAATACTAGTGTACTTCCCCTCATTTTACTGTATGAAGAAGACATTTTCATTTTTGGGTCACATGCTATAACTGTTCTCATTAATTTCTGCTTGTAAAGGGGATGTTTTCAAACAGTGCTGCTGTATGCCTTTGTTTTGTTTGTCCAAACCTATCCACACAGAGAAGTCTAGAAATTAAAGGGACAGTAGTGGTCATGGTGGGTTTTGTCATGGTTTCTTCTCAGATTCTGAACTGGGTTACAATAATCACACATGATAAGAAGACGTGACTGTGCACTTTCCTTCATTTTTCACTATAAATGTTTTCTAAAATTGTTCAGATTAATAAATCTGTGAATGGAAAGCAGCTGTAGCAGTAGTATATTGAGGTACATTCTCCTCAGTGCTGTAGTCATAGCAGAGGTATATTTTTTTCAGTGGCTTCCAGTTTCACTCTCATGATCACAGACACTGTTTTCTCCTTAGTCAGTAGTATACTTCTGTGGGTCCTATTTTTATAGCTTATTTATGTACATCTTTGCCCTTTGCACACATTTTTACTGCAAAGGGGAGATAAACAGCCCCCAGGAAAGAGCGTTCAGCATGCTAAATGCTTGAGTCTCTGGCTTTCAGACAGAACACTGGTTTAAACTGGGTAAAAAGGCTATTTAGGTCATTTTCTGTCCTCAGATGAAAAAGGAAAGTAATTTTAAATCAGTACCAGATGTGCATGTACTAAATGAACCTTAAGTTTCTAATTGGAGTTCTAGTAAAGCTGTAATAGATGTGGCAAATTACAAACAAAATGTTCTTGTTTACATTAGTGTAACTTTAAAACTTCAGCCAAAGACCTTAATAAATGTTCTGTTATTCTAAAAATGGAATTGAACGTCTATTCAACATTCAACAAAATTAATCTCTGGTGTAACTTCAGTGACTTAACTGGAATTCTAGCAGGAATTAATTTGGCCTCCTATGAAGAGCTTAGTGTGCCTATTTGTGTATGTGTGTTTCTGTGTGTTTACTTAAATGTTGCACTGGCCCCACCACTGGAAGAAGGATGGATTCACATAGGGTACCCAAGATTTAACAATCAGGAGAAGCAGGTAAAACAACTGCTAGACTGCTGTAACAGATGCTGTCTTTTCAGGCTACATAATTCATACACAGTAATATCAGCTGCAACAGTTCAGCTCAATAGCAACACCTCATTATTTTATCCCTCAGTATTTATTCCTATGGTTGACGCCTCATGAAATTACTGCTAATGTGTTTATATAAGGGCAGATCTGACACAAGTGGGAAGAATTTAATTTCCCACTCATTCTTTCCTGCTGATGTGTCCTCTTCCCCTGGTAGAAGTGGCAAGTGTAAATAGTTAATTTGCTTCAATTATGAGCCTGTCCTGCTAAATTAGAAGCAGCAGGAATATGAAGAGCCAGAATTATACATACGAGGCAGCTGACAAATCCTCGGAGCTCACAAAATCAAATCATTTACTCCTCATTGGTGCTCAAAGACCCACTAGATAAAAGCTGCAGTTTATTCTTTAACATCTGATGAAACTTGGATTGCATATTACCAGTACATACGTAAAAAGAAGTCCCCGTGCGTTAGTGTCAATGTTTGTGATGCTGTTATCATTTTTGCTATAACCCACAAGCTTTCAGGGATTTCTATTTTGGTCAATAAAAATAACCCAAACTGATTTGGGCATGAAAAACAACAAAGCACGTTCTACAAGTTTCTCTTTTGACCACAGGGACACAACAGTCCATTAGCTAGCTACTCCTGGGATGAATCAGGTAGATCAGGAGGGGTTTTCAAATTAATGCTGGCCAACATTTCACATCTCCACAGCTTCTCTCATGATGTGAGACACAAGTCAGATCAAAATGGATACAAGATCAGTGTTTCAACAGGTCTTGGCACCACTTGGCTTCTGGAGACATCTAACTTAGCTCCTCCTCTCTCTCAGGGTGTGATGCCATTCTCCAAGGAATAATTAACACACTTGTAAGACTATGATAGCATACCTTCAGTTTAGTAGATAAATGACCACAAAAGGTTTAGCTTTGTTTTATTTTTTAAAAGAGAATAGGAAGAGAAGGCACATCTCTGTGTGCACACTGCCAAAGTGAATTACAAGAAAAATGGATTCAGAAATAGGCACAATAGACAGCAACCTTGCCATCTCCCCTCCCAGCTACCTGCACCAGCAAAGTTGCGTTTACCAGTGTTGCATCTTAGGTGTGTTTGGGAGATGGACTGCTTTTCCTCACAAATTTCTGTATTGAAATTGCATGTCTATCCTTTAAAGCTCTAGACAAGAGTGTTAAGAGTTTAAAACAACTGATCCTCATCCTGGTGTATTGTCCTTTTCCCTTTCTCTGAAAGCGTCTGGGCTTAATGAGCTGGAACACTAATGGCCCAAGAACAGGCACACATTCTGCACAGATAAAACTCACGTCTATGTTCACATAGGTAAATTTATACCTTCAGATTATTCTATTGCCCTGGCTTCTACAGGGCCCATCCCTTGAAGTCCTTAACTGCTACTGATTCCAGAGGAGAGCAGTGTCAGGCCCCCTGTTGGCAATGCAGTTTTGCTGCAGGACCTCTGGCACCTGACACCTCCCATGGCCACCCAGAGCTGAGCTGAGCTGAGCAGGACTGTGCTGTGCACTTGGGATGGGAGACCTTGCCCTCTGTTGCAGAAAAATACAGAATTAATGTCACCATAGGAGTCACCTTTGTCACCATAGGAGCTGCCACATCTTACTCTGCCTAGACTAATACAGGCTATATCCTCTGCTGTCCTCCTGGCCAGCCTCCTGCCTGGCGGCTTGGTCCTCCTCCAGCCTCCTGAGAGCACTGAAGTCACAGGGAACATCAGACACTCCCTGTCCTGGGTGGATTTCTAATATCCACTTGCAACATACAACAGACACAGCTCCTACAGAAATACTGCACAAGGCCACCGAGTTAAGAAATACTGACTTTAACTCCACTTCACCTTCTTATTGTACTTGCAAGCAGCTGGGCCAAAAGGACTCTGGATTCCAAATATTGCCATAGCAATGTGCATAAATAATAGCCTTAATTTTCTACTTATTCTTCTTCCCCACCTTTTGTCCATACATTTGAGCTTGATAGAAACATGACTTTAAGTCATTTGCATACAAAACTGGATTTAGGCCCAATTATTATGCCTCCATTCAGGCTCACATCCTTGTTATTTTTAAAAACAATACCAGCAAGTGGAAATAATCACCATATAAATCATATGTTTAATGTCACTTCTTTTGTACCCAACTTTCATTCAACATGCTTCTGATAAAGTATACAGTCCTGCTCCTGTAAGCTGCAAACATCAAGACTATAAGGTCAGATTTAGGCCTGGCACAAATGGCTGCAATTTTCAGTGATCTCCACTGAGGCTCACTGTTTGTACTAGACCTGAATTTGGCCTGTGATCTCTCCCCCACGTGCCAGAAAGACTGAATTCTTTACCCTAAGCTTCTAATATGTCATCAGTATCTTTTTCATGCTCTACAGTCAAAGACACTGCTGAGCCATATAGCTAGCCCTGGGCCTCTTTCTGTTACTGTATGTACCTAGATTAAGAATCAAATGATAACATATTTCAGTATCCATTAAGCAATTCTGAGGATTTTTTTTTCCTGACTGCTGTGGGAATATCTTTCTCCATATTTTAGATGTGTGTGTGCCTTTGCTGCAAAATCAGAAGATTAAAACTAGAGATATGTCTCCCACTTGGAAAAAAAAACAAGTTTTCTCTAAGAGCCTAGGTATTTAGAGCCAGGAACACCAGTCTGAATGTGGAATTTAATTCTGGATTGCAGCCTACTGTATTTTATCAGATGACATTCCTGTAACTGTAGCCCATGAAAGTGACACTCCCATGGGTTAGAACACTGCGGAGACCAAGAAGACAAAATCGGTCATGCTGCATTTTGATTTACTACTTTTGCATATACTGTTTTGGGAGGGTTCTGGAACACTTCCACTGAAACAAATACGGGCCTTTTTACATCATTTTAAAAAGACAAATATAACTTGCTTGCAAGTGTCAGCTCTAAGGAGATATTCACAAGATAAATGAAAAACTTCCCTTTCTTTGTCATCCTTGTACCATCTATTTAGGCAAAGTCAGGGAAGTAGCATGGTTCTTTGTAATGTGCTTTGTCAGCTAGGAGACACACAACTTTTGCAGACTTCCATGAGGCACAAATTCTGAAAGTCTCTTTTTCTCCTAAAACCATGGGTCAGTTTAGTCCACTGTCTCCAAGTCTCTAGTATCATCTCTACTATCCAAGGGGACTGTAGTCACAAGCAATAATCTTCCATTAGCATCTGATACTCAAAACTGAGGACTGGGATTCAGATGTTTGAGTGCCTGTTTGGCTCTTGTGATGACTGGGTGAAGGGAGATCTGTTCTCCTGAGGAACTAAGGGTGCAAGCCATGTGGGACAGGGTAGTAATCCTGCTGCCTAGTGTGTTGTGATGTATTAATCTTCCACAAGCAAGTTGAGAGGAAGTTCACTGGGAAAAAGTGGCTAACCAGAACAAAATCTTGGCTTAAGACATTACAAATATATTTCAGCTATATATTTCTGTGATGAGTTTCGTATTATAAAACCCATAGAGGAGCACCAGAGATACAAAGCCCGCCTCAAGGAATTTGTGATCCAAAAAGACAAGAACTAAACTGCAGCTAAAATACATAAAGCAAAACATGAACAGAAGTTGGCATCCTAATACAGAAGTGCTGATGTTCTACTGTAGTTTTAATTTGGTAAATAGAGTCTTTGTGAGTGGTTGTCCTGTAACTCACCACCGCTGTATCTCCAAATGAAACTTTGGTTCCAGGCTGTGAGAGCCCAGGATATTCGTTTTCCCTAGTGGCTTAATTCAA
>JAWWES010000081.1:113689807-113738418 GCA_035583135.1 Lophotriccus pileatus | reverse complement strand
CCCCTCCCCTCCCCTCCCCTGTCAACAGCAACTTCAGTAATAGAATTGCCAGCCCACCTCTGGTAGACTTTTAAATGCTTTTGTGATGTCTTTGTAAGGTATGGCTACCTCCCAGTAAATAAGATAAAGGTGTGATTGTATAAATTTGTCAGTATGGATTAATGCCCATTCAATTTATCAGTATATTTGCTGTATTTTCCCTTTTTTTTATGATGGTTGAAATTATTTGGTCCATTTTTCAGTTTGTTCATGTGTGTAGGAATTGATATGTAAAGTAAAAACACATAACAAAGCATTATATCTTCTGCTATGCAGATTGCCATATTGCTTATAGTACTGACTAAGCCTTTGCATTGTAAACAAGTGTCTTTATATTTGCCCTTAGTTGCAACTTTTAGTACTATTCAGGTCCAGAAATGCAGTCTCTGGTATCTGGTAATTTGTATAGCATTACATAAAATGCTGTGAATTGCAATTTTACTTTTTCATAAAACAAGCACTTTTTCCAGCTTAACCAGCCTTTTTTCTGGCTGACATTAGAGTTTTTGCTGCATATTTCAAATATATATATATATTTAATACAGATATATATGGGTAAATGTTAAATACTTCATTACATATGTTCATCTATGTTTATTTATATAACAATATATGCATATTATATATTAAACATGCATAATATATTTATGTGCATATAAGTGATACATATATGTATGTTAAATATAGCAGTACAAATGCAAACTTCAGTAGTACAGAAAGGGTTTCTCTTCCTTGTTTTATTCCTTTTTACTAAATGAATCTTTAGTTCTCTCTGTGTAGTGACAACTTCAAGTTTCATGCAGACATGTTTCAGTGGCTATGGCTGAAGCTAAAACCTCTCAACAAGGAGAATATTATTCAAATTCAAAATGCTCAAGCATATTTCAAAACTGATGTTGTATCTAAGTCAGAGGGGTGTCCTCACTTGACTTTGTGGTGAATGCATTGGACATTTTTCAGTTTTGTGGACAGTGCAAATTCTTTGGACATGTAAAATTGCTTTTGAATTATATGGCAGACTTAGCTTTCCTAGTCCATCATCTTGCAATTGTGGTTCATAAGAAAAGTAAAGGTCATATCTAGTAAGACTGGCATTGCCTTAATGCCATTAGCACAGCAATTTGTAACCAGAGAGTTCTGGGCACCCAGAGTATCTGGTAGATTGCCTATGTTGTAATACAAATGATCAGCCCAAGGAATTCAAGTCTCTTAGGACTGCAGTGAATATACATGAAAAAGTATACCTACTTGTAAAAAGCAATTGACCTACTTGTAAAAAGCAATATGGAGACCATGATAAACACCACACACACACACAAAAACAAACAAACAACAACAACAAAAAACAAAACAAAACAAAACAAAACAAAAAGAACAAAGAAACCAAACACCAAAAGCAAAAAGCAAAAACTACAAAACCCAAAACTGAAACAGTAAAATTGGTATTAGTTTCCCATTTTCTGTGTGTGTATGTGGTGAGAGCACTTGCCTAACATATAAAAAGGCAAAAAGATATATCAGTTCTCCTAGATCAAGCATTTCCCCACTCCTAAGTAAATGTGGATGTGCAGGTGTGCTCTCTCCACAATTTGTTTTCTGTAGCCCGGTGAATCCCAAATTCTTTTCTGCACAGTGGCCAAGCTTTAGATGTAGGGGAGCACTCTGTCCTGACTCACTCCTTCCTGAAATAAGCAGCTGGTGGGGTCTAGGACATTGCTTTTGGGAATAAAATTCCTAATATCTCTTGCCAAAAGTCAGTGACTGAACTGTCTTGTCTCCTGGTCAGTGCTTTAACAAGTTGGCTATTGCTTACAAGGAGAGCAGGTTGTAGCTAGAAGATGCTACAAGGCAAATGGCGATATTTCCCTTAAAATAATAACAAAAAAATCCCATAATGATGACATACACATAAATTTTTGACTTTTTTCCATTAAACATTAGAATCCCTAGCTGGGAAAGCTATAATGTAAGGCTTTTAAAGGAGTTAATTCATGCTTCTGCGATACCTCATTCTTTCATTATTTCTGGAGTTGTTATGATGTAGTAAGAAATTTTCAAAGAATCATAAATAAAATTATGAAAGTGCAAATACGTGATGTATCAGAGTATCTGGTAAGTGAACATGTGTATTTCTAAAACAATTGTCTCATCTCATAATAACACAAGTCCAACCATTTTTTGTCTAGCAAGGAAACCAACTATCTAGTACAGCTGAAAATATTGAGCAAACTATATTTAAGGTAGTGCCATGAATTTGATTTGAGGCTAAATCATGTGATACTTTACATTCAGCAGTGCAGAAACTGAGAGATGCTCTCACATAATTTCTGCCAAAAATGGCAGAAATGTCTTCAGCTTGATAGATGCCAGATTTTGATTTGGAGAGCAACTGTGTTTGGTTTTGAAGTGAGTTAATAAAACTAGATTTCACTATTAGCCTAGTGCTTCCATTTGGGGAATTAAAACACTTGTATCAAATTAAAGTTGCATATCCTTTATCACATGTACCCAGGTTACATTCATAAAACATCCATTTTTACTTACATACCCAAAATGAATCTATGACAATCCTCTGTAGATGATGACAAAATGTATATTTAGATTTGAAGATGTTCTTCTGAGCCACCTCGACTAATTATAGATGACAACCCATGGCTTACCTCTTTGTTCTGAAACATAAGAATGTGTCAAAAAGCTTTCTGAACTCTCTAGAGTCCCAGATGTTGTTATTGCAATAGGTGACTGGAATTAACAAAATATGAAACGTCATTTGCTAAGAGCCTCTTGTGACTTAGGTAGGAAGGCAGCTGTACTTCAAATATGCATATGAGTTACCTACCAGTGTGTAGAGTGAAGTCAAAGGAATCTCTAAAGGAGTTAAAGAGCTAAGCAGGAAAGAGAAAATAGTGCCAGCAAGGAGCCTTTCTCTCATAAACAGATTCACAGGAGTATTAATAAAATGGCTGAGCCCATGCAGGCTAGAAGAAGGGATTCTTCTCAAGGACAGGCTTGGGGTTGGCAGTGACCTAAAATGTCAAAATTGTTAAAAATGGACAGGAATATGTGAACACAGAAAAGCTGAGAGAAGGAATAAACAATTCAAGATGTTCCTTCCACCAAAGAGACAGCAAAGACAGCAGATGCAAACTTAAGCTTAGGTAAGCTTTGTAGGAGCTGCATAAATATGCAGCCAATTTCCTTCTATCTACCTCTTTAATGTCACAGTACTGAAGATAACTCATTTTAAGCTGAGTCAGGCCTGCTGAAGTTTGATCACAGCCTGCACAGCCTGGACCATCCTGGTACTAGCTGACATAATCATTGCTGTTACCTGAATGTAACCTTCATTCTGGTCACAGAGTTCAAAAATTGGTGAATTCCTCAGCATGGTTCGAGTGACACCGGTCACTACTTGTGGGCATGGCCCCACTATGAAGAGGGACAGTGTGGCAACTATGTAGGTTTATGACACATACTCATGTGAAACCTGAATTAAGTTAAACTCTTTTTTAGGCCTTGAAATACTCACACAGTACATGTTCCAGTCTATAGAGAGAGGATGCCAGACGCCGGTTTCTCATTTAAAGAGAAGCACCTGTTTCTCATTTAAAATAAAACTATGTTGCACCATTTTGGCTTTGTAAAAAAAAAAAAAAATCTGATTTTTGGAATATGTTATGTTTACCCACTAGTAAAGCTGTTTGGTTTTGTTTGCATATTGGCCATAAGGCTCACTCCTTTGCCCTTGAAGAGGTATCTCAGCATGTATTTAAAGGACACATGGGCATGCAATAGTACAAGAACATTCACTGAATGTTCTGAATGTACTGAATGTATTTACTGAATATTTTACTACAAAGGAGAGCTTAATTGGTGTTGTTAATAAAGGAGCATTTAGATAATATCTGATCTGTAAACAACTGAAATTATATTGTTCCAACTGAAAGGCTTTGATCATTAACTAATTTTGTGAAATCAATAGAACAAGAAAAAGAGCTCTTTTTTTCTCTGTGAATAGAACATCTCTGGTTTCTTTGAAAGAACACTGCCTTTTTGATTTTACATTGCAAGAAGCAATATTAGTTGAGTACTGCTTTCTAGAGTGACATTATTACAAAAGTCTATTCAATTCCCACACATTATGCCTATATATTGTATGTTATAGCATATAATATATATATAATATGCTACAGTAGGTAAGGATGCTGAATATAAAGCATTTATCCGTTATGTAAATTGAAAATGTCCATATGCATTATGTATGTATATATCTATATAATCCTACTTGCTGGCAAGATTTCTAACAAAAACTGCATTAACATGTTAACAAATAAAATAATTGTAGGCACTTGTAGTTTCTAGGTGTACTTCTGAAGAAACATAGGTCAAAAGTACTGGTCCTCAATTGGGAATGATTCTCAGCCTCTGTTAGGCAGATCCTACTTGGGTCTCATAAAAAATGAAATGGACGTTCAGACATTAATACTGAAGTAACAGTAGTGGTGTTGGGCTGTGATCCAAATTCTGTTGGAGTTGATAGCAGAAGATTTTCCTTTAAATTCAGTAGTCCAAGGATCAGGTCCTTAGAGTACTGCCTTGTTAAAACATGTCCTTGCTTTACTTTCAACATGGATGTTGTTTATGTTCCAGCTGAAATGGGGTTAGAAGTGCCAACAATAGCCGGAAGGCAGTCACAGGTTAGAAAGAGAATCAATACCCATGTAGGTTTCAAGAGCTCTTTGATTACCCAGATACAGAAGTAGGGGTTTAAAGTGTGACTTTTCAAAGTGGAAGTAAAATTATATCCCAAAGGAAGCTGTGGAGATGCCAGAATGGCATCACCTAGTGTGCTGCTTTTTTCTCTGACACGAGTAAGTTGAACAGGATGCATGTACCAAAAATTATTTCTCAGTGAGTTGTATGTTATGGGATGAGGGAAATCCTGTTGTCACTTTCCTCTAAGTAACAGACACACTCCCTTGTGCCTGAATTCAGTCTGTGATAAGGAGGACCATTAGTCCCAGGGCAGTTCTCAATAGAAAAGAATAGCACAACTAAAAAAGCAATGCTTAATCCCTTAACCTAATTTAATTCTTTATTTTTGTAATTAAGCATAAGGAGTTTTGGCACACATTAGGGGAGTAGAAGTGGATGAGAAAGTTCTCTTTGCTCTAAAATTGTAAGGAAAGGCACAAGTTTAGTGAAAACCATGGGGAAGAACTTGATTCACCACGTTCCAAACTGCGCAAAATTATCAACTATGAACACTTTCTCTGAAGAACATCACTCATTAGTATCATCACACATTTCCTTGAAAATATGATAAAAGTAAAATAATTCTGTGGACCAAGGGTCATGAGCCACCAGTACTTTTATTAAGTATAATTATATTTGTTATCATCAGAATTACAGTAGTACAGTTTGTTTCCTTTCTTTCCCTACTTCTCTTCTACTTTCATTATCTTTCTGTTCAGATATCAAAATGTTCTTCCCTCTTTTTCTTTGTGTTTCAGTAAAACACAGATTCTTCGTTGGGGGTGGGGAGGAAAATGGTTTTGCCTTGTGACAAAAGTGCAGTCATACTTTCTCTGTAGCATTCCATGGCTTTGGCCTACCGATGTTGTCTTCACCTTCTGATTTTTTTTTTTTTTAAATTTAGGCAATAGTATTAGGTGATGATGTTAGTTGGAGAGACAGGTCCATTGGAAATCCTTCTCCTAGCCTATGAAGAACTTGAAGATCTATAGTAACACTTTGACCTGATCTCCAAGTATAATCCATGCAAAGAGCATAAAGGACTGTCAAGAAAAACTAATTTGTGGTCCTAGTGTATATTCACTAATCTATGTGTGAAATACCACCACCTACCATAAACTAAATATAATATTCTGTCACCCTCTAGTGGTGGGTCTACACCACCGTTCTGATAATGGTAATCAGAGATGTTCTCACTGGAGATCTCGTAGAAGACCTTGATACCTGTAAGAGATCTAAGCCCCAGTGTTTGGTGGCCTGTGTGTACAGATTTGTAATTTTGGTCTCCACTGAGTATATCTGAAAATGAATTGTATTCTAGAACTTAATCCCAAAAATCTGAGATCTAAACTGTGTTGGTTTGTGGCAGATTAATTGGAGGGTTTTGGAGGCTTTTTAAGTTATTTCTGTGCTCTTCTCCTTGGATAAGGCAAGAGAAAAATGACTGAATTCCAACCTTCAAAGTTGGGGAACACGACTGTGCATATGAAGGCCATTTTGGCTAATCAAATCCCTTTGTTCTTAATTCCTAGTTTTACCCATGATAAAAGTCCTTGTCTAAGACTGTCTGATGCTTTACTGGATAGCTGCAATGCCCATTCAAGGCTGTCAATGCAGTAATTCTGCCTGAAAGGGTCGCATGACTTATGCATCATATATGCCTCTTGGTATATTTCACGGTAAAATAACGTAACTAAGCCAAAGTATTTGACATCACCTATTCTATTAGCTTCAGCAATACTTACAAAATCTGCATTTCTGACCTATCTGCAGAAAAAGCTGAAAGTGCAGTATGCTGGAGAATAGCATTTAATGGGTTCATTTATCAAGATTCCCAGTAACTGGTAGTATTGATGTGATTTACACGATATTGGACAATTTGGCTTCAGATCACATATGTTTCAAAGTGTCCTAAGTTACAGCAAAATATTTGGTCTTCTACTGAAGGGTTGTGCTTTTCAGTGGATCAAGAGGTGGTGAAACATACACAAAGCTGATTTGTAGCTTGAGACAACTGAAACAGTCCATTTTGATCACTTTGCAGAGCTTTTCTCAGAAGTATAATGAGTGTTATTCATCTCTGACCAGAGACTGTACAATTCCTCTTAACATAATATGATTTTTAAAGTATCAAATGATACTCTCTATATGTCTGTGATTTTATCAGTGTAGGCCATGCATTCACCTCTTACGTGTGAACTCAGAATTGCCCAATAATTAGATTGGTTCAACATAACTTTGTTAAAGAGGTGTATGGCAGCATCTTTGTAGTTACAAATTAAATGTATCAAGAATGTCAGAAATAGTGCTGCAAAGGTTTTTTGATACTTCCTCACCAGGAGGAATTGTTTCAGCTATCTGCCCTTAGACACTTCAGGAGCAATTATCCCTGCTTGGACTACACAGAACCTGCCTGCTACATCAGGGAAAGACAAGCTGTTTTCATGAGAGGACTGTGCTCTAAATAAAACTTCCAAGTTTCTCAAGAAAGAAACAGCATACACCTCCTGTAATGTGTAATAAGCGTGGGACACTCAAGAGGAGGCTCCTGACCACGCTGCTAATTAGCAAACCTTCTGAATTGCTGAAATTTCAGTAAATTTCAGGTTTTGCCAGTTTTTGCTCCTACACTCATGAGAGTGTTCTAAAAATACAACTGGGAAGAGAGGGGGAAAATATTTCCCATGTTGTCATGAACATTCATTCAATATTTTAAAAATAATATCCAGATAACAGCAGATTTTTGAAGCTACTTTCAGCCTTTTATGTCTGCATCTGAATCCTGCAAATATGCACATAATACATATTGCACACATGTACACTCAAATGTGAGCAGAGCCAAGCAGATCCACAGAGACAGAGATTTGCACTCATTTTATCATATCCGTATAGTTTTTCTTCATTTACTGGAGAAATCAGGGGTTTTTTTGCTAAGGGAACTGCAGTAATATTTAGGGAAAATAAAGTTATCGTTTGCATCTTTATCATCACATATAATGAAGCAATTTCAGAAACGTACATGTCAAAGGATTGTTGGTGCATCCTTCAGAAAGAATGCAAATAGACTTCACTGACCCTGGAGTGCTAAGAGTAACATGAAACTTACTCTGACTTGTAAACTGAGCAAATATGACACGGAGATCACAGAATAAGGGCTTATATGTGTCTTTCAGCCTTGTTTTGACAAAGTGACTTCTTTCTCTAGAGGGACATTTCTGCCATTTTCACCATGTTTCACCTTTCACTGACTATTAATCCCAGTATCACTTAACTTCAAATTATGATTCCCACTTATAAGCATATGGGAGTTAATTCTTAAATTCTTTTCATCATTTTTTTAAGCACACAGTTTGCACTCAGGATACCCAAGAAAATAAAGGTGTGAAAAACAACTGAGCAAACTGCTTAAGCAAATGTAGCAAGTTATAAATATTAGAACAAAAAGTATTATTAAAATTCACATTCATTAAAGGACAGTTTTTGTTACTAGCAACTTTAAGAAATTGGGGCAGTCTATAACATTTCTGAAAATCTGTAGAGGTTCTATGCAGTATTCTTCCAGCTTAGTAAGATCACTTCCCCATGTCTGATGCAGTCTAACATTTATATAGACATCAGTTTTAAGAAGAATTTTCAGAACCTTATGAATTGGATCACCAAAGGAAGTTTTGTTAAAAGTGAAATTATTCAGAATATTCTTATTTCTCATAATGCATGGCACATGTAACAAGGTTTGGTGGCATGGATAGCATTCCAGGAGAGAGTACTTCAAAATAAAGGCATTAGCACAGTAACTAGCATATTCATTCCATGCATTAGAAGAGCTGATGAGGTTTAGCCTCTTCATCATGTTAGCTAACTGATAAAGCACTATTAGCATTATCAATGTGTATGATAACAGACATTGAAATTCTTATCCCGGTTTGCAAATGGAAAGATGAGACATGTCAAAGATTACTGCAGACTTTTAGTGGAACCCACCCTACTGAATCTCTTTTCAACTAGAAATAAATGTGTCAGGCTTGGTTGTCTTTGTTGTGTAAGTTATTAGGTGAGTGATACCAGTTTCAAGTTTGGGAAAAGAAAGATGCCAGGCTAGACCAGTAAACAGAGGACCTAAATTACTTTTTTTTTTTTTTTTTTTTTTTTACAATGTTGAAGACAAAAGTGTAAGGTAAAAGGGATTGATTATTTTTCTAGTGTAGTAACCAAACTCCATTTCAAGGATAATTTGATGTTCCAGAGACATCTTTTGCTATGGTGTGACTCTTAAACAGACTTCGAGGGGTAGGACAGCCACATTTGGTAGCTTCTAAGTATTGTCTGATTTTTTGTTTTTCTCAACAGAGCTACAGTGAACCCGTTGATGTTAAAGCCTCCCCGCAACCTCAGATGATGAATTCAAAGCAGTCAGTGTTTCATGGGCCCGCCCAGGCTCACTCTGCACTGTACCTCAGTTCCCACTACCACCAACAACCAGGAATGAATCCTCACATCACTGCCATGCATGCCAATATCCCCAGGAACATAGCACCCAAGCCCAACAACCAAATGCCAGTGACTGTTTCCATAGCAAACATGGCTGTGTCCCCACCGCCACCTCTTCAGATCAGCCCCCCTCTGCACCAGCATCTCAACATCCAGCAACACCAGCCGATCTCAATGCAGCAGTCTGTTGGAAACCAGCTACCGATGCAGGTCCAGTCTGCTTTACATTCACCTACGATGCAACAAGTAAGTTTGAGCTTTTCAGCTGTCTGGGGGATCACTTCATTTTTTCGGGGTGAGCGTGGGGAGGGGAATCATCCAGAAGTTGAAACTGTGAGGGACATTTAAAGCTGTGGGTTAGCTTTAGTTTTGCAGGTTCCAAAACTATGATAGTATAGGGTCAGTCTTTCAAGGGCAAGAGCAAATGATGAGTTTACACAGATGATGGAAAATTTCAGTAGAACTGTTTGTGCTGGCAATGATGCCCATCGTTGTCTGCAGACCCAAATGCAAATCTGGAGAACCCTGAGATATAAGTGAAATGTTAAGTCTTCAGGAAATGCATTTTCCTAACAAAAGGCAGGCATGTGTGTAAAAAGGTATCGTAGCTTGTGCTGTTATCCTTATGCTGACTGTGACATAGAACAGTCAGAGGGAACATGAAGCAACACAGGTTGTGTTGAACATGTTAGATTAAGTGAACACGAGTTTATGCTGCATTCATAACTTCATTTTCCTAAACAGATATATCCTCCTCAGCCCACAGTCCCAATATGGTCACTTTTTTGCTTGGTTGTTGGGTTTTTTTTTTACTCTCAGTGTTTTAGATAGTTGGTTCTCAATACATTTCATAGGAGTTCTGAATGAATGCAGACCAGCCATAGTACTGTGACTTTCAGGGCCAGGTTTATGGAGGGCAGGAGCAGATAAGTTGTTTATTTAGTGAGAGAAAATTTCCTTTTGTATTGGATGAGATCTGGCTATCAATAATAGGATCTTGCTTTGCAAAGTACCGTTAGAATGAAAATTTTTTGAATGGAGTTGCAAGAATCTACAAGATTTGTATACACAAAACTTGTCAGTTTTGGCTGATAATGCATAATCATGAAATTGCTGCATGTTTTAAATTTCTCTATAAATTCACCTTTGCTAACAAGGCATTTGCATTTGCTTTCCAAGCCAGAAACCTTTTGTCTCAAGATTGGTCTTTAGAGATGAGAATACTTGCACACAAATCATAGCTTCTATCTGGGAGAACAGTTTAACAGGGAAAGAAATTTTCCAATGCAGGAAAAAAAAACAAACAGACAAAAGAGTTGAAAGCAATCTGGACTGATAAACTTAGATGTTCAGAAGGTAAACCAAGGTGTGCTTAGGGGAATTTGAACTTTTCAAAGACTTTGATCTTAATCCCAAGAGTGATTTGGAGTAATCAGGAAGGAAAGTTTGTAGAGTGTTTACAACTTTTTCCTAGTCCCGTTTATTTTTCACAATCAGAGTACACAGACTTATGACCACACATATGTAGACTCATATTCTTAAAGGTTTTCCTATTGGATAATGTGAGTGTCTTGGGAGAGGACATTTCAAGTCTCAGGGAAACTCAGGAGTTGCCCCCAAGCCTGGGCAGCTGTAATTAGCTATAGAAAGTCCTAGACAGGGGAGCCAGGCACGCCTGTCTGGTGACCCTAAGCCTGATGGAATACTGGTTGAACATGAAGGCTCAGAGCAAGTAGAGACAAAGCAATACCCTTGTTCACTTACCACACATGAAAAATTACATCTGTGACTGCAACCTGTTGAGATCCTATAGCTATATTTCAGCAAGTTTATGTTGCAAAGTATTCCTTCTAAGTTCAGATTGTTTGCCAAGTTCAGTGTCACTTGTACGTTACTTGCCCAGTGCAGAACTAAAGATCAAACCCCTTATGTCTTTTCCAGAATCATTGCCAAACATTATTTACTGAATAGATTTGAAAATCAGGCTCTGTTCATTGAATTTATAGCACAGTAGGGGCTAGAAAAAGATGTAATGCAGATGTTAGACACTTACATATTTATACAAAGAACATCATTATTGTATGAACCCAAACACTTCGGCATTACTCTAAACCATTACATAGTACAAAAAAAGGAAGGTAATATAATATGAATCTTCTAATGTTTTATTTTACTGAGTTGCATGCTTGTAGCATATGGCGCGTGCATCAATGGCTTGAGAGTACTTTCAGCCGTCTGTGAAATGCATGGAGTGCAGTTGACTTGCTCCTAGCTTAAGAGAGAATACACACCAGGTTGGAGAAAACAGGTCTCTAGAAGTCAGTATGTAGACCTATGTCATGATGAGTCTTTTGTTTTACTGAGGGCAATTACAGTTAAGTAAAAAGTGCTGTACCTCTCTGTTCCTGTTCTCTGTTGTTAAACTCACAAAATTTGGGGTTGAATACTTTTTGCCAACTCATATTCCTTAGTCAGAAAGGCTTGTGCCTGTAATGAAGATACCATGGTGAGATATTTCTAAGTTTCACTCAAGGTGACAGATGCTTGTTGAAATGCTACACTGCCAATCCACATGTCTCTTTAAATACTGTGGAATACCTACAAGACAATTTATTTTTCTTTTGCTCCTGCTTTTATATCAAAGTAATACGAACACTTGAGCTCTGAAAAATCTGTTATTTCACTTTGAAATATTCATTTTTTTCCCTTTTCTTTTTTTAGCATACAACAGTTAATAGAGTTTGTGAATTATTTTTAAATACAGAATTTATTTCCTTTGATGCTGGCAAAGACAAAGCAAAATGTATATTATATTTTAGGATAACAGGTGTACTAACACCACATTTGCCATGACAGAACAGAACAGTGGCATCCTCTTCAGTTTTTTAGGTATGACTTTTTCTAGTCTACTCAAAAAATGATAGAAAACACTATCCCCAGGATTTCATACTGTGTTAGAACACAAAAGACAGGTTGTCCACCAGGAGGCAAATAGCAAAAAGTCAAGAGACTATAACTGAAAAGTAAAGGCTCTTTCTGACTCATTTGTCAAAGGACTCTGCTCTCCCCTCTGCTTGAAACTGAGCAAACACTGCTGATCACGGAGCACATTTAAGAGGAAAAGATGTAGTGAGTTAAAAAGGGAGCTCTCCCAACAATGGCAGCAGCACAGAGTCGACAGCAATGAGGAGAATGAAGAGGCACCACGATGTATGTCTGGCTCATGGTGAGGAGGGAAGGGGAACTCTGGGTGTGAGGTGCAATCCCAAACAACACTGTGTAGACCACTCTCCTACGTAAAAAGACAGCCAAGCAGCCACGAGGAATGGAAGAATATGTATTCTGATAAAGCAGAAGCAATAGCTGCCTTTAATTCGACTTCTTTTTACTTCTTCCCTCACCTGGCTGGACACCATCATTGCAGACTGTGCCGTAGGCATGTTAGAAGCAGCAATCACTGCTCCTACCAGTGGTGGGTTCTCTTTTTTCCCTCTTCTTTTCCCCTAACATTCAGCTTTGAGACAGTGCTTGGCTTACTAGTGTGACACTCTGCGGTAGCAGAATCTCAATCTCTGCACTCTACAGATGCCCTGCTTTATCTGTGGCTCTGCGACACTTGGTCACTCATTTTCTCCAGAAAAAGGAGGATAGTTTCATATCAAAGATTGTCTTGTAGTTAGTCTGAAGGACTGCCAGGTCCAAGAAAACTCACATAAACGTCCAGATTTCAGTACTGGCAGCCAGAAACACAGTTCTCAAAAAACAACTGTGCATGAAATCCACAAACTCCTCTGCGTGCAACTTTGAGGAGGGACTGATAAGAAGTGCTGACCTGGGGAGAGAGTTCTGCTCCCACTGCTTGCAGGACAATGAGCTGATCTTCATCAGCTCCACAAGGAACAGCATGTCCTTCTCCACATCCAGCACTTCTTGCCTGCACGTGTGCAGCTGCCAGATCAAGGGAGACTGCCAGCTGGAGAAGGGCAATCTCTTTCGGGAGTCCTCAAAAACTACAGAACATCAAGAAGATCAGAAGTGTTGGTAGCCAAAAAATCCTCAGTGACTGAACAATTTCTGTTATTTTTAAATCAAATAACTCTGTGGAGTATGTAGCTGATGCAATGCATCCAAATTGTTCTGAAATGCACAAGGCAATGTAAAATTTTGGAATTAGCATTTTGGTCATATGCCTAGCTTTAGTAAATATTTTTTAATTTCCCTTAATCCATCTTCTCTGTTTTCAGTTATCTAGATTGTGACTTCTGTGAAGCAGACTATTTTGTCTCTTTTACCATCTGTTCCAAAACAGTTAATGAATAAATTAAATAATGGCCACTACTGTAGACCTTTGAGGTGCTTGCTTCCAGTGATAATCCTTTAAACTGTAAAAAAATGATAATTTAGTTCTATTTTCATACTTAGATTTAACTTAGATCCTGATTTTTATTATTTTTAATTTCTAATTCTGAAATATACTATATTTTTCTTAAATATTATTAACAGGAGCCATGTTAAAGATTTGCTTTTCAAAGTCAAAATCCATTGTGCAGCACTTTTTCTTTCATCCACTTTGATACACTCACAGTAGATTAGAAAAGTGTGATTTTCCTTTCATTAAATGCTCATGTGATCATCTTATCACTGTATAATTTTTTAACTGAGTTGCTTCTCTCCAGTCTGACATGATGTTTAATTTTTAGGTTTGACATGATGTTTAACTTTTACTTAGTTGTCACTAGATGATCTGATTCTTAATCCTTGTCATTCAAATCAGCACAGTTTCTCCAAAGTTCAGGCAAAAAGGGCATCTGAAGCTGCAGTCTCTTTTCACTTGCAAGGTCATTCTTTCCTTTCTCTGCTCACACAGACGTTTGTGTTTCTTTCTGAGTACACCCTTCTATCCAGCCTGTTATTCTGTGCTGTTTGGTGTGAAGAGTGATGAGACCGAGGATTCACACCCCCCCCCCCCAAATACTCCCAGTCTTATTAAGGAACCCTTTTACATGGCCCTACTGGAAGCATTGCCTCCCCTGCTCAAAATCCTTCACCCCAAGCATTGTGTGGGATGGTGAGTCCCATTACAATCTCTGTCCCACTTCAGTTCACAGGTAGAGCAAGCAAAACTGGATTCTTTATGTCTAGTAACCATGGCTGCCAGTGCATGTGCATAACAAAGCAGCAGAAGATTAATGTATGTCACATTTTATTTTTTTTTTAATAATAACTCATTTCAGTCTACTTTTAGGTATTTCTTTGCCTTTCGAAAATAAATGTATACAGCAAGATGATTGCATAGCCTGCCAAAAATAATAGCCTCATTTTTTCTGGTATATATTTTATATACAGCAAACTCAGGGACTGGCTGTATTTGTCCAGATTTCTTCTTCTTTTTTGTTAAGCTTTGTCTTCGAATGAGGTCAAGAGAAAAAAAAAATCATTAATATCTGTCAACTTCCTTTATAAGCTTAAGGAAAAATCTTCGTATGATATCACACAGACAGATTTTCAATTTCCTTGTGTAATAAACAGATGCTTTAGGATTTGGATGTAATTTAAAGGTTTAAAATATCACATTGAGATTGATGAATAAATCAGTTGTGAAGACAAAAACATTGATGCCTGTTGAAAATACCTCTCCAGACAGGCAGGAAATGAAATTAGTTCCTAGTAAAGTGTGGAGATGAGGATCACTCTTTAGTTCTGCTGCAGGCTTTTTAGGACTTGCTATAGTGGCACAACGAAACTGCTAGGGCTACAGAAATCTAATTAAAGAGCAAATGTCCCTCCTGACATCGAATTAATCTTTATCAAGTTCCCTATTTTTATTTCAATCTGGAACAAGAAAATGAAATTTAAAATTCTAGGCATGTTGCAAAACAGTTGGTGATTTTCTCTTGAGCATTACAATGCAAAAACATTCAGCATTGTTTAATTAGACCTCGAAGCACTCATTTTCTGAACACTTTTTATTTCATCATTGTTTGTTAAGGGCTTACATAAATAATACACAAATATTTACCGCAAGCCTCCTACAAGACTGTCTCCCTCTGTTGTACAGAACTATACTTCCAGAGCTTTTTCTGTTGGTGAAAAAGCTCAAGTAATTATTGCTTGCATCTTAAACAAGACCATACTTTATCAGTCCTTCATACTGAGTTCAGGTTGCTTAAATTACTCTGCTTTAACAAGCATACTTTCCAACACCCACCTTGCAGGTATTCTGGTAGCCCTCAACCCTTCCCAGAGGCACAACTGAGATGCTTCTGGAGCTGGAGCCTGGCCCAATTTCCCCTGAACCATTTATCACCTGTGTGTCCTAAGAAACAGGACAATCCCAGACGGCAGGTTGGGACCTAGACTTGCCAGGTACAAGAAGAAAGTGTTGTTACCCCTTATTTTGCTGATTAAATTTGCATCTATGGCCCCAACCTTAACATGAGAGGTAACAATTCAGCCCAAGCACGCACGTGCTTTGCTGGAAGAGAGCCAAAGCAAGTTGTCTGTGGTCACACAGAAAACCTGAAAAAATATGAGAATAAGTCCCCACCCAGTTCCAAGCTGTCATTTAAACCACATGATTGTTCTCCAGTGTCTAAGCTATTTATTTGTCCTAATTCCAGAAGAAATGGAATGGGTATTGTGCTGATGGTCTCTTCCTCAGATTTGGAGGAACTGTCTCCTTCTTGCGTGAGTGCTTCCCAAAGAAGTTGTGGATGCCCCCTCCCTGGAGGTGTTCAAGATTTCAAGACAAGGTTGGATGGATCTCTGAGCAACCTAGTATAATGGAAGGTTCCCTGCCCATGGCATGGGGTTTGGATCTAGAAATCTTTGAGGTCCTTCCAACACAAACCATTCTATGATTTTATGAGTACTTGAGTCTCTGTGCCTGCTCACATGTGTGCTTTGCTACTGACTAATGTCCCTATATAGTGTTTTTCTTGTATTTATGATTTTTTCATGAAAACTGGTAAGACAGATCAGGAGCTTTGTTACCAAAGGTAAATCTGAGTGCCTGAGGGTAGGCTGTGTTTCTATGGTTGATTTCCTCTTACAGCTAAATCAGAAAGGTCTTATGGGTAATGTTTTGTATAAAAATTATGATAATGGTATAAACCCCCAATTTTTCTGCCTTCTAATTACACAAAACTCCAATTAAAGTCATTGGGAAATCTGCTCAATTACTGTTTCCCTTGGATCTGTTGCAGGCATGGGGGTTGTCTATGCAGCTTGCTGTGTAGGTTTATAGCCCGGTGAAAAGGCAGTGTACAGAGCATGGGGGTTACAGTCATCATGGCTGTAAAACCCACCATGGGTGGGTTTTATTTAATCTCATTAGCAGGGCAGTATATAAGTAACATGGCAACTACATGCAGAATTCATCTGTGAGCTTGCTTACCACTGTTTCTTGGAGTCAACAGGGACAAAGTGAGCCTTCAAAGAGTCTTTAAGGTCCTGAAATGTTACTCAGGATATCCGCCATATGAAAAAAGATTAAGGAAGAAAGTTGCAATCATTTGTGGTCTAGATTAAAATCCATGGTCAGGATTAGTGGAGTGAGGTGACAGTGCACGTGAGAGGCAGGGCAGGACACCTGTGGGACTTCAGGGAATAGCCAAGGAAGAGGGATGTGAAGAAGGAAGTGACATGTTACAATTGAAGGAAGATAATTTTCTGGGAATGTAGAGGGCTAGGTGAAAACTCAGAATACTCATTTATCTTGACAAAAGGTAGCATGGCTGGTTTCTTAAACCTGCAGAAAAGAACATCTCTCTGCAAAATTTCTCTCCTAATGAGGGCTATGTACAAGAAGTGATCACAAACAATGCACTAACACTAAACTAAAACTAAAATCTAATTAAAAGCAATAATTCTATGTATTTTTTCTGTGGGGTTTGGCTGAATGGAGTGAGTTTTCAAAGTAGGTTCAAGTTCAGTTTCTGATTTAGCAGGTACACATCCAGTTAACTTGAGTGGGAATTGTATGCCCTTGCCCCAGGAAGGAGTTTGCCATGTTTTTTTCAGCAGACATCAATTGCTTTCATACAGCATTCCCATGCTCTTACCCAGTGTAGTTCTTCTAACTTTACAGGAACACGATGTACATTTATGCAGGGTGAACCAGATACACTAGCCTTGAAATTTCAATTGTTCTCCTGCCTTTGAAACACAGTATTTAAACATCCTAATATATCAAAAGAGCTAAAAATTATTATGACTTTTCATATGACAGATATTTCAGGGAGCAGGTTAGATGTCTCTTTGTAACTTCCACTTTCTTTTGCTCATCTCCTTCATTTCAAAAAGCAAGTTATTCTGTGCTACTTTCACTGCATTAGTCCAACAACAGTTAAAAAGCTTTGGTTGAATTTCCGTTTAGTTGAGAGAGAAGTGCAAATAAAAGAAGCAGCAGATGGTCCCTTTGTGACTGAATGAAGAAAAAGGTTTTTGAGAACAATACGTGAATAGGTGTAGTCTAATAAAACAGTCAGCCACCTGCTGCCTACATCCTTCAAAAAGATTCTGTTGCATATTCTGGGAATTAGTGACTAGTGTGTATCCTTACATTTAATCTAAATGGAAGCTCTAAGGAGCAAACAGACCTTTTTGTCCCAGTGCTGATTGAGTTGTTCTCTTGGTTTTGAATTGTTTCTGCTCTGTGTCTTTTAGTTCCATCCTGTGACTGTGTAAAAGCTAACAATGGTTTGGCAGTGTTTCATTTCTCAAACCAAAGAAAGATTTTAAAACTTAGAAAGTACCTACAGTTTTTTGCCTATTTTAGGTTTTATAACCTAAAGCACACTTGGAAAAGAAGTATTCTACCATTTCACTTTTTTTTTTTTAATGCACCCAACCTGTTACTTTGTTTCCATTCTTTGTAATGTACTTGCTTTCTCCTCCAGGGATTTACTCTTCAGCCTGATTATCAGAATATCATCAATCCAACATCAACAGCTGCACAAGTTGTTACCCAAGCAATGGAGTATGTTCGTTCAGGATGCAGAAATCCTCAGGCACAGACTGTGGACTGGAATAATGACTACTGCAGTAATGGGTAAGCAGCCAGTGAATGCCACCTTGTGTTGAGCAACATTCATGACACAAGTATCTGATAGAGAATTTGAGAATGGGGTTGTTGCCTGTTTCCCTACAGTGTTTCAGGACAGGGTATTTATTCAGCAGTTAGACTAATGTAGAAGAACAAATTTTCAATACATTCATTTATTAGACACTGTTGTCAGTTTATCACAGCACATATACTGCGTAGTCTTGGAGAACTTTTATTCCATAGAAGATCAGAACTGAAATCTTAGGGAGAAGGTGTAAGAAAGAAGTTTTAAGATCACTACCTGCTCCTTGAGAGGCAAACAATGTGAACTATTTTCTCCAAATACTCCATTGCTGAGGAAAGCTTGTTGCCAGTGAAAATAACTAGTCTGGGTCATGAGAAACCACATCAGTGAGAGTCAGGGCATGGGATGGGCATGCATGGGATACAAGATACATGGAAGGGAATGACATGAGGACCACATGACTGTAACCAGAAACAAAACACCATACCTGCAGGAGTTCTGTGCCCTTAACATAAGGTTAGTAACCCCTTCTAACCTTCAACTCCTCTGCAGCACTGTTTTTGTGGAGCCATGTTACTGTCCCAGGAACTGTCTGGAAATATTTAATACTGAACAGAAGCTATCTCTTCAGTTTTAAATGATAGATGTTGAGCCTTGTGAACATGCCCACCAGCCTGATGTCCCCTTGACTTGGCATGAATCCCCAAGGCAGAGGCAGATAAAATTTCTTGGTTGCTCTCTTGGTTGCTACCAAAGTGTCAAATCTAGCCCAGACAAATGAACACAAAGCAAAACTGAAGATCAGTTTCATCTGTTACACTTACTTAAACGGAGAATTTCACTTGTACTATTGTTTTAAAGTGTTTCTGGAACTGAACAAAAATCTTTTTTGTGATTACTGGTTCAGAATAACACCTTGACTAGAACCTGCTTGTTCCTGCTTGTACCACCATCATGTCTTAATAGGTACTGCAGGCCCCTGTAGAAGTCTATCCAGCCCAGAGACTCTTACAACCACTGACACTGAGCTCTGAATAGACTCTCCTCTGTCAAAAAAGCCACAGCCTTATTGTGGCTTTGATTCCTGATTCTGGAAAAAAAGCAGTGTGTCATTGTTCCCAGCCCTGCTCTCCATGTGCCCACTGGGCATAACTTTTCATCACTAGCAGCTTTCCCTGCGCAGACCCTGTATATACTCTGTGTAGATATGCCTTTGTGAATCTTGTGCTTGAACTTAACCCATCTTTGCTGTAGCATTGGTGTAAACTACCAGTGTAGTTTGCTCTGCACTGCTCTTGGACTCCAAAGCAAGTAAACTGCAAAGCTGTGGAATAACAGAACTGGTGCCTAGGTTTTGTCAATGTCAAGGAAGTGGGAGATTAAGAGTAAAGCTTCGCTCACAATTGCAGTGTGCACCAAGCCCCATCAGCTTCTGCTGCTTTAAATTACTCTTTTTTTTCTGACTTCTACAGACTGTTCCAGATTAGATATTGGTGAATCACTCCTTTTTGCTCTGAACTCGCACACTTCAGTTGAAGCTGAAACCCAACAAGAACTTAATGCGACAGCATGCTTAGACAATATGCACTGGTGGAAGGTCTCTTGTAGATCCTGTTCTCTAGTAGTCCACTAGTGCAGGTGATCCTGAACCAGCCCTTAGACCAATATCCCAGTCTTGTGCAGTTTAGAGCCAGATGTGGTTTCTGGGTTGCTACATGTCACTACAGGATTTTTATTATTATTACCATGACAATGCAGCTGTACTTCAGTGGTATGTTTGGAATTAATGACATGCAGTAGGGTTGTGGGGTTGGGGTTTTTTTGAAAAGCAGAACTAAGAATTTTTCAAATTTAAAAAAAATCCTCACATTTATTCTTTTTCTGTTTGAACAGGGGCATGCAGAGGGACAAAGCACTCTACCTTACCTGAAAATCTGAAACACCTCTCCTTTCCACTGAGGAATGCAGGGAAGTCTTTTCATCATGGATTGCTTTATGCAGTCAAGGCAGTTCTGCATTTTATTAGGAAATACAAGTTGCTAAGCACTTAGGACTATTTGAGCTTGTGGGTCACCCACTCTGGAAAAAATAGTCTTGCTTCTTTCTTTTTCTTCCCTCCCCCCCCCTCCCTTTTTCTCTTTCTTTCTCTTTTCCGCCCCTACCCTGAGATCCTGTAACGGACATTGCTTTTCTTCTTCCCTGAAGGAAACTTGGACCATTCAGATTTTATGTTGGTTTTTGCTGTGAAGTGCTGCGATAGTAACTGCCTTAGCAACTGTAGATGTCTCGGATAAAAGTCCTGGATTTTCCATTGGTTTTTCATAATGGGTGTTTATATGAAACTACTAAAGACTTTTTAAATGGCTTGATGTAGCAGTCATAGCAAGTTTGTAAATAGCATCTATGTTACACTCTCCTAGAGTATAAAATGTGAATGTTTTTGTAGCTAATTGTAATTGAAACTGGCTCATTCCAGTTTATTGATTTCACTATAAGGGTTAAATTGGCAAACATTCATATTTTTACTTCATTTTTAAACAACTGACTAATAGTCTATATTTTCAAGGTATTTGGAGGAAAAAAAGTAAAATAGTCCCAAATTATATTAATTAAAAGTATTGGCTTCATCTCGTGAAATA
The DNA here is from genome assembly GCA_035583135.1 of Lophotriccus pileatus. Classification (NCBI taxonomy): domain Eukaryota; kingdom Metazoa; phylum Chordata; class Aves; order Passeriformes; family Tyrannidae; genus Lophotriccus; species Lophotriccus pileatus. The sequence continues at coordinate 113,717,426 of JAWWES010000081.1, read as the reverse complement.
AACACAAGAAAAAAAACTACAGAAAAAAATAATGTTGATACAGAGCAAACATGTTTATTTTGTACTGCCTAAAAAATGCTTCTTTTTTTTAAAGAAAATCACTTTATGTGTACTGGTTAGTAAACATCATTTAAGTCCTTTTCTGTATAAAACTGCCAAATGCTTACCTGATATTTTATTAGATGCAGAAACAGATTGGAGACAGCTAAATTATAACCTCTACATATGGCTATGTATTATTGTTTCTTCATACTGTGTCTGTATTTAATCTTTTTTATGGAACCTGTTGCGCCTATTTATGAAATAATAAATATAGGTGTTTGTAAGTAAATTTGTTAGCATTTTAAAGAGGTTTCTTTGACGCTTTAACTTTTGCTGGCACAAATTGTTCACAACTGATGTGAATACTTTATTTAGTTTTTACTGTGACATATATAACACCAAACCTGCTTTACTGGCAGAAAATGAAAGTACCCAATAATTATTTCTCTATTTCCTTGGTTGTTAAAGAGAAGAAAGAAAAGGTATTTTAAGTAATTCCCTTTTTAAAGTATTGTAGCAGGAAATTGCCCAAAACTAAGACTTGAATCAACAAAACTAACTGAGTAAAACTGCGTAACACCGCTTCTTGAAACTTCATCATTTTTTGTTAATAAGTCAAATGGAATAAACATATTACCAAAAGAAATATTACCAAATATGCTTCAGGCATTTTATTATATATGCAAAAATTCCTACAGAATTTTAGGGAGTATATCAGAAATAAATCCTAAAATGAAAGGTAAGTTCAACAGTCACAGGGAAAGGGATGAAAATATCCAGAAGAAGGTATTGTATCAGTCTTTGGGATCAGGGATAGCTCTGAAAATACATTTCTGAAGGATTTCATCCCAGATGCCTGTTCAATTATGGAGAGTACCACTGATTTGTATTTTCTATGTGAAATAAAGAAAGAAATTCAGATAGAATACACATTATGCAACGCCATTGATTTTTCTTTATAAAACAAAACAGAAACAATGGCATGCTTGCTTTTGAATGATTTCAGGCAATGTACAATCGGAATCACTTGGCATGTAATAACTAATAAATAATGCAGATCAGATGTGATTACTCAAATGACTGTAGCTGAGAGCTCTAATTTTCCTGTCTTGAAACTGTATGAGAACTTGTGATTAAATTCACAGTTTATTGTTTGTCTGTTTAGTACTTTAGAAATATACCAGCACTACTAATTACCCAATGTCTTCTATTTATTATATTATAGTAAACTACATTTTCCACTCATATTAATTCTAAAGTGAGAAGATAATTACTGGGAATGAGAAAAATCAACTTTGATTTTGTCAGGCAATTTTCCTTTTTCTTTTATGGAAAAGAACTGTGTTATCTCCATTTCTTTTAGAGCAGGTGTGCAGTCACATAAAGTTGTTAATTTCCGTATCCAAGCAGAGTTCAAAATACAAGAAAACTTTAATGTAAATAAAAAAAATACATCATGAATAAAATACTTATTCTGTATGAACCTCTGGCTAGTTGGTGTCTCGGTCTGTAAGCGGTGTGTTTTCCATGCAGCACCTTACCCATCCAATGCTCTGAGTGTGGTTCTGTCCCTGGGCTCTGTTCAGATGGGACAACTGTGCTGGGAGAGCAGCAGTTTTGGCCATGGATATACTGAAATCACTCTGTTCCAAAAGGACCGTCCAACTTCAATGCATAAATGACAGTTCTTCATGTCAGACCTTGGAAAAAAGGAATGGTTGCCAGCCAAGGGCAATCTGCTGTTTCTTTTCATCTGTGTATTGACAGATACAAATTGTTAATAGGTGGTTGATAACCTTTTGTAAGCAGGTGAAACTCCGGTGGAGTTCATGAAGATGTACATGCACCATCCTTCACTGAAGCTCTGTGGCTTGGGCACCACATTAACACATATGCCAAGTCACTGTTTGTAAGTTACCATCTGTCCTGTCCTAACCATGATAATGAGAAAGCACACAGGAACTAAACAACTTGCACATTGAAGCAACACAGTAACAGCAAGTAAATGTGATAAAAACATCTGTCAAAGTGAGAGAAACCAAGGGAAATAATGTCTTCTGTTAATTGAAATTTATATTTTTTTCTATTATTTTAAAAAAGTGGTGGGCAAAATGCGAAGTTGGCAACATATGCACTCTGCAGGATGTAAATCCCCTTTGCTTGCACCAAGGTAAGCAGAGGTTTTGAAAAGAAAAGGCTCTTCGAATTTACTGCTGCTCTCAGTGTGCCCTAGTCTGGTGACAAAAACTCACATGTCTTCCAGCAGAAATCTCATCCACCCAAAAAAGCAATACAAAGGGACCTGCCATAGGATTTCTCCCCCACATTAATCCACAGGCAGTAAGTAAGTAATGTATTCATGGAGAGCCACAGCCATTCACAGTGAGATGTAATGTATTCATGCCCACTTCTCTCTCTCTCACCAAATACCAGCTCCTGATTCCAGTGGTGTCTCTGCCAAATATTCCCTGTGAGGCTCCTCTGCAAACAGGAAACCCAACAATAAAAGATCTCATTACTGGAAGGTAAAACACACTCTTACCACCTTCCTCAGCCTTTTGAGACCTCATCCCACCCTGAACTACCATCTGCAGCCTGTTTTTTAACCAGTCCTGTAGACACTGCAGATCCAGAGAGATCTCTTTCTGTGCTCTGGGAAAATGGAGCAGGTAAAAATTCTTATTTTGCCCATACTGAGAGAAGTAGTTAAGAGTTGTTATGTAGTCCCAGTTACTGCCCTGAACTCCCATCAATAGGTAGGAATAGTTACACATATAGGTATAGATAGAGAGAGAGAGACAGACAGACAGATATATAATCATTGCCCTTTTAATCATTTATCTGGTATTTTCAAGTCCTGTTGCATGTAAATGAAATATTATTTGGTGAGTATAGCAGCATACTGGCAGTGCTGCAGGAGGTGCTGAGCACCTCAAAGAACACAAGGTACTTTGTGTCAGGTCTCACAGACAGCATTTGCTTTCCTTTGCAAAGTCATGTATTTTATTATTACCCAGCAGCACATTAAATCACAATTCAAATGTAGCTCTTACTCCACCAACAAGAGGACAAGTGAGAACAATGACTTGTAACGTTTCAGACTCTGTCACAGTTACTGCCTAATTAGAGAAACCCACTAGCAAATGTGCATCTCCATGGATCCTGCAACTGTCATCATTTCACATTCTATTAAGGGCTTGCTGTGATAGACACTTTACAAAGAAATTTTGTTCAGGCTAATACCAAGCTGGCAATCATGTAATTGGCCAGAAAATAAAATAGGAGAGAGGAGGGGGGAAAAAAAAAAAAAAAAAAAGGGGGGGAGAGGAAGGGTAAAGGAAATGGAAACCTACCTATTTGGAAAACAAGCTGTGTGCAAAAATTCGCAGTATATATTGCAGAGAAGATCCTTACCCTCTGACAATTGTGTGTTTACAACGAGTCTGAGCATAATTGCTCTGATGGGCTGTCAAGGAAAAGATTAATTTGGCAAAGATTAGTATTGACTTGCTGTTTATTAAGGCTTTTAAACAGCTGTATCTGGCAACATTCCTATAAGTGCCTGTCGTGTCTGAAAATCAGGCTCACACCCGGGTGCTTGCCAGCTGTTGCTAAACAATCTTACCACTTAGAGTATCTTTCTCCAGGCCAAACAGCAAGAGCAAAGTATTGCCAAATCAGTCTCTTTCATCCTGTCACTTTTCAGGGGATCTGAGAGCTCAGCTATCAGTTGATGGCTGAGTGGCTGAGCTGGTGGCAACTGCCAGGAGAAGCAGAGTAGTCAGGGAGGTGCTACTCCAACCTGTCCCCCATGCCAATGAGAGGGTGCTGCTGTTAGTCACCTCACTGACATGGGAAACCACAGCCTGCAACTGGTGTAATGCAAAGGGGCTTTAAACTCCTTAACAGCTGCAATCCAAGTTGGGTAGGAGGCAGAACTCCAGAGTGAGGGGCTCGTCCCCTCAGGCTCTGATGGATAAAGCAAACAGGCTAGGAGGGTGTGTGGAAGTACAGTATGCCAGTAATCTTTATAAAATGAGCCAACATTTTCTTCCATGATTTTTTTCCCAGACTGCTGATAAACAAAAGTCATAAAAAACATGCACATGAAATACCCCAGGTCAGTGAAAACCTGTAAAAGGAAAGATGTCAGCTGTTATTTTTTCACATTACTTAAAACATTTCAGCTGGCATTGCAGGCTTTAGGAGCAAGCTCAGAAACAAATAATACCAATGGAAAGAAGGATAAACGGCTGCAGCTAAATGCCAATACAAATAGCCATGTGTTACAATTAAAGTTGATTTGGCCTTTCAAATAGAAGTCTGATTTTCTGGGATTAATCTCGACCTTTTCAAGTTGCATCAGGCTGAAATAAGTTGTCAGAACAGATGTGAATTTTGTTTGCAGAGAACAATTGTAATCCAGTAACCCTTAGAACATCAGTGCTTTCCAGACCTCTAGCCAGCTGAGCAGTGAGGATGTGGACGGCAGACACCGAGCTCTCACAGCAGGCAGAACCAGAGAACTCATAGCCATGTCCAGAGGCTGGATGTTTAGGTCATAAAATTTCAATCTGGAAACAAAATGCTTTTCCTTTTAACTCTGAATTTACCAAACCGCAGGGTATATACACAATGACTTTTAAAAAAATAAATGTTGGATTGAGGATAGATATCTTTGTAAAACATGTTCTTTAGCTAAATCAAACACACAAGTAGGTGATCTTCCACACACCACTCTTTCACAGAAGGCTAGGCATACATTTTGTAATGTGGAAGTCTCTGAAGGCTCCAAGAATCACACATTTCAGATGCTGTTCTAAACTAGTTTTCTAAGAAGTTCTGCCTTACAATCTGCCTGGCTCCAGTGCTTTCAAAAAAAAAAAAAAAAAAAAAAAAAAAAAAAAAAAAAAAAAAAAGACGAAGAAAACCTCTAGTGAACATTCAGGTTTCTCATACTTTGATACATAGACTCAAAAATTTCCCATCTCTGTGCACAGCATATGTGCTGACCTTGGTGCTTTCAAAGTGCCAGATTTCAGTAGAAAGTAAAAAAAGCCCAAAACCTTTCCAGTATGGGCTGGGGGTGGGGGCACGGGGCCTATTCACCTTCCTGTGCTAGCAAAGTACCTACGGCAGCATAAGCCCTCTGCAGACACAAAGCCTGCAAGTTGCTTTTGTAATACCAACTTTCTTCACAATGAAACACCTGGATCCATGTTTGTGCCATCAGTGCAGTCATATTGTTACATACTGAAGATGCAAGAAAGATTTTTCCTGCTGTCTATATAGTACAGCTTAGATAGCAACACGAAGATCTAAAGTTCATTCAAAAACATGTCACCACTTGAATAAATAAAGCTGATGCCCTAATTAGCAGAGGAAGCCTTCATGTTTTGCTCAGAGTTTGAAATAATGAGCTGAGCCTCTCCACTCCTCTGGCATACAAGCATGTGCTACATGGTTTTGTTAAAGAGATGAATATGAAAGGAGGTAAGTGATGTGCCCAGGGACACAGAGTAATTTAGAGGAAAGGTAGCTGAGATCTGAGTGTTTTGAATTATAGTCTTCTGCTTTAGTCATAACTAAAGTTCAAAAACTGTGCAGCGATGCTCAGAGCCATGAGGGCAGCTTTAACTTAGGTGAGATTTTACAAATAATAAATAGGGAAAAGTTGCCAGGTTTTATTTGTCTTTAGGAGTTTTCCACTCTCAAGTCATGTGTGGACAGCTGAGTGCTATTTTCAGACTTTACTCTAAATTAACTCTAGAAAGATTAAAATAACAAGAGAGAGCTGCCTGAGTAATCTCTGGTCTTAGATTCCTGGAATCTTTGATTAGAATTTCAAAGCTCATGAGATTGGAACTGTGCTGATACTTTTCATATCCCTCAAACTTCTTTATTTCTCTACCTTTCTTTTTTTTTTTTTTTTCCAGAATTTCTCCCTAGAACTCAGTGAAGCCTTTTGCCTGCCTTTCTGCATCAGAGTTAACTAAGCACCATAAATACACATATATCTGCCACCAAGGAGACTGATAGGACCCACAAGGAGAGAGTCACGACAGCTGAATGGGATTGTGCTGCATCTGTCTGCAGCAGAGCCTGTCTTCTACACACAGGATGAAACCAGTCACACAATGAACTCCTGGCAGGAAGGTTGTGCTTCTGCAGTACATGGGTAATAAATTTTCAAGGCTTAGTATTTCTAAACCCTCAAGAGAGAATTGTTGGAGGACAATTTGAACTAAAGTCAGAAACAGGCTATCCTATCTTCTTGTACTGTTGTCACTTTTAGACTGGGAAGGAATTTGACTCTGGAGGTGGCAGCCTCTCCAGAAGTTACCCCAACAAAAGGAAAACATTGACATATGAGTGAATCCAGAGGAGGCCACCACGATGGTTAGAAACTAGAACACAGGCTACAGGAGTAGGGCTGAGAGTGCTGGATCTGTTTCGTCTCAAGGAGAAGAGTTCCTACTGCACTCTGTAACTGCCCAGTGGGTCTTTATAGAGAAGACCTCTTTCGGGAAACGTACCAGGACAGGAGACAACAGACAAAAGTTAAAATAAGGGAAGTTCTGATTATATATTGGGGGGAAAAAGTCACTGGAGCACAGGTTGAAAACACTGAAACAGGACCCCAGAGAGGATTTGGGATTTCCTTCCTTGCAAACACTCAAAGCTCAACTGGATAACCCTGAAGAACCCTTTCTAAGTTGTACCATCTTTGCCTATGGGGATAGGGTAGACCAGAAAACCTCCAGAGATCCCTTGCAATCTAGGGTAGTCTGTGATTCTGTTTCACCCTAAATCCCCTACACGTGGGATAGAAAAGAAAGCCCAGCAGATTATGGTTATTTGGCCTCAAATTGTGAAAGGGAGTGAGAGAGTCTTTCTTCGTTACTTCCTGTTACAAACCTCATGTGATACACTAAATTGTGCTATTTTAAACTGAGGTTTTGCTGTCTGGTTTTACATGCACAGAAAAAGCAAAAGTTTACATCATTTGTATCTGAGTTTCCTGTAGAGGTTTATTTAAGGGAGGAAAAAGAACTTCCAAGCAAATCATAAATGCTAATGCACTGATCACTTTCCTGAAATGAATTTAGATTGCATTACTGGGAGCACAATTTTTATGCAAAGACAAGCAGGAGTGTATTGGTTGCCAAAGCAAAGCTGACTGGTTAAACCTTAGACTCTAGGGAGCAAGGCCACAGATAGATGAAGGAAAACAGAGAGAGTTTTCCTTTTTTACATTTTTTTAACATATAGCACTCAGAATAAGTCTCTGTGGGTTTCAATACGTGACTTTACATTTTAATGCATTTCCTCTGCCAGATGGCTTAGATAAAAACCTATTAGTTTCATTTGTGCAACGAGTTTCATACAAAAAATGTCTATTTTTAACATTTTTTCCTCAAGGTTGGGATATAACTTTTTTTTTTCAGAAGTGGAGAAGTTTATACTGGTGTCTAATATTTTAACCATCATCATTCCTATTATTAAATAAGATTGATATCAGAATGTGGTTAATAAGTCCTCTAAAATAACCTATATCCAAAAAAGTGCATTAAAATTGCTTCATAATTTGATTTCTGCATCTTCTCATACAACTTTTATGTGTTTGCAATTTTTCATGAGCTCAGTTATGATTATTTCAATCTCTGCAAAAGTACTGTGTATGTTCTGTCAAATATAATGATGCAAATCCTTAATCTTCCTTTTTTTTTTTTTTTTTTTTGTCTTGATGTCATTACTTTGGAGAGTACATTGAGTGTGAGAAAACTAGAGAGGTTTCACTACTTCAAACTCTAATGGCCAATACCCACAAAATCCACTCCCATTTCTGGAGATAGGGAATTCGCCCTAGCAATGAAACTAATATGGCTCTCCTATGCACATGCTGAGGGGAGGTTAAGAGGGCATACCTGGGCAGTTTTAAATCCATGAGGTCTTCCTTTATTATTCCTTTATTATCCCAAAGAGATCGTTTGGGACCAAGTGGAGAAGGACCCTGGAAATGCCAGAATTTCTTCATTAACATGGTCATCATGGTTGGTCCAGAGCAGACACTATCTGCCATTGTCTCTCATTTTAGCAGAGCTGTCCAGGTGCTCAGGTGTGTCCAGCACTCAGTCCATTGGTCAGGCAGAACATTAGGACCTTGTCTAGCACCTGATGGAGGCACACTTTTGGGAACTTGATTGCCTTGGCCTCCCTTTGCAGCCAGAGGAGAAGAATCAGCACCTCCACGGCCCATATTATGTAGAAAAAAATACTCTCTCCTTTGCCTAATTCTCTACAACACTTGAAGATCCTAAATACCTATGTCTACATTAAACTGAGAAGTAATTTTGTCTAGTAGGAGTTGATGAGCTGGTTGAAGAAATGTAACTGAGGCTCCAACAGCTCCACTGCACGAATTTCAGAGCTTTCACTGAATTTACTGTCTTCCCCTGCACTGCACCTCATCACTTGTAACTCAGAAATCCACATACCAGAAATTAGGTGGCTGAACTCATATTTAGACCCTAACAGGTATTTAGCAAGCTAAATGCACTCACTGTTAACACAGAGATTTAAAACAAATAATCTTTATACAGGTGTTCCTGGATTGGGCACTTCAGGAACTGCGCCAGAAAAAAATTGTTGGCAAATAACTATGAGAAGAAAGAAGGTAAGGGAGTCAGAAGCAAGAAAAAAAGGGGTGAAAGAAAGGATATAACACCCCTATGTGTCTCCAAGATGTGGGTTTCTGCAGTATCACATTCTGTCGGACATTCAGAGAGCCTGAGCATATGTAAGTAGAAACCACTCCGAAGAACAAAACTTTCCATGCAATAAGGGGATTTATAATCATGAGTATATTGCTTGCAGGGTTTACACCACAGGGGCAATACATTGACAGACCGTGACTTCATATATACATCACTGTATTATTATAGCTGTTAGGATGTTCAGGAGGTTGTAATTAGTGAGCATCAGGGTGTGTAAGCCCCCTGCCTGGTGCTGCCAAAGCTAATCCATGTCAGTGCCTACAGGCAATGATGGAAAATAAAACATTTCAGTGAACAGCACCAGGAAAATCTAAGCCAGGCCAGCCAAAAGCCCCTGTGATATGAAACAAAAGCAAACATAATCCATGGATCAGAAATAACTGCTGCTCCAAGACTCATTTTTATGGTGCACCTCCTGAATCAAGATAAAAAGCTGGATAGGAAAATGGCAAATGGGAATGTTGTTGTGCCTGGATTTTTTTCCTCACAATATAATCCAAACAGATATTATCACTTATAGCCATGGGCTGTAGCTGGGGCAGAGGTGTTCATATCCATGAACACTGAGAGCTGGATGAGAGATCTCTGCGCCAGAGCGATTGTTACACCAGGAGCAGGTGACTGTCCCATCTGATGCTCCTCCATGGACTGTGAGGTGTGGATCCATTTGCCAAGCTCAAAAGTTAGTGAACTCCTTTTGTCACTGATGACACTCAGCTTTCCAGCAGGTAAAGGTTTCACTTGATTTTCCTTTAGGTGAGTCTGTCTCTTCCTTGGCAGCCCTGCACCACCATAACACCTTGGCCCTTCTGCCTGCCCTCGCAGAGACCAGCCCAGGAGCACAGCAGACACCTACACTACAGAAGATACCTCTCACAGGCTGGTAAGGACTTTAATAATTGCCTTTGGGGGAATTTCCAGACACAAAATGCTGCATCAGCAGCACACCAACACAGCAGCAGGTGGATGGGTAAAGTTACTGAGCTACATCTTCATTTATCATTCTCCTCCAGCTGTTTCCTGATCTTATGTCCACTCCTCTCTCTGTGCTTTGATTTCTTCAACTGGGTCATCAGCCTTTGAAGCTGGGTCATCAACCACTGCCAACTATTTCAGTCACACCTGAAAAATTAACCACTGTTTGACAAGTGAAACATCTGAAATGGAGTAAGAACCACCTCCATGGCTGGCATTGTATGAAATTGTATTCCAATCCTATGGAATTGTATTCAAATTGTATGGAAGTTTTTCAGCACATTGCTTTGGGTGAGCAGACCTTCCCTTCCCCCCTTGCTCTAAGGAAAGGAGCTCTCATCATATCAGCAAAAAATCATTACTATGATTTTGTCATAATGAATGTTTGCACCAGGGAAACAGATTCTAAGAGTACATCGTGCATCCAGTTAGGGAAAATGGACCCAAACCATGACTTGTGTGATCTCAAAAGCACTATGACTTGAATTACACAGAACTATTAATGAATAAGCTGCATAAGCTTCATCTCTCATCATAAGCCAGTTCTCTCATCATAAGCCAGTTCTCTCATCATAAGCCAGTTCATCTCTCTAAACATCAGGCTCATGGTGCATATTTGCAAACAGAAAAAAATGGAACTTATTTTATGAATAATCTGTTATAATTGCTTTGCCTGCATTGGTTGCTTTCCAAATGGCTTCTTTTGTCTTGATTGGGAAAAGAAATTGATCTTTGGCTTTTCATGCCCTTCCCAAGAAAGTCTTCAGAGACATATGCAAGTCAAGAAGCCTAAGAAGGTGCTTCTCCAGTAAGACCAGATTTCCTACCATCAAGATTAAAGGGACTTTTGACATTGTTTTGAATACAACTGAATAAAAAAGTAGAAAACCAATATAGACTGCAGAAACACATGCGTGAAGCCAAGCACAGAATGATGTTGAATGAATGCCTTGATTCCATGCTATGATGTTTTTCCAAAGAGAAACTGATAAAATAGGTAAAGGCACAGAAGCAAACACTTAAAATGAATTAAGCTGTGTTTCAAGAGAGAGCTGAAATTCCCCTTTGTCCCCAAAACAGAATCTTCTTTCCTTGTCCTCAGACAAGGCAGAGATTTAATTTGCCTCACACAATGGAAGTGCTCCCAAAGGAATAAGCATCCAATTTGCAATATGACATGAATGTTCCACCTTCTTTGGGCCATGCAGAGAACCTGCTTCTCTCCCAAGGACACTGCTGCAGCAAAATCTCCGTGGGGATTCAAAAATTACAGCCTGTGATGACTTCTGGGTATGAGGAAATCTGGCCTGTCCAGTGGTAAAAAAAGCCACAAGCAATCCTACTCCAGCACATCTTTGGGATTTAAAGGCTATGACATCACTGCCAAATAACTTACTTCACCAGTTCAGTCTTGGGCCCTGATATCTAAGTTGCTTAAGTGATATCTCACTCATGGTCTTTCTCTCTTGGAATCATAGAATCATTGAATAGTTTGCATTTTATAAGTCATCTAGTCCAACTCCTCTTCAATGGGCAGGGACACCTTTTGTTAGATCAGGTTGCTCAGGGCCCCAACCGACCTGACGCTGAATGTTTCCAGGGATGGGGTATCCACCCCCTCTCTGGGCAATATGTTCCAGTCTTTTACCACTCGCATGCTAAAAAGCTTCTTCCTTATATCTAATCTAAATTGGCTCTCTATCAGTTTAAAACCATTACCCAACCATCTTATCACAACAGGCCATGCTGAAAAGTCTGCACCCACTTTTCTTATAAGCCCCTGTTAAATTCTGAAAAGTCACAGTAAGTTCTCCCCAGAGCCTGTCGGTATCACTGATAAAGACATTAAATGGCATTGGTCCCAATAAGGACCCCTGAGGGACACTGCTCCCTCTGGATATTTCCTATTACCCTCCAGATGCAACTGTCCAACAAATTCCTCATCCCTCAAACAGTCCACCCATCAAATCCACGTGTCTACAATTTGAAGAGAAGGATGTTGTGGGGGACCATGTCTAAGTCCTTACAGAAGTTCGGGTAGGTGACATCTGTAGCCCTTTCCTTGTCCACTGCTGTAGTCACTCCATCATAGAAGGGTTGGTCAGGCAGGACTTGCCCTTGGTGAAGTCAAGAAGTTCCTCTTCACTCCAGGCCTATGTGTGGTTTCAAGCCCATTTCCCCATGAAAACCCCTTAGTTTTGTCCTTGAGGATGGACAAGACAGCACCAACCCTACACAGTACTATACCACCATCATCACAGTGACCATCACCCCTAAGGAGCCTGCTCCCACGCCCACACATAGCCTATCTTTTCTGCCATATGCTCCAATGCACTACAAGACCTTCATCAAGGGTTGTGAGAAAAAAAGTGCCATTCATGCAAACACAAGTGTTGTGGCTCCAGGGTAGGATGGGAGCACTGGGGTCCCCGGGCTGAGGGCTGCGCAGTGCAGATAGAGCCAGACTGCCTGGGATGGGACAGGGGGCTGGACCACACTAAACTGCTTATGTTTACCCAGAGTGGCTCCTTGTGGAGTGTGCCTTCAGCCACAGCATAGCTAAACAGACACATCCATTCCTTGCACCTTTTCTGTGCCTCACACAGGTTCTCACTGGGACCAAAAGTCCCTGTAGACACATTGGCCAGCACCAGAAGGAAGGCATCAGCCATACAGCAGCACTGGGATTTGCATACTATGCAGGAAAGAGACTACAGAAACTATTCTTTCTTATCCAGTTATTCCCAGATCTCTGCCTCTTCTGAACTTGTATGTACACATGAGGGAAAAGGACTTTTAATTTCAATTTTGAGTTTGCAAGCTATCTCTCTGAGACAGTATAAGTAATTTTGTAAGTGCAATACCACCTTTTTAATGTAGATTGTGCCAAACATATGTTGCCAGCTAAAGTAAACTCTAGATGGAATAAACTAAAACAGCTAATGGGAGAACATAATAGAGAAACAGTGAGGCTAAGCATTTGACAGTTTCCCACTGGTAAGTATTATTATAAGTAGCACTATATTCAGCCATGTGAATTATCATCCCAAGTCATGCTTCATCTTTATAATATGAAAAAGGCCACGTTTGAAAACTCTGATCAACATAAATCATGCAGCTTATAAGTACTTTCAGTTGTATGTTTTGTTTCATTTTGTGACTCATGGCTATGGTGGTGTCTCGATTGCAAAGCGCTGGAGAGTCTGCTGTATGCCAACCAGGAATGCACCAATTCTGCAAGTAGCAAATGAAATCGGGTAGGCAAGGAGGACAGCCAGAGATGGAGCTGACTGGGAGGTGAAGAGCTTTGCTGCTAAGTCAAAATCCTGTTATTACGTATAGTTGTTTGAATAAAAGTAGGAAAATTCATACTCTTTGGATATGGAGCAAGCTATCTGAACACCAGACAGGCATGAATTGAGTGATCTGAGAAGATGCTTGGGAACAGCGACTATCACTCACTTTAGGGGTGAAACCAGTGTCTTAGTTGTTGCCCACAGCTGAATACCATAGCATACAACCCTGCGTGATACTCTCCTGATGGTTGGTTTCTTTCCAGCCTCCATATCTAGGATAGGTGACACTACCATGGGCCTTTCTATCTTGAAGCCATGGAGGCATAGTCCAAAGTTGAAGAGCAGTCTTTTCCAATACAGAATGAGACAGAGAAGCCGCTCCGCAGAGTGTCCTACTGTCACGGAGCAAGACATTACCATAATATGAGCCAGAAGGTCGGGATTTACCTTTATTATTGGAATTATTATTCATATCACAGGAGTGCTGAGATTTTCCAGCCAAGATTGGCACTTGACAGACACATGATACAATGCATCCTTCACCTGCAGAGGTTCCCATCTAAAAACATCAGGACAGATAAAAAGGAGGGAAGAGACAGGTACATGCAGAAGTTAATGGTTGGGCTGTGGTTTTACAGAAGAGCAGTGGCAGAGATGGAGAGCTGAGAGGTGCCACGCTGCCCTCCTGACCCCACCGATCACCCCACAGCTGCAAGGGCTCACAGACATCCACTCTGTCGAGACCTGCACAGGTCTCAGTGTAAGGTCCCAGTCACTTCCTAGGCTTGTGTTGGGATCACTCCTGCTGCGCCATAGTAAATACTAGTGAGTCAATACCAGAGGGCAAAGTAAAGTTCCATCGTGTTAAAAACAGATTGTTGCTGGAAACCACCCTATCCTGGCCACCCCTGGATTAAAAGTTATGACAAATTTTGCCAGCATCGCCTTGCTATGTTACTGATACAAACTGACTGATTTTTTTTCCCACTCCCACTAAAGGAAAAATATCGCAGTAGTAAGTAAGAGTGTAGAGAAACATCCACCATCAGATAACACGTGTGCACTGGCTTTGCTTATTGCAAACGCACATGCCATTTTCTTTTTAATTTTGTCTGGATTGGAAAAATCACTTTTTCCAAAGCTTACCCACAAAGGTAAAAAGCCCTGGGGCAAAAGATAACCACATGGGGTATTATCGAGGTAGGTCACATTTTTCTCCAAAGTTGAGTAAACTCCTAGAATTGATAAAATCTTGCAGCCAGACTTCATTTGATGTGAGAAAGCATTTGTGTGAGGGAAGCATCTGTTCATTACAACTCATGGGCTTAATTGTATCGTTCTTATCACCCAGGGATGTTTTAATACTTACCACAGTCACTACCGTACGTCCAACTTCAAAGAAAGAGAATATTGCAGTGCTGAGTGCTTTGTTTCAAAATGGAAGATGGTTCCAAATAACCCGCTTTTCTTCTGAGAAAAGGGAAAGGAGTAAAATCTGGTGAGTGGTGACTCCTATATGAGTTAAACTGATACCTTGGAGAGTAACAGACTGTTTTGAAAGACCATACAGCTCCAGAGAGTTAGTTATTACTCTAGTACTATGAGCCTAGTGCTCATAGGAGCTAGTGTGATTCCTTTTTCCCTGGAGAGGAAGACTTACCTTTTTGCCTCAGTTAAATAAGCAAACCAAAATTATTTGCTGTTTCTCTTGAAAAAGCAACTTGGAGCTTAGAAACAAAAGTAAATTCAGAGTGAGAGGGAAAAAGCAGTAGGAATACAGAAAATAAATAAGAAAGCAGTTGATGAGGGGTGATGATATCAGAGAGATTTTGTACATTCTTTCTTGCAGTGGTGTCCTCAATACCTGTCACCTCTCCCCTTGTGCTCTGCTCCCAGACATAGGCCTGTGGTTTGAGTTCTGGTTCCACTTAAAGCCTTCAACATTAGAAAATGAAAAAAAGGATCACCAAATTCTCTTCAAATTGCTTTTCCTACTTTCCCATGAAAAAAGAAATAATCATTGCAGGGTTGAAGTAGTCCTCTCAGTGTGAGTTTAATTAATTTAAGCAAGAGAGTCCCCAGGAACTGAGTCATAATTCTCATCAAAAACACTGTAGTAAGTAACCCCATAGCTATAGATGGGGGATTTTTTTCATTACTGTTTCAATCTCAACCCTTTAGAAATCCTTTTTTGTACTTCAGCCATGACTCAGCTGATTTAGGTACTTTAATTCCTTCTTTCTTCCTTCTTGCTTTCCGTATTGTTCTGTATTCTCTAACAATACGGACATGAAATTCATGCTGTCAAAGATGAGAGGTAATCTCTGATAGCTACTTGAAAGCTCAAGTTCAAAATAATCTTGTGGCACAAAGGGCTGCTTGTTCTTGTTCTGTAGATTTATACTCAATGCTGGTCACATGCCGAGAGTTTACCAAGATGTTTATTTCCCCACATATGGCCATCTCAGTGTGCCAGTCTATTGACTACATTCAAGAGTAGCCATCCACTGCTTCCATGACATATTGCATTAAAAAAAAAATAAGCAGACACATTACGGTGACATCTGAGGATTTCTTTTCCCTAATGCTCTAAGAAGCTTAAGTTCCAAAAACTGTTTGTTTATCCAAACCCTCATTATCACAGACATTGAGAATTAGCTGGTTCAAACCTCATTATCACAGACACTGAGAATTAGGTGGTTCAATCTCTTTTCCTTTTTTTTTTATATCATTGGAAACCCCTAGATTTGGCTGGCTGGGGCCAAGGCAGTAAGAGCTCTGAATGTTCAGCTCCTTTTTGTGCCTTTCCTGTGTCCACAGTCCTGTTGTTCCTGTCTGGTCCCAGAGATGCCTTTTTTTGCTCCCCTGCAGGAAGGCACTGCCTCTGGCTCCCCATCTCCCTTTCAGCCCCCGCTGCAGGCAGTGAGCTGGGCAGTGGACACACAGGCCAGTCTGGAGAACTTTTTCTCCTTTCTCCTTTCCAGGATTAGTTGACCCTCAGCCTTTGTTGGTCAATTTTTAAGCTGCCCTGCCTAACATTACTGCAAATCCTTTAGATTTTGGACCTAGGGAAGAAATTCTCTGAAATCTACCGAGTATTCACTGTATTCAACATGTTCTGTTGAGAAATTGCCTTTATTTTTCTCTTTTCTCTGTCCTCTGAGTAAAACAGGACTGAGTGTGCCACATATACTGACACTGTCACTACCATAGAGCCCCATGACTGCAGCTGTGCCCTTCCCCTCCCAGACCCTGCTCCTGCCAACCAAAATTTCTTGCTGCTGGTACTATCAGAGATGGGTATACTTCAGGATAAAGCATTCACCTAGTGGCCCTGACTCCAGTGGTACTTCTGAGCTCACAATTAAAGTAAGCTCCTCAAATTGGAATGTTATGATCTTGTGCTCTTCCACTTCTTCACATTTCCTTTTCTTCCTTGACCAGCATCATCAACAGGGCTTTGCCACAACTCATCTGATTCTGCATCGTTTCAGATCTTGATTAAATTCAAGCAGCTATAGTAATATTAGTCTATCTTTAAGCTGTTCAAATTTAAAAAGAAAAATAATCAGGAAATATAAAAATTAAGCTTTCAGTAGTGGCTTTTAGCTGGTTGCAACATAATTGAAGTATGTTTTCCTATAGCTGTTAACCATGCAAAAACAATTCAGCATATCAGATACCCATCTAAGCAGGAAAAGCGAGGACAGAAGAGTTTGTAAATGTCCCCTGCAGCCAAGGCAATGCAGAAAATTTCTGTAGGAAATTTAATTTTCAGTTCTTTTGAATTTTTAGTTTGTTCCTATGCAGATTTTAATTTCATTTCATGGTTTGGTTGGATTTTTTTTAAATATTTTTTTTTTAAAGTTGAGTTATTTGATTTGAAAAAGTCATTGACTCTTTGGACATGAACTTCCAAAGTTAAGGGGCATTTTTAAGGTGCCCACCCTTTCTTTACTTCATTTAAATACTGCCCTTGCAAAATAAAAAATACTTCCTTTCAAGTTTTTTATGTATAATCTGATATTTTCAGTCATAACCTCAGAATATAAACTTAGAAAACATTTTTCAGAGTGCTTTTTCTACCTTCTGCTTTTCCTTGAAGAGTGAGTAATGTGGTCCCTTGCTTACAGTTCTTGGTTTCCAAAGAAAGAGGGCAAAAGCTGTGCTTGGGAAATTTTCCTATACTTCCCATCCACGGGCAGAGTCTGATGGTCACCAACTGATGGTCACCTAAATGATGTACATAATTTATTTCAGGGACTGTGCTGTCTGGCGGGCAGTGCCTTCACTCCATCTGAAAACCTACCTCCTGGCAGACAAAGAAGCCTTTCACTCCCCACTGCTAATACTTTGGGGGAAAAAATCCACAGATCAGCTACACAAATCTGTTTCTTCATGCTTTACCAAGATGTAATGCAAGTGAAAAACTAGTTGCCCCAGCAGCTACTTATAAACACTAACTGGAAACACAGGGAAGCACTTTTCCTACTGACATTTAGAACTACTTTCAGCATTGGGAAGGAACAGCAGGGGAGTAGCTGTTGGTACCACTGTTATACAAGTCAAGGTACCAATACTTCCCCCCCCCATGTATTAATAATTATATTCTTCTGTATTAAAATAGCAGTAAAAACTATCAAATGAAATCATAAAGGTAAACATGGAGCTAATCAGAAAGGAGATTTAGGAGTTACAGTATAATTCCCCCAAAGCCCCCAGCCTAATTAGTGAAGAAGATAAACTGGTTGACAGATTGCACAGCTAGAAAAACATAAAGCAAAGAAGGTTATAATATTTATTATTACTGTATAAGACAGTGATTAGACCCCCAACCCATGTACAGATCTAATCACCATCCCCTGGAAAGGATAATAGCCAGCCCTGTGAGTCTAGTTTGACAAATTAATCCAAGCCTGATCCAAATAAAGAGATTTGTAGTTTTCAATGAAAAATTAACTCCCTGGCTGTGCAGTGGGAAGATCGTCACATGCACTAATGGCTTTGTTAACGAGAGACAGTGCTGCACTATGTCCGTGCTCAAGGGTCTGTCAAACAGCACATGGTTTGGTGTTCCAGCAAGGGAAAAGAACTAATGCAAAAATTTGCGTATTTGTGAAGCATTCGTCATCACGGGACATAAAACTTAATCCCAGGATGTAGACGGTAGTCTACAAAGTGCGAATTGACAAAGCTGGTCATTCTTTAATTCTTGGCCTTTTGAAGGACATCCATGTATCTCCAAAAGATTAGAGTGAGGAAATTTCTCACACCAAGTATCCCACAGTGTAGAAAAAAAATCTCACAAAACAGATTCTGTTAGTTATTTGTACTATGATGTGACAATCTGATAGCAACATGAGAACGAAGCAACATGATTAGTAGGTGAGACATCTCATGGACACCTATGTTTTGTCCATAAAAAGGAAGAGTGTATGGTAGCTGAGGGAATTAGGGAGCTTCAGAAATGTACCGGAACCAAGAGCAAAACTGGAGCAAAGGATCTGCCCAGCAAAACACAGTGGGGAAAGGGCAGGTCTGATTTTTTTTTCTGTGTAATGAAGTAGGTTTGCTGGTTTGTCTTCTACAAGGATCTAAGGATTTCGATCTCAGGACTTCTGTATATTTAAGGCAATGTCATGGCTATTTATTTCTGTGCTGTAGTCAGCATGGTATTCCCTTGCAGAATATTAACAAATGTTGTCCATATTACAGTCTTTAGTTTTTTCACCTGAACAGTACAAACACCACATGCTGATACATCAAGCAATCACAATTTCTGCTACAGTGCTTTTAATTAGATGTAGAGGATGACTGAGGCTACAAAGCTCAGCAGTTTGCCAAAGTAGGTTCCTACTTTTTATGTGTCTAGACTTCTGAAATGAAAGCCTTCATGTGGAGTTGGGCATGTAAGCTCTCAGTGCGATCAAAGGGCAAGCTAGGCGTCTCAGAACAGCTTCCACAGCAGTTAGCAATCTGAGAGAGTTCAGGTAGGTACTAAGAGAAGCCGAGGACAGAGGTAGGCCTGAAGTCCTGCCCATCTCCATCCCTGTGACATGTGGTTCTGTCCTACCAGGAGACACTCCCTGACTTCCCCGGGTATTCTCCAAACCACTTTCTAAAAGTACTCAGGAGGGACCAATTCCTCTTCTTGGGTGACAGCAGCAGCAACCTTCTTTCCAGAAATTGGAAAACCTGACTTCATTTTCTGCTGTTTCTGAAGAGGACACCAACCTATTGTTACACCCCAAGGCACAATGTCCCAACCACAGGACTGAGTAGAGACAGTGCCCTTGAAGGAAAGCTCTGACTCTGAAGAAATATTTATGTAAAGCATGCAGGTGTCTTTGGGATTAGATGGCATTATCATAGTATCTGACTCCTGTGTTGAATTTGGAAATTAGGCTGAACTGCAATCTAACCCAATTTTCTACCTACATCTAATCTTCCCTTCCCAAACTGTGCAAAAATCAGTGTAATTTTCCTTTCAATTTTCAGGAGGAATGCTTTTTACAGTTTTGGCCAAAGAGCAGAACTTTTCAAGAGATCCTTTCCCATCCTTCTGAGATTAAAGCATTTTCTAAAGCATTGTGGTGTGTTTGCCATCCTTTGTGCCTGTATCTAAGTGATCTAGAGAAGCAACACTCTGTTGTTGTCTAGTGTCTTTTCAACAGCTGGGCTTTAAAACAGTGCAGACAAATTGCTGAGGAGAATTCAGGCTTTTATAATACTATGAACACAATATTCAGAGAACAGAAATTACAAAAGAATCTCCTTTTATTCCAACAGCTGTTTCCCTGAAATTCATATTTGATGGGGCCAGATAACTAGCACCAAGCCCTTAATCTAACTGCCCAAAACACCATTATGCTTGTGCTGTACAAAGATTATATGTGCTGATAACCAGATCCAGACACAGAGAGGAAAATAAATTCTCATAAAACAATTTTTGGGACTACTAAAGGAAGAAAAATACAACAGAAGTATAAAGATAAAAGTGAAGAAGATTTAAAGCTAGGGTTTCATCCCAGAAAAGGTTTGTTCAGTGACTTTAAATCATCTCCCAAGCAATGGTTAGGTTAGGGAAGAGTTATCAGGAAAAATGTTGTCGAGTCACTAAGTCTAGTAAGGGCATCTAGGACCCACTGGTGCACTCAGAGTGCACTCTGATAAATATGAAGTAAGTCTTTGGTTGTGTGTAAGGTTATTTTTCTGTTAGACTGTCTAAATAAGGCTGCCTCTGATGCTTCTAACCAAATAGACCTTAGTGTGCTATCCACAATCCTGCTAAAGAATTATACTAAACAAACACACAGTCTTGTTCAACTAGGCTGAAAGATTATGTAGAAAGAAGATACCATTATGATCACTTAACCTGCTTTCCTGCCTGTGTGGTACAAGACGATTTGATTTACACTCCAATGCAGGTGCAGGTGCAGTCCTGAGTGCCGAGCCATGAGCAGATGGCATAGGAGATGACTCCAGTACTAATTGCTTATTCCATGCAAATATAACAGCTCCTGGCTCTGATAGGCTGCCTGTGTGCAGGAGGAGGTGGGCTTTCCTCTCCTGCCAAACAGTAAAATAAATACACCATATTGGAAGAATGCTGGGGATAGGAATTGACTCAGAGATCAGCATTTAGATGTTGACCTTTGGACTTCATTCTGCTGGTTCCTGCCTGTAATGAAAAACACTTTAAAGACATTTGATCTTAACTTAGGTATTTCTAAATGACTTCATCATGGACTTTGGCAAACAAAGTCTTTAACACAGTTTCTCAATGCTGGATATTTTCATGCATCTACATCCAGGTTAAAGAATCCCCTATTCTAACCTATATTACCCTTGCAGTTATTTGTAGACTGTGACCAAATGCAAATGCATCCTCCTAACTGCTCCATGTTGAGCTAAAAACAGAGCTCTTGCATTCCCTTTCTCTCTCTCCAAGGTATGTTTACTTGTCCTTTTGTATCTGTCATGGCTGTTCCCTGAAACCTCTCCAAATTGCAATCATTTCCCTCAAGCTGCAGAGAAAACATTAGCACAGGATTGCAGTAACAGTCGAATTCATGCCAAATGAAGAGGGAATGTATTTTTTCAGCTCTTAAGATCACTGTTTACAGTCCAAGGATCACATCAGTACTGCAGCCCACTGCCACACAATAAGTGCTTGTATTGAGCTGAATTATTTCTTCACTACTTGGTGACTCCCTTTGCACAAAGGCTAATGTGTGACAGTATATGTGACTGTCTGAAAAAGAAAATTTGCTTACATTGAGCAGCTCACCCCTTCCTCTTCATCACTTACTTTTTCCCACAGTCTCCCTGACATCTGCAAAACCTATCAGCAATGATAAGAGACGTGAAATGCTTCCAGCTCTGCTCCCATTGGGAAGAAATAACTCTGCCCAACATGTTCCCCACATTTGCAAGGACTGCCTAGTAAGTTTTCTGTCAGTTATATGTGCCATGCTACTTTTTATCATCCCAGCTTTCACTCTCAATGCTGTGCTGAACTTTGTCAAAAACTTCTAGAAGTCAAGCTTATCGCCCAACTTCCCTGAAAAAAACCTATCAGGTTGGTCAGACAGGATCTGTTTTCCATTTGTGCATGTGAAATCATGTTAACTAGATTAGTACCATATTAGCACTTTAAAGGTACCATAGCACAGGACTCTATTAGCACTTAGGCTTGCTTATTCTATATCAGCTGTTTATTATTTGCATGGGAAGGGGCTGATAGGCCTGTAATTGCCTGTTACCTCTAACCTATTAAAATACAGTGGGAAGTTTTAAAAATGTCTAATGGAGTTTTTTTTAGTGCTTCAAGACTGACTAAATTTCAGCATTAATGTTCATTGAGTTGCTTTGCCAGCTCTGTTAAAACTCATGGGTACAGGATGACCAGATTGCTGGTTTAAAACTACCTTCTTTCACAGCTGTTCTCTAACATATTCTTCAGTTGCAACTGGAGAGTACATATTTGGCATTGACACCTTCTACACTATATCCTGTACATACATACAAATAGAAATGATTCTCATTTTTACAGTATTATTGTCCTGTTATAATTTAACATTTTTGCATTTCAGAAAGAATACTGTTATTCTTTAATTTACGATTGTTTCAAAAATCCACATTTATTATTAATATTTATTACTAGCAATTTCTCCTTTTCAGTACATAGAGGGACAATTTTAATCCTTTCTTTAAACAAGTTTGACTGAGTCAGACTTTTCTTTTTTAGTTGGAAAATGGGGGTTCTAGGCTATTGCATAAAATGTTCATAATCATTTACTATTAATAATTCATACCAATTAATTACTACTTTTTTTTGGTACAAATTTTTGGACATTACTTAGTTCTGTATGTCTGGCTTCCTCAAACTGTACATTTACACAGTTGTGCGGTGCAACAAACAGGCAATGCACAATATAACAAATTATTTGGATCTTCCTTGATGGCCTTAAAATCAAAAGAATTTGGAGGGAGTCAAGAAGGCAAATAGAAGTACCTTATGTTCAGCATAATGCACGAAAGTGGACCAGTGCAGCTATGCAAGAGGTGAGTACATTTAAAAGAATATAAATTTGAAAGCAGTTTTTGCAGTCTGACTGAATATTTCTTGATCATAACTAGTTTCAGCATTCTTAATGAAACTGAATGCCTTTTCAGAACTGAAAATTATCTTCAGTAAAACTTTCCAAAATAACTCCCAACTCAGTACCAATATTGCCCCTGGGAAGAGGTCATCAACATGATCAGACCATTAATGTCAAAGATTTGCTCACTGGAGAGAAGGAATTATGGTTATCACCATTTGTGGTGATCAACCCACAGAGTACAGAAATGTAAACTGAAGTGTTCATGAGCTTGACAATAATGACATTGTTCATCAGTGGCAAGTTTTCTAGCTCTTCTGGTGTTGTTTATTTGACTTTGCTTAGTCCAATTTTAATCATTTAACTTGCAGTTTTCATAGAGGAATGATGTCCATAAGCAAATAATTTGTTTTTAGCTTACATAACTCTTCTGCAATCTGTTTGACATCAAAAAAAGTTATTTTTTTCCTTTGTGCTCCTCAAAGCACAGAAATGAAATTATTTCAATGTTTATTTGGTTCAACATTTGCCGCTGAGATGATGTTTGTGGTTTTTCCTGTTCTTCTGTGTACAGGGAAACAATTTTCTTTTTGGTGATGAGGGGGAGAAAGCAGTAAAATTGGTTTTGCCAATACTTTTCACATATACAGAAATAAGATACATTTTATATGTATATATGCATATATATGTACATACACATAAGTATGCCTATATATTTATTTATTGGGATGTGTATTCATATACACATACACACACACATACATATATATATATATATGCATACAGACTTAATCCTTATTCTTCTGTTACAACTTCATATTAAAACAAACAAAAAAACCAAGCAGGTTCTTCTTCTAATAGGTGCTTTGGTATCCACATCTGGCACCGTGGACTCCACAACCATCTGCAAACACTGTATCATATTAAAAACAGCAGTAAACAATCAGAAATTAAATCTATTATAAAATATTTCATCTGTTGAATTCAAGTTACTATTTTTCATCCTGATCCCTCATAAGTCCCTATATGGACTTATACATGGAATCTCTTTCTATAAGATAGGAGAATAGAGCAGTGAGAAGATATTTAAAACCCATCTGGGCCTGGCCTTGGGCAACCTGTTCTAGTCAGCCCTTCTTGAGCATGTGGGTTTGGACTGGACAGTCTCTAGAGGGGTTTTCCTAACTCATCCAATCTTGTTATTCTGTGGAGCATCATCTATTCTTTCCTGAACAGAAAAAACCCTGGGTTTTCTATCAGCCTTGGGCTCCAGCAAGCCACCAGAAGGGATGAGACAGAACAGTAGCCTGAATGGGTGAAGGTCCAGAAAATAGTCAGAGAAGGAGAAAGATTGTGGTGTTATTTTTGTTAAATATAACTGTGACTCCAATTATTAAACATGAGAAGGACAGATAATGAGGAAGAAAATACAAGATTAAAAACTTGGGATCCTCTTGAAATCTAACATAAAATCCCAGCTAGTAACATGAGTTTTGAGACTTTATATATATTGATTTATCCTCTGAGATAAGCTTTTCTATATAGATAAAGATCCTTGACCCCTTCTTATCCATAACTAGTCTGGACAATAAAAACATTGTTAGTATTTTCTCTGTTCAGGCAAAATAACAAGCAGCAAAATTGCACAACACTGCTATGTTAGCCTAAAATCAAAACAGGCAACACAGGAGAGCCCATTTTCTCTCTGCCTAAACTGGTACTAGCCACACTTCTCTTTATACTCACAGTACTGCTGACAGTTTGCATCACACCGCAGGTCATTGATGTGTCTGAGCCACACACTCACTGCAGTCTTTCTCCCAGTTCTATGCCAGACCAGTGTATTCCTGGTCTCAAATGAGACAGCTGAACTACTGTTATTTAATTTTGTCACTAGTGTCATTAATCCAGTTGTAGGACCTATAGGCTATCATTTTGTTAATTATCACATCATTTTTACTGACACTTAGGGCCAGGCTTGCAGTGTACACCCTGAATTTGTATTAATGGATGCTCTCATTAACTTCAGTGGTGCAGGGTTAGATGACAGTGTGAGGCAAGCAAATGAAAAGCACTGTAGGACTTGTGAAACTTTAAATATGGGCTTAGGTGTCTGCCTAACCAGCAAAGCCCTGCAGCACCTGTGAGCACAGCTAGCTTCATTCAGTGAGTGGTGGAACAAGAGTACAAATACTCCAAAAGATGCTGAAGGTCACATTTTGGCAAGGAGATCCAGATCACACTTCGAAAGAGATGAGAATGGAGGATGCTGAAAGATGAGGAGACAAGGAGTCTTTGCTGACACATATGAATGCAGGAAAGTGGAGGTGACAGCTAAGGTAGTTACTAAGAATGGAGAGTAGAGGTGGCATTTGAAGGCTGGACAAAGAAAGATCACAGGACAGCAAGTAGAATCCCCTACTCTGCTTGCTGCAGGTCCCTGTCTTGCTAATTAAAGAAAAGAGGCTTCATAGTGGGTTTTATTGTTAGAGTCAAATTTCTGAAGTGAAAAAATGTTATGATTTTAATTACCTGTGGGGATGAACCGGAACTAGGTTGTGACAGCAGTGGTGAGCCATGAAGGGGAAGGAAGTGCTGGCAACGGCAACACCCTGTTATCTGCAGTAGTGCAAGAGTAGGGCTGCCCAGAACTGAGACATTAAAATTAAGGGGTAAAAAAATCCTAGCTATCCACCTGTGATTATGATGGTCTGGGCCCTTGAGGTCTGTGAGACCTGTCTGACAGTCTCAGACTATGCAAGACTTTTGCAGAATGGCCTTATCATACAGTCCTAAAGTCTGGACTCAGCTCTTCAGCTCTTCACCTACACACTTTGACTTTGGATTGATTGCAGACCTGACATATTTTTGAATAGGAATCGTTGCGTGATGATTTAAGGTAGTGGTTGTAACAGTTGTTATAAAGCTTACTATTTTCTGTGATTGTCATTAACTTATTCATTAGGGTTTTATGTATTCTTCAAGGGTTTTATCTTGCACTGAAATGTA
Organism: Lophotriccus pileatus; assembly: GCA_035583135.1. NCBI lineage: Eukaryota > Metazoa > Chordata > Aves > Passeriformes > Tyrannidae > Lophotriccus > Lophotriccus pileatus. The sequence goes on along the minus strand of JAWWES010000081.1, from coordinate 113,691,722 downwards.
GTGATATTAATATAAAACTATTAAAAATACTCAGTTTTTCTCTATTCCAAAATATGAGATGTTGCATGATGTAATTAATGGCAGTTAAATAAAGAACAAACTCAAAGAAGTATTATTTCATGCAAAGTGAGGGATTTACAGCCCCAAGAGACTTTTTGAGTGAAATAGTGAGTTGAGTGATTGGATTTTAAAAAGATCTAGATAATTATGTGACCATTAGCATTTATAATTATGCTAAGATAATTAAGTATAATGAAGCCTCATGTTTCTTGATATAAACAGATTACTTATATAAGTCAGGAAGGAATATGTTTTAGGAAATAAACATTTCACAACTGGCCAGGTGTATTTTGGTTTTGTTGTGCAGACTTTTTTTTACAATCAGACAATGAACACATCTGTAAGCACAATGATAGACTGAATGGAGTAGCCATCTACTTTACTCTAGAATACCCTATCTCCTCACCAGTTGAAGATGATAAAGTTTCACTGTCTATTTGTGAAACTCTTTGTAAGTGTTCAAAATTGACTATTCAGAATTGCCACAGAAAAAAATTCTATTTGGAGATATGTCAGTAACTTTATCCACTACATCAGCTTCTTGTTGCTTTTTCACATCCAGGAATTTCATTGATGGACACTGTAGTCTCAGATGTCAGATGCTTTTCAAAGGAAATCTCATTGATCTAATAGAGGGCAGGTGTTTGGCAGAAGACAAAAAGTTACTGCATGAATATTTCTAACATGAAAAGATTTTAAAAAATTTATTTTTCTTAATAAAAAAGTGTGAATCAGAGGTTTGCCACTGCTGTTTATGAAGTTGAAAATCTGTGTTACTGTATGGCCCTGTCTATTTCTTATTTATTCATTCATTTTAAATAAGATAGTCACAACATTTTGCTGCTGAATATCTTTGCTTACAAGTTGCATGACTGATTTATATAACCCTGCACATTGTATAGATACTCAGAATACCACAAAGGGAATGTGGTTTGACTGAAATACCATTCTGTTTTGGCTGTGTTTGGCATTTGCTTTCACATCACATCATCCCAAAAACCAAACCTGATACAGCCTAGATATTTCTGGCTCATTTTGTCCATTATGTGATAAGCAGTATCGTTTTGCAAAGGTTGAAGTACAAATCTATAGTGGTTTGTTGTTCTGAAAGAAGATGTACTTAACTACTGAAAAGAAGTTTAAAAATCAGCTGGAAGTCAATAGACGTGGCATATATACCTGGTTCAAACAAAGACTCTCTGTGTTGGCAAGTTATGCAACACTTCAGTATGTTACTTTCCCTGGCTGTAATGCAATAGCAACATTTATTTCAACCACTCTGAAACTGCAAAGATTTATAAAGCTCCTCAAGACCTGTCTGCCCAGTGTTTAAAGGATAATGGTTAGACATTGAGAATAGTGGATATTTTTATTGAAAAATAACCTAAAAAACAACTCCAGCAGCACACCTAGTGCACTCCAATCATTGACAGGCATTCAGCCCATATGACCAGAATAGAATAAGCCCAAAGTAACACCTTCTGAAATGTATATAATAAAAATGTCTGCAGATCCACTTCTATTTATCTGAATTTTTGCTAATGTAAGCATAGCCAAAGAGCTTTTCAGGTCAAACTGTTATTTCAAAGAATAAAGAAATGCAAAAACTCTTTTTGCACAAGCAAGGTATGTAAAATAAACATCATTATAAAACCCAATAGTAGAAGTTTCTGCTTGGACTTTTCTCCAAGCAGAGGCTGACACAGAAGACATTGCTACATATTGCATATGCATATATATATACACATACATATATACATATATATGTTACCGTTGTTTTGTCGTGACGGTCGAGAAAGAAGAGATCAGAAGGCTTATTCAGGGTAACATAACAGCTTCTTCTTTATTGTTTCCA
>JAWWES010000081.1:113670073-113681697 GCA_035583135.1 Lophotriccus pileatus | reverse complement strand
GACTGGTTGATAGGTAGTACTGAAGGGCAAAGAAGTCCAGTAAGGTTGGACATTCCTCAAGGAGGAAATGTTAAAGGCCATCCCCATGTGCCAAAAGACAAGATGGCAGGGAAGAAGAGCAGCCTAACTGGACTGAGAGCTTTGGTTGGAACTGAGGAAAATCAGAAGAGTTTATGAACTTTGGAAGAAGGGGCAGGCAACTCAGGATGACTACAAGGATGTTATGAGATTCTGCAGAGAGAAAATTTGTAGAGCCAAAGTCCACCTAGAACTTAATTTATAAAGAATTTCTTCATTAAGAGGAATTTCTTCACAGAAAGGGTGATTGGCCATTGGAATGGGCTGTCCAGGGAGGTGTTGGAGTCACCGTCTCTGGAGGTGTTTAAGGAAAGACTCGATGTGGCACCTAGTGCCATGGTCTTGTTGACATGATGGTGTTCAGTCATATGTTGGACTCGATGACCTCAGAGATCTTTTCCAACCTGGCTACTGCCATGAAATACAACAAAGAAAAAGACAGTTACTTGAAAGGAGGCTGTAGCAAGTTGGAAGTCAGTCTCTTCTCCCAAGCAACAAGCAACAGGACAAGAAGAAATGGCCCCCAGTTGTGCCAAGGGACGTAGAGACTGGATATTAGTCAAAAATTTCTTCCCCAAAAAGGTTGTCAAGGGAGAGATTGCCCAGGGAAGTGCTGGAGTCACCATTCTTGGAGGTATTTAAAAGGTGTGTAGATGTGGCACCTGGGGACATGGCTTAGGGGTCGACTTGACAGTGTCAATGGTTGGACTTAATGATCTTATAGGTCTTTTCCAATCTCAATAATTCTGTGATTCTATGATTAAAAAGGCTCTAACTGTAAAAGTTAAGAAAACCCAAAAAATTGCCTTAAGATACAATGATCACATTTCCTTCCATCTAAGCTAGGTCAGGTGCGTGTGATGTTGTGGGATTTCCCATACTCAGCTCTATGACAGCCCCTCTGTGCAAGTGCTGTTCCATCAGTCACAAAGGCTCTTTCAGGAGTGCTGTGAGGAAAGGGGGAGAGGAGGTGCAATCTGCAGCATTTTTCTAGATATGCCTGAGAATTTTGTGTCACAAAATTGTTTTGTTCACTGATTCAGTAAAAGCTATTTATGGGAAAGCCTTGAAAGTAATATGTTCAAAAGAGAAAAAAAATCCCCTTCCTGGTTTTTCAAATTGCTGAAATATCCTGCATTAGGTTTCCAAAACAAAAGGTTGCCCTTGGAACTTGCTGGAAAATCTTTCAAAACTTCTGGAAATATATTTTTGAAATGTAAGTAACTTCTTGTTAAAAAGAAGTTTAAAACATCCAGAGAAAAGACATTATCAGATGAAAATACTTTCTTTGTTCCAACAACAGCATTTTTGGTTGCTGATCTGTGAAAATTTTGAAAAACTGCTTTTCCTTCCTTTGGAGGAGAAAATGTTATGAAAAATTAATACATCTGGTAATTAAATAAAAATGTTCCCTTGCTACTCTGATCTTGAAAAGTCCTCACAAAAGCTCTATTTAACTGAAGTTTCTCAGTTCTCAGATTTCTCGGTACAAATAAATATAATACAGACATTTTGCTGGACAGTCTGTGAGGAGGTGTCTGGGAGACACAGTGGGCTGCAATTCCTTCTTCAGCTCTTTATCGCACCAGGAGCTTCCTATTATGTGACTCAGACCATCCAAGCGAAGTTCTCCATGCTTCACCTCTACACACAATAAACCCAACATTTAGCCTTGAAATACTGGCAATTTCTCCATAGATACTGAGATATGGAAAAGATCAGGATGTCCACGTGTTCTACTTCCTCTGGTGGCCACCTGATGGGCACAGATTTTGGTGGAAATGCCAGTGTCCAAAGTTTGCATATACGTCTCTTATATTTTACACTGGAAGCCTTGAACTGGTCTTTGGTTTGTTACATGGGAAAACTGACTTTTGTTTTGCTCAGAAATGCTATGTATTCCATTGCATCATGGTATTTGTATTGTGTAATGAAATTTAATAAGACAGGCAGAACACAGTCGACCAGATTTCAGTATTGCTTCTTGGTTTTATGCTTATTTTTTAATCTTTTTTGTTTCTTAAATCTGCCCTCAACAAAACAAAGCACTTTGATCAGGCCAAGCCTTAAAAAATAAATACCCTAGCACAGAAATATTCTTATGCTATTGGTGATTAATATGTATACAGTGTTAGTTTAGTGCCATCAAGTGACCAAAAATATGAAACAGCACTCCTATTTTTTTTTCAATTCCAGTGTATGTGTGTTTGTGGGGGGTTTTGTTGTTGTTTTGGTTTGGTTGGGTTATTTTTGTTTGTTTTGGTTTGGTTTTTTAATCTAAAGAAAACTAGCCAACTAGTCTGTTATCCTTTTGATATAAGTAGAGGGAAATAACTTCACAGGCATTTTATGGTCTACATCTACAGCACTTTAAATAAGAATCCCAAAGTTAGATTCAAAATTTCTTCCATACATTGATAAATCAAAGCCTCCTCTGTTTTCTCAGATTATGAGGTTTGAAGTACTTCACTCACTTCTGGCTGAAATCCTTGCTGTGTAGAACTCAATAAGAGGTCTCACCTAGGTGAAAACTCGTAGCAACTTTTATCATGTGGTAGTATCCAAAGGCTCTGATGGAGGGTTTTTTAACGAAGGGCACCATAAACTGAGTGTATAAATCCTTATTTTGTTTTCTGAAATGAAAAAGCATCTTAAATGGATTGAAACATACATCAAGAAAAATGTTTAGGTTTAGTATGTCCATTTATTATATGGTCAAACACTGCATAAACAAGCAGAGGTAACGTAAACATCTAAGAAAACATTTCTGCAAATTATTTTTCCAGATTTTGTCTATCTAAAATATGTGTAAATTAATTTTATTAATGTAGTAGATGAATACACATTAAGTTTCTGATTGGTTAGGATGGTACCAATTTCAGAAGCATCAGTCTGAGGTGGAGTGAATGCATTTTATCCTGGGTCTGTTGTACTGATTTCCCACTAACAGACAGAGATGCGTATCAGCCACCAGATAAAGTTAAGCTCTAGAATTGACAGAAAAGCAATGCAAACAGTTTATTAAATACACTGGGGAGCAAAGGGAGAAGTTGGGAGTGTTGAGTATCCACAGAGAAGAAAGTAAACAGAAGTGTTTTTAAAATCCCAGGTCATGCCTTGGTATGTAATAAACAAGTTCAAGATTACTGGTCTGCCAGGGCTTGCTGTGGTGGAGAGCAGAATGAAATATCACTACAAATCTTGCTTGTTACCTGGTTGTCCCAAAAGCAGAAATAGTACCACAGGTGATTTAGTAAAAGTATTTTCCTAATAGTTTGTCACACGTGTCCCTTTACAAATTACTTTCTGTATCATGTGTAGGTAGTTGGCACTTGTGGTCACAGCTTCTGGTGAAATATAAGGAAGAACAAACATTTGTGGTGTTGCTATTTCATAAGAGTGGTTTACAGTTTGATCTATTTTGTGAAAATCCTGCAAGAATGAAAGCTCTGCACATACCCCCTAGCTTTTGAAGTGGTTTCATGTGTTGGCTAGGAGTGTTCTAAGTGCACTGGAAGCTGTAATCAGTATTCCTATATTTAGACACTGCAGCATATTTAAATGTGTGGTAATTTCTTGTCATTCATTATACTTCCTCCTGGTTTGTTTCTCGCCTTCCTATGAAGTTATAAAAATTTATAATTTAAAAAATATTTGCTTCTTAATAAAGTTTCTAAATCTCTCTAAAAAAAGGGGCAAAGCTGTTCAATATCTAGAGACATGTGACAATGACTGGAGCATAGAGAGCAGGAGAGACCAGAGGAACATCTGCACCAGTTCTAAAGATATACACATTTTCTGGCAAAATTTGAAAGACAATTTTGAAGAGACAAATTCATTTAAACATCAACCCTAAATTACGATGTTTCAGACTGAGAAAGGATTTTGGATACTGCTTTAGTGATTGACTGAGAAACATTGGTCAGACAAGAGGAAAATTGAATGTCAACCAAATGCTGTCAGTAATTTACAGGCAGAATCTTACCTTGTCCATTTCCTTTTGCTAATGACATCTGCTTATGGTCTCACCACTTAATTTAAACTTTTGGGGTTTTGCTGGTTTCCTTGACTTTCTTATGGTCCCGTTGCCATTGTCAGCAACTGATATAGCTCTACTGCTGTAATTGATTTAACATCATGGACCACAATATCCTGCCTCTTATTATACAAATGCAATCAAAAGATGCTCCCTCTCCCAAATAATTTACTGTCTACTTACAAAAAGAGGGAACAAATCCTTACAGGCAGAGGAAGGAAAAATAACTAGAGTTAAAACCATTCATATAGGTACAACTGGCTAGAAGAATGCAATCCACTTGTGGAACACAGATGTGGTGATCCATCCAGTGATGAAAAACCATACTCTTGGCTTTTTTATTTCTGTTTCCTTCTTTCCAAACCACCACAGCTCATTGCTTAAGTTGTCAGCCAAAATGCTGCATCCTTTAATGCCTGACCATTTAGAGATGCAGAGCATACAGGCTCCTTTGAAGCATGGATTCCAGGTTCAAATCCCAGACGCAGAGTAGGTGCCTTTTGCTTTAGACTTTTAAAAATTCTTAGTTACTTGAAGTATGTGATTGCAGCATATGAACTCTCTAACCTTTACCACTCAAGAGTAACAAGCCAAATACGGCTCCAGCGTCTAACCCATCTTTCCAATATCCTTTTGAAAGAAGTGAGTAGGTAACTTGAACTGCTTCTTCCATTAATTGTCTTTCCCTTTAGGAATGTTTAAAAAATATTTAAGTATGGGAAGGCACGTAGCATGAGGAGCTGTTCAATTTATTTTCTGCATATTGCTGAGTGATACAGTCCAAAGTAGTTTCTCACACCCTGTTCTGTTCCAATTCTTTGAACAGAAGGCTATTGAAGTCAGGCTATTATAATGAGGCAGCAATATCAAATACTGAATTTTTCTCTTTCACATCATACCAAGTGGGAACTCTAAATGTGATCTTGTAAAAATTACCATATGCTTATGAGTACTGAGCAGAAGCTCTAGCTTGGTTTTGGAAATTTTTCAGAACACACAAGCACCCAGAATTTCACCTCTGCTCCTCTTAAAACGCAAAAGACTGCTTTTCCTCTCTCCTCCTAACCAGCCAGCTGATAGCAGATATGTTTCCACCACAACTAAAAGCACAGCTTACAAAGCAGCTATAAGAGCAGTGCGCTTTGTGTTCAGAGAACTTTCCCTCCACAGTGCTGCCTGTTGTCCAGCCTGCCCAGTCACGTCTAATCACTATAACTCATGAGATCAACATGGCCACAGAGACTTTGATACACTTAGAATGCACTGAAAGTTACTCCTGCAGGTGTGTAAATATGGCAATTGGTGAGTTTAATCTTTAGGGCAAATTTGGGGTTGTTGCCATTAACAAATAATGTAACATATTCCATGATGTTTCTTTGAAAGCACCTCCTGTGGCACATGGCCCATTTTACTCAGCTGTAGGTACCATAAAATTGAATATCTAATTTAAGACAGTCATCTGGACTGTCTCCATAGTGAATGGAGCACCATGAGAAGTTCCTATCCTATAGGAAGCAATTCATTCTCCTTAAGTGCGATGTCCAAGATAAGAACGGTGAATCACCCCCCTCTCTCCATGACGCACAGCAGAAACAAGGAAAACTATCTCAGACTAAAGGCTTAATTTGCATATTTGGCTAAATTTAGGTGAGAAGAATCCATCCTTAGCACCTCAAGTGCAATTAATTCCTGAAGAAATTCTGTTCTAAACAATCATTCTGAATAGAAGAGTTGCTTGTATTCATCTGTCACTTCACCAGCTGCTCTGAAACAAAATACAAGTCTATGGACTGGTGACAGAGAAGAAAGCATTTCCAGTTAAGAAATAAATCTAGTCTTACATTCAGAAATATATTCTTAGGACATCTGTATTATATATCATACAAAATGTGCCAAGTTTTTTAGATGGGAATGAAGAAGGAAAGGCATTTATACATTTGTTGTGTGTTCTTCAATATATGGAAAACAATATAATTTGCTTATGCAGGCTTTAGTTGAACTGACCTTTTATTTCCCCAATTCATCACACAGTATTGGCTTTTACACAGAACTTATGTCATCATAGGTTTGCTCTTTTTCTTTGTTGAACTGCATTTTGGTTTAGGGAAAGCAGCAGTCAACCAATATCTTAGAATATGTATCAAAGACTAATACATGCTTGTGCATACATCTGAAAATTAATCTAAATTATGCATTGATTTACCTAAATTATACACTGATCTAAAATGGAAACATGAATATTACTCTCCCACAGGCTCTTCTTTGCAGCAAGAATGATGTTGGATACACAATAGAAGCAATTAATACATAAATCACAGAATCACAGAATATGTTAAATTGGAAGGGACCCACAAGGATCAACAGAGAAGAGATCAGTGCTTGTCCCTCTGCTTCCCCTCACAAGCCAGTTGTAACTGCAACAAGGTCTCCCCTCAATCTCCTCTTCTCCAGGCTGAACAGACCAAGAAACCTCAGTCACTTCTCATATGGCTTCCCAACAAGGCCCTTCACCATCTTTGTTGCCCTCCTTTGGACACTCTCTAACAGCTTAATATCTTTCTTATATTGTGGTGACCAAAACTGCACACAATATCCAAACTAAAAGTACCCTGACATAACTTCAGGCCATTCCCTTGGGTCCTGGATACCTCAGATGGCCTAACATACCTGGGACTATTAACTATGCAAAAAATGTAAGTATTTAAAATATTCTTAGCTGAAACCTTTTAAAGGTTTTAAAGGCCACCTACCTAAGCAAATTAAACAGTTTGGTCCTGCATCTCAATTTTCTTTTGCTTTATTTTCCCTCCCCTGCATCCAAGCAAACAACCCCCTGCCAGGGAAGGTACTTCTTAGCAGAACACTGAACTTGTTAACCAAAAAAGGGAGACTTGTGATTTTAATATTTACAGACTGAGATTTAAACTTCCCTTCGACATAAGGTTTTATACATACATATATTCTTAAACATGTAGTCAAATGCAGTTGCTCCCAAGGAAAGGAGTTAAACAATGTATTCAGCTGCCATGTCTTCATTTGTTCTGCCAACAAATCAACTTTGTACAACCCAATGACATTACAGGTTACTTTTTAAATTTCCATTTAAGTCATATATTATGGTGGTGGATAAAATGGAAACCAGTCTGTAAGGATTATAGTATACTACTTTTGCATAATGTATCTGTCTTCAATAGATGTTTCCTCCCTCCCTGCAAGTGTTCGTGTTTTCTCTCAACACCATTACCCATGTTTATTTTCATTACTATGATATAATACAGCTCCATTGTTCTGTGGACTATACATAACAAGCTTTCCTTAAAATACTGGCTATACTGAGAAATGACTCAAGGGCTCATCGACTTTTCAAATCAACTTTTGTGGTACCACATTTAGTAGCTCTACAACAGAGTAGAGTGACTCATGTATCTAATGACATGTGGGTGTTGGAGGGGAGCCAAGTTGTCACCTCCATAAAGTAGCTGGAACACGGGGTAGGGGATATCTTACTTGATGAATACATTAGGCTTTTTTTTTTTCTAGTGTAGTTTGCATGTGTTCTAAATCTGTTTTAGTAACGTAAATATACTCTTTTCTGTTACAAATCTGTCTCTGATCTTTAAAATATGCACGCCTTTAAAGAGACTGAGTTAGTATCATTGTATTCCTCAGCAGCACAACTATATAAAAGCATACCAGATTATTTTTGGATTACCATACACTCTGTCCTATTTTACAAGTCCTCTTCAGGACACTTCCATCATGAAGTGCAGGGATCTGTCTGAGCAGTGTGTACCAAACCAGAGGCTGCAAATCAGCCCTCAAATTCTGCATAGCTTAACCTATGAAAAAGATCTGTTAGTAATGTGAGTGAAAGAATACAGAGATGTAAAGGAGATGTACTAACTACCCAATCCTTCAAGGAGTACTAAAATCTAAACAACTTATAGTCAAGTACTCCATCTAAGCATGAGTGTGCTTCAGACGTATTTCACTAGAAATATTAATTTTACATGAAATCATCAATTTAAATTGCCGTGTAAAATAATTGTACAAGCTTGTCTCACCCTTGCCTTTACACTTTGACTTACAGATCAAATTTAAATGTCAACAGTATAAATCTGCCTCTAGAATTATTTTGCTCCAGATAAAATGGTAAATTATGTATTTGTTTAACTAAAATTGATTTTAAATCAGTCAAACACTTACAAACTCTGTGTACACATATAAATCGATTTACAACTAGCTCAAAAAATGGAGCAGAACTTAGTACAAGAAAGATGATTACAAACTAGTTTAAATCAGGATGGAGGTTGCAATTCTATGATCAGGGTAAACAGAGAACTTGGACCTAGTGTCTGCTTTGCAGAATTTATCCAGTACTAAACTTTTCCTGAAAGCAAAGCAAATGAATATTTGTATCTCTCAAAAAAATACTTTCTTTACAAAACTGCAAACTTATTTTAAACAGTTTAAATATCATTAAACTTGAGAGGTGACAATGCTGGGTTTTTCCCCCATGAAAAAAATGTACTTCTGCTTTCTGACTAGTTCTACTACTTCTGACAAGTTCTACTAACAATTTTCTACTAAATACTAGTAAAGCTAAAGTATTCTTTACTAGTTTTGCCTTTGGTTAGTGTGTCATGGTTTGGCCACTGACATATATTGCAGAATAAATATATTATTGGATGAATCCTTGAACTACACTCAGGGGTCTTTTATGCTCCCAGCAATTCAGTGGAACTTCACTGCTGACTTCAACAGTTGAAGCTAAGCCTATTCTGAACATGTCTAAAAATGCTCAGGATAATAGAATGGATTGAGCACAGTATTTCATGAAGCTTTTTAGATACCTGAAAGACAAAGCTTTACTGGTTAAATATGGGTTTGGTAGTACCCCAGAGATATGATGGCACATAGGAGTGACAGTTGTATATTAGAATTCTGGGGGAAATAGGCACAGTAAATCAGGGGATGACGACTCAACATGCATTGAATACAAAAAGCAACAAAAGATGCTGCTTTTGGTGAAAATTAAAAGGAGGAAGTAAAATTATGTTATGATTGGGGTCTATTTTTCATAATAGACTACAGCTGTATTCAAAAGGAGGAAACTAGTGCTTTTTCAGATGTATTCTGAGTAAATGAGGAAGGTATTCAAGAAGCTTGCCCATGAGATAACAATGGATTTCAATTACTTGAATACCAGTGAGAAAAACAATATGGCAGGATTTCAAATGTCCATTAAATTCTTGCAATATTTTAGGGATGAACTTTTGCTTCACAGGACAGAGACAGTTTTAAGAGGCATTACAAACTTGAATTGCATGACGAGTAGGGAGGAGCTCATTTTGATTTTAGAGGCAGGAAGTAAACTGAGTGAAAGTGATCATGACACATTAGACCAAAATACGGTTCCCTACTCTGAGAAAAAGAGGAAGAAAAAGCATATCAGCACTGCCAACTATGGGTTGCATTGTTATGCAGAAATAGTTAAGCTAGCTTTAATCAAGCTAGTCTAGGTACTAAAAGCAGGCTCATCATAACAGTATGCCATTCCATATGAGTTAATTAACCTCCTTACTGTATGGTCTAGGCCTGAGATCAGTCATTTAAAGCTAACCTAGATTTTCTACAGAGAACAATAAACTCATTTTTAATTAAACATACAATAGTAAGGTATCTTGATGTGAACAAAAGAAGCAGGGGAAGCTTAAGTAGACTATGTTAACATCACATTAAAAGCTCTTCAAAGATTTGAAAAAAGAAGTCACAATAAGCAGACATGACTGAAGAGTAACACAAAAGAATATGAATAAAAGAATAAAATTACAAAGCCTACAGTACAAAATGAGTGACTGGTAAAAAACTGTATAAAAGGCAACAAGAAAATGTTCTGGAAATACACTAGAAGTGCTCAGATACTCAGTTAAAAAAATTTACCTTACCATAGAATTTAGAGCAGGCATTAGTTAAAAACTATGTAAATTGTATGTAATTGAGTTAATTATGAGCAAAAAAAAAAGGCGCAAAAATAATCTCTGGGTTGCTAAAAGACAATATAGGTTTGAAAAGAATAGAAAAAGATAAAATGCATCTATCTAAGAAAAGCAGACCTAAAGCTATCCAGATTAATTTTGACCTCAAGGAATATTCTAGAATAAACTTTATGATTAAGAGGTTAGCATAAGGTTGCTAGGAACACATGCACTCACTGTAGTCTAATGCCTGTTTTCACAATCAATGCACTGACTCAGAAGAAAAAGAGAACCAGTAAGTATCAAAGATCTTGAGTATCATTTAGACACCATCCCATGACAGTTTCATTAAAACAAATGCAAAGGAAACATAATTTTCATGAAAGCACCAACCAAATGGCATGCTGCTTGCAAAAATCACACTTGGAAAGCACCTGCAGAGAGAGAACCCATAAGGATCTGTTGTCATTTCAGTTCCATTCAGTATTTCCATTAGTGATCTGCAAGATGCAGCAGAATATAGGCAGAACAGGCTCTGATCAGAAGCTTCTGTTATAATAAGAAAAACAAGTTCTTTCTGCGATGTATTTATAAATGTTCCTCTCATCTGTGACACATGGGACATAATTACTGCACTCTAGTTGGTGTTGGTGGCTTATACCTTAAGATAAAGGTAAAAGTCAAAATGGAAAGAAGGCAGAGTAAAGCTGTAAAAAGAAATCATTTATGAGCGAAGTCTAAAATATAAGAGAACAAAATCAGTTAGTCTCTGAGAAGATGGTATACGTATCTGCACATATAAACAATTATATAAATAAATATAAATATATTTACACACCAATATTTATTAAAACATATTTGAAGCACATAAATATTATTTACATTGCTGCCTGTTCTGGGATCCCTGACACAGGAAGGACATTGACCTGTTGGAGTGAATCCAGAGGAGGGCCATCAAGATGAACAGAGTTGGTGGAGCAGCTCTCCTACAGGGAAAGGCTGAGAGAACTGGGATTCTCAGCCTGGAAAAGAGAAGTCTTCGGGGTGACCTAATTGTGGCATTCCAGTACCTGAAGGGAGCCTACAAGAAAAATGGAGAGAGACTATTTACAATAGCATGCAGTGACAGGACAAGGGGGAATGACGTCAAAAAAGAAAGATAGCAGGTTTAATTAGACATTAGGAAGAAATGCTTCACTGTGAGGGTGATGAGGCATGGGAACAGGCGGCCCAGAGAAGGGGTGATGCCTCATCCCTGGAAGTGTTCAAGGCCAGGCTGGATGGGGCCCTGAGCCCTCTGGTCCAGTGGAAGGTGTCTTTGCTGACTTTTAAGGTCCCTTCCAACCCAAACCTATATATGAATCTGTGATTCTATGATTTCTGCTGGAACTATGACAACGTGGAATGCAGCAAAGAAAATTCAGATTGACTATTGGACAAACACATATTCATAAATGCTGCTAGGCATTTGTACAAGTTATGTGCAAGCATTGCAGATTTCCTTCAAATAGGTGCTTTTACAAGTCAGTTAG
>JAWWES010000081.1:113622774-113669973 GCA_035583135.1 Lophotriccus pileatus | reverse complement strand
TGCTGCTAGGCATTTGTACAAGTTATGTGCAAGCATTGCAGATTTCCTTCAAATAGGTGCTTTTACAAGTCAGTTAGGTCTTGCAGATGATATCACTGTTTTTCAAACTCTGACCTATTGCCTCCTTAGATTCTATGAACTACTCCTAACAGAACACTGAAAGACAACACTTTTTCATATTCATGTCCACAAACCGAAAATGTTTGAGTAACACTGATCAACATATACCTGAATCAGCCTCAGCACAGAGAGTAGATCAGACAATATCTTGAGGCCTAGAAGCCTAAACCTCTTTTTAATCCTTTGTGGAAAATTACATCACTTATAAATACTCAAAAAGCAGCATTTTTCTACTGTACAGAAGCTCATGTCAGTAAACACATCATTGAGATGCAGTGGCAATTGTATGAATGGACGGGTTTTTATATGAACTAAGGGATTTTATTTACCTCCCCTTTCCATAAAGTATTTCTAGGCAGTGACAGGACCTGAGGAAATGGCATGAAGCTGAGGCAGGGCAGGTTTATATTGGGTATTAGTGAAAGGTTTTTCATCCAGGGGGTTGTTGAGCACTGGAACAGCTCCCTAGGGCAGTGGTCACAGCACCAAGCCTGAAAGAGTTCAAGAAGTGTTTGGACAATGCTCTGAGGCACGTGATGTGGCTCTTGGGGACGGTCCTGTGCAGGGGTAGGGGTTGGAGTCGATGACTCTGAAGGATCCCTCCGAACTCAGGATGTTCTATGATTCTAGGCTTTCAGCTCTTGTCAGGACTTCACCACCTGCCCGGGCAGCTCTGGTCACACGCGTCACGGGCAGAATGAATCTCACTGCAATGGCACTACGCTGCCGATTTTTATTTTACCCCAAGAACACGGGCGGTTTCGCGGCGCGATAGAGCGAGAGCTTCTCTCCGTGCGCACAGAGCTCCGCGCCGCAGAGGCCGCGCAGGGCCGCAGAGACGCCGCAGCCCGGGCGAGGGCGCAGGGTGCCGCTGCCGCCAGGCTCCCTGTCCCCGGCTGCCGGAGCCACCTTCCCCCGCCTCTCCGCGCTATAAACGGGGCGGGCCGGGCCCGCCAGCCCGGCTGCGGCCGCGGCCGGCCCGCTCTCCCCGCCTCCCTGAGGCGCGGCCTGGCCCGGCCCGGCCTGCTGTGGCGGCGGCACCGGCACCTCGGCCGGGCGGCTTTCATGGCTTTCATCCGCAGGCGGCGGCTGGAGCGGGAGCTGTACTCCAGGGAGAGGTGAGCGGCACTGCCCCGGCGCTGCCCCGGCCGCGGCCCCGCGGCGGGCCCGGCGGAGCGGCAGCGCGGCCTCCGGGGAGGCCCCGGCGGAGCGCCGGGAGCTGAGCCCGGCTGCTGCTGCACTGCCTCATTCTGCTACGGTCGGGGTCAGGTGGCTGGTGATTCCCCAGAGTTAAGGCCGAAAAGGGTGTAGAAAGGACCTGGGAAAACAGGAATGCCGCTTGGCTTGTGTAAACTGCATGAAAATAGCGTCTGTAGATTTCTGTTTATTTGTCCTCAGTTGTGTTGGTGGCATGGAGCTACAGCTCTGCTATACTATAGTTTGTTGGGTTTTTTTGTTTTTTTTTTCCTCTCTGCTCTGAACACTCTAATTGTAGCCCTTAAATTACAGACTCTGTGCTGGCTCTTTAAAGTATTAAATTCAATTAGCCCGTTCCTGCTTGCTGACTGTAATCTGTTTTCTTTCTGAACATACAACAAAGGCTCATCACACGTGCTTGAGTGTATCCTGACTTTACTCCTTATTTTTAGGTAGTGTCCCACTTTCTTTTTATGTGGCTTATCTGCATATGGCTTGCTGCAGAGTTTCAAAATCCTTTCCAATCTTTATATTTCCAGGTAGGAAATATAAGGTGAGAGCAATAGGTCGGCGTGGGTCATGCAGCAGAGGGACACGGTGGCTTCTCGGGGGGAAACAGGGATCCCCCGCTGTTTCCTGCTGCAGGAACCGTGTGTAGGCATCAGACTGGTCCCGTGCAAATTCCTGCTGCAGGTCTCTGCTGGTTACACAGCCCTGTTTATTGTTGGTGAGAAAACCGCATGATGGAGAGCTGGACTCGCTCTGTCCATATAAATTCTGATTCATGGCTGTACAGCCCATGACGCTACCACATCCTCTGAAGTGTTTTTTGAAGTACAAACGTGTTCAGGATCACTTTTTGTCTTCTTGTTTATCTCGTTGTTTTTGGGGGCTGCTGTGGTTTCAGTTGTGTGTGAAGGGCTGCAGGGAGAATGGACAGTCTTCCTGTGTAGAAGAAAAAGAGAAGGATTTTTAAATAATTTTATTTATTTTTTAAGTAAAACATCTTAATTGTAGGAAAAGCAAGAAGATTGACTCTGTTAGCTCTGTTAAGGATTTAATGTAAATAGTCTCCTTTTTTTTTGAGAAGCTGAGGAAAAAGGCCAAAACTCATCAGACTTGTCTCAAAGATCCCAAGTGGGATCTAAATCTCTTCTAAAAAGCCCTGAAAACAAACTCAACATATCAATGTTTGCCAGCATTACTGATCTGCAGTTATTGATGAGAACTTTTTTTCTTTGCTCATACTTGGAAGCATTTCAGGATTTTATTATTTGAGTTTGTAATTTGAGCACTTCATGAAAGATGAGTATCCTTCTCATTTGCTCTGGCAGCTTTTCCTGTATCTGCAAACTCATTTCTCTGTTTCTTGCCCTTACCTAACAATTGATATTCATGTAAAATCAAAGTAAATTTGTGTATATTTTGTACCCCATATCAGGTCTTTCCCCTCCCTCTGTTCATGTGCTTTTCTGAATTAGGAAATCTTGAAAACATTTAAGTGATTTAAAATATTTTGAGCTTTGAAATGTCAGATTAGAAATACCAAATTTTTTGTCACCTGTTTTCCTTAAAGTTCTGCCTTAAAACCCCCAGCTCTTTATTGATTAATTGAAGGGGCTACCTCTGAGAACTTTTCTCCTTCCTGCTGGGTGGTGGCTAGAGACATCAACTTCTGCTTCTAAAGCTTCTCTTGCTCTTTGTATCCTTGATGTAGATATTGCCTATTAGAGATGACCAGGACTATTTGAAATTTTGTGGCATCTGAATTTGTTGTGTGGTTTGGGGTTTAGGTTTTGGTGGTGTTGCTGTTGGTTGGTTGGTTGGTTTTATTTGTACCTTGCTTTCCACAAAGCTCTAAGCTGTAGAAGTTCCGGTTAAGAGTCCTGTGAAACTTGGTAAGCAAGTTAAATCTTCTTATGCAGTTCCATGAGGGGGCGGGGAGGTGGGTAAGGGGAGATCAGGGTGGTTTTAAGTGATCTGAAAAAAATATTTCTTCTTAACTAATTAGTTAGTCCACTTTAATATCTGGTTACATAAACCTTATTTTCTGACGATATGCCATTTTCTAGTAGAAAACAAGAAAATGTTGAAATGTTCTGTGTGCACATCAAGGACAAGGAGCGGGTTTTACTTTACATTTGATTAAACAAATCCATGTCCAGGCTGAGCAGGGTTCATTCTGTAAGGAATTTATCCTTAAAATTCATCTGTATCTCTGTTTCAGCTGTGTTCATCTCTATTTTCACTTTGCCCAGGTGTTCAGGGTGCAGTTATTATGTCCCTTTTCAGTTAGTGCTGTGTGCATGCTTATCCAGTTTATTTAAACCCTAAAATATTAATCCTTCATGACAGGAATCCTTTTCTTCCAAACAACTTTAGTTACAAAACTTCAAATTAAATTACATGCTGTTTTGGCTCAGGTTGTCACTCCCTTACTAAACTGATTTCTCGGTTGTGTTGGCAGCGTGCCCAAAGGTGGGCAAGTGTAACACTGTACCACTTGATACATAGACTCTATAAATAGTCCTCCTGGTTTGTCTTGCACGGTTCTCGGCTTCCAGTGTGAGGAGTTCATCTCTTCTGCTGGAAGTATCACTCATATGACACAACCTACTGGCAGCATGTAGGAGCTGCAGATGGATCTTTTGTGTGATGGCTGCTTGTGCATTGGGATATTTATTTTTTTATTTATTTTTTTGGTATGTGGAGCATTATCTTACTGTGTTGGGACAAAATAGACATAATGAAAGCTTTTATTCAAATGTCAGCCACTGAGTCCTACAGCTGGCCTGTAGATACTTAGCTCTTGTTAGGAGAGGGTTTAATTTTAGATTTGGTTTTACGTAGCTTTGGGCTGCTGCTGGATTGGGCTGGCTTGCTTTTTCATCCTTGGCAACATCCTTCTATTATCAGGATTGTACTTCCAGTATCAGGTCAAGTGATTGTGCAAGATGTATTGGATCAGCCACTTGAAATCCTTGCGTCCAAGTAGATTGGACATGTCCAAGCATGTGCTTTTCTGATGAAGTGATGAAAATAGTAAGAATTCAATCACAGATTAGGAATTTAAAGAAGGATCAGTGGGGTACCTTCTTTGAGTGGTATAAACAGGCTTTTGCCAAGGCACTGATCCCTGCACGATCATTTCTGTGTCCAGTTTGAACAAGTCCAGCACTTCAGTTGGTAGGCAAAATTGGTATATAAAAATATATGGGTGTATAAATAAGTATATAAAATAATCTGTGGGTTTGTTGTTTTGTTTCCTTTTTTTTCCCGCCCACGTTTTTGGATCTCAGATGAGTTTTTTTTCAAAGTGATTTATAGAGGAACATGCTCATCAAGCAAAGTAAAAGTAAAATTCTCAAGTAGACTAAACCTGATGCAACACCCTTTCTACTTGGAGGATGTTTTGTAGTATCTTGGCAGGACTTCTGAAGCTCAGTTTGCAAAGTGTGCTTCACTTCGTTGTTGCATACTCTGAACAATGCTAGGAATGCTTGGGTGCTGTTTGGGTTTTCAAACTGTGTATTGAGAATGACATCACATGAGGTGAAGTTTTTCAAGTGTTTTCCTGCTACTTAGGTTCTAGTTTTCCTATGTATCTCGGGTGTGTTCTTGACTCGTTTTCCTCAGCCCTTTTCTGAGTGGAAGTTACGTGTGAGCTCTTTGAAAAAGGCATTAAGTTCTGTTTTTCTTGGCAAGGTTGCTGCTTTTCTTTTTTTTCTTTTTTTTTTTTTTTTTTATTTCTCCTGAAGCAAAGCAGTACTGATTCCCCTCACAAGAAAATCCTGTCCACATCACTTGCATATGATTTTTTTCTGTTGTTCTTAGTATAATTTTTTTGGGAATATACAAAGCCAGGAATTTGAAATTGGTCTTCAAGCAAAATTATAGTGGCATGCTTTAATTTACTTCTCCCCTTAAGTGGAGGTGTTTACCTTTTAAGCTCAAACAGCTCCTCATACATAGTAAAAGATTAACTCTTTACTTCACCAGGTTCTGTATACTTCTCACACTGGGTGGGAATTGAGGGTGTGCTAACACAAAAGCTGTTAGAACCTACCGTAAAATTATCTGGGGGATGGAGAAGTGAACATGCCTATATTATATTGCTTATATGTTGCTTTACCTCCTGCTCCCCTGCTCGATACAACCTCCTACAGGCAGGCACAACTCTATGGCTGAAAATCTTTTTTCCTTTCTAGATCTGTGAAACTTCTTGTGTTATTTGAAGTTAGTGGTGTTGGTTTTTCCAGCTATGTGAATTGTTATAATAGAAGATACTCCCTTACCTATCATGTTCTTCTTTCTCCCCACACCAAGCTGCTGCTGCTGTTGATTTTGAATACAGAACTTGCATTAAACATGAGAAGTAACAGCATAAGTGCCTTTCCACCCACTTACAGTGAGCTCAAGCTTGTAAAGCTCAAGGCTTTCCCTGGGTGGCATTGGTGGCTACTAATTTATTTCACCCTGGGAAGTGAAACTGGCTCTTCCTCAGCACCTCTGACAGCAGAGCTGCTGTGCAGGTTTGCTGCCTTCCAAAGGGTAAGGCCTTGTTCCCAACCACCTTGTTCTTGCACCTGACCCCTTCACATGGCGCTGGTACTTCATGTGCCCTTCCATGGACTGATCCAGGTTACTAAAACTATGCAAAACTGTCCTGAAGAAACTTCACAGCTTTAAACAGAAGCTTTTTTTTCTGGTCTTTCTGCAAATGTGATACTTTTTTTCAGTTGCAATTGGCTGATCTCCACAACTGTAAGTAGTTTTTGAGGCATTACAAGTAGGCGGAACGAGCAAAGCTATTGAAGCTTCTTCTCCTTTTTTTTTTCCCTTAAGTTGCAATTTTCAAATATTACATGTATTAAGAAAATACTGTCATTTTGGAAGTTTTCTGAAAACTTGCTTGCTGTTGATGAGACTTTGAGGATATAGACTGGTCTGTTAAGAAGGTATAGTATAAGGCATTGAACATCTTGCAAACTCTCAGTCCTTTTAGCTGCTTTTGTGGGGTTTGAACTTCCTTTGAACATCTTGTCTAATTCGTATCTGTGTCATTTTCAAAATAATATATTGGGGTTTTTTTAAGTAGTCTAGTATGTCAAGTTAAATGTACAAGAAAAAAATTATCCCTAAAGACATGGCTGTGGCTTACTAACTTTGTCAGTCTGTTGCAAGCCATTAAATAGCATTGTGACCACAAAATTGCAGACATAAACCTGTGAAATGTGTCTCTTTTAGGAAGCAAGCTTAAAAATAGTCTGTAATACACTTTAAGGTGTGAGTTTTATTGCTTGATTGCAAAGGATTTTGTGTCAACAGATATTAGAGTTGCTTTCCAAGATATAGCATTAAATTTCTCTAAGTAGATTTTTAATAAACACTCATTAAATCATTTATATTTGTGAATTGTCAAGTAAAAAATAGGTTATTAATTTTGAAAATGTATTGAAATGAACCACTTGCTGATAATAACAAAAATATCTCAAAATTGATCCTTTTCTGTTTGCCTGAAAAAGAACTTTGTGATATTTGATTATTACTGTATTATAGGAAAACAAATTTTAGAGCACTAGGCAAATGTAGCAGGTCCCTTTGATTTCTATTAAATATAACTCTTTCTGTTAGAACCAGAAATTTTTTTTTGTGTGGTTTGTTTGTTTGTTTTTGTTTGGTTTGGTTTTGATTGTTTTTTTATTTTGTTTTGTTGTTTGTTTTTTTTTAGATACTGGTTGTTGCTGATAATTTAAAAGTATTTAAAAAAAAAGTTGTTTTCATTTTCGATACCAAAGCATTTTTGTACATTTGCCAATTAAAGCTTATGATTTGCCTGACTAACTGCTGAGGTTGAGGGGTTATTTGTGTCTTGGGGTCAGACGTGAAGGCAAGGGAGGGTAGACTGGGAACAGACTTGCTTATTGTTATTTGAATTGACATTGGTTCTGTGATGCAGGGCAGTGTGATAGTCACAGGCGTACAGTCTGTGCTGTTAATTACTCAGCACGGGGAACTGTACAGCTGCTCAGTGGCTGAAAGCCAAAACACAGTTTTCACCAGTCACAGGTTTAATCAGTTTCTTACACAGGGCAGGTCATGCATTCTCTTACTACTGTTATTTGTTGGGTTTTGTTGTTGTTGTCGTCCTGTCATGCGCAGAAGAATTAAATTACTATTTTAGGTCTGTACTAAGGATGCGTTCAAAATCTTGTTGTACGACTATGTAGCAGTGGATAGTATATAAGTTTGGTATGCCGGTCATCTTGATATCAAAAGTCTTTGGAATACCTTCTTCAGCACTTTGGAAGGCAGTCAGTCTAAAGGCCAACTGCTCAGCTGCACGTTGAAGATCCCCAGTGCCATAATTTTATAGCTGTTGTGGTTGATTCCTGTTTTTTTCAGGCCTTCACAGCACTTTGCCTACTTATGCAAAATACTTGAGACTGATCTGATCTCTTGCTGTCTGTAGATACTTGTTAAACCTCCTGGCAAGCCTGAAGTATCATCCTGCGTAGTGATGGTTCTCCAGAGGGACCCTGTTGATACAGTAACTATCAGTGGCTGTATTTGTTTACGTGAAAGACATTTGCTCTGTGAAGATAAAAAACTCTGATTGTACTCTAGTAGCATCTGATGAAACTTGACTTTTTTTCCTTTTCTTTTTTGACTACCCTATGGATCACTAACACAGGCAAATGAAATTTAAATACTTAACCAGTAAAGACAGATTAGTTGAGAAATTCCTGAAGGCTGTTCCAGAAATGAGGCATCATAATCTCAAGAGTTCACTATTAGCAGTAACTTGAACTGATCTAGATTTGTTAGCCAGTAGTTGAGATGCAAATCTGAAAATTTTGGTTTCACTTATGGCATTGTATCAATTTTTAAAAGGGGCAGTTTTTGTGACAAAATCTTCAGCCAGGCTATTAAGTTCATCCTAGTATGCCGTTGGTGCTTGAGAAAAATAGGGATTGGTGATTCTATTTGTGGAGATTTGATATCTGGCTTTCTGCCTGCAGAAGTGACTTATTGCAGCCAAAAACATAGGAAAATGCAGTTAGAGTGGATAGAATTGCAAGTAGAGTAGCAACAAGTATAGAAATGCTTGGCAGAGTCTGCGGACCCAAATGTACTCTGTGGAGAATGGAGGGGAAAGATAAAATGTGGAAAATGCACTTGCCCTATATGATGTATAAAGTTTGAAGACATGCTTTAACAGCTGCCAGCCAGAAATCCAAACCTCTTTCAAGACAGGAAAGCTGAGGTCAGTGAACGTGAGATCACGGCTTAGGAGGTCACTGGTTGGTCTCCAGCAAGGAGCTCTGCAGAGATGCTGTCTCTGTAAACTTGGGGTGTGAGTAGTCATGTGGAAGAGACACAGAGAGAATAGCAAAAGACTGAACTGGATGCTGCTAGTAAACGTGGCATTTTAAAGGAAAGAAACCTACAATTTCCCCACAGTGCCTAATTAGCCTGTATGAAGAGTTTTTCTTGAGTTTTCGTACATACCTTGTGCATTTTTTTTTCCCATGAAATCATCTGATTCAGCAGGAGTGAGGATTATGCCAAGGAAAGTGTACCTCAAGTCCTTCCCAGTAGCCCACAGCTTCTGATTTTAGGAAGGTGAATTGATTCATAAAGTGCCAAGTCTAAAGATAAAACAGTTTCATGGAGATAGTTATAATGAAAAATTTGGAAAAGAACTCTCTTGGTTTATGTGGTTTGGGTTATGGTAAACATGTTCTAGTTATGGGGAATAACAGCCAATGTTTTGATGTAAAAACATGAAGTATGCCTGCATTTACCAAAAACTTACAAGTCTAGTAGTTGCCATTGCTGTCAACAGATGAATTTGGAAAGAGTATAAAAATGTGAGGAGTTTGTCAAAAAAGTAGGTGAGACAAAGGAAAGAGCCCAAGAATGAAGGATTTAAGAAATGAATTCTATCGACCAGCCATTGTCAGTTTTCCTGGGGGAAAAAAAAATTATGGTGCCATGTATGTCATTGCTGTGAAGCTCATTGTTCCCTATGTCACTAGTGTCTGTTTCCTGATGAAATAAAATATTTTTCAAACAAATCTGGGCATTGCCTTTGTTCTTAGCTTTTTACTTAAATATTTTGGCTTGTGGATAATAAACTAAATGTATATGTTTACACATACTAGAAAAAAAAGCACTCTGATGGTGAATTGCTCTTTATTTATCCAAATATAGCTTTATTAATAAGCTTGAGTTTTAAAATGCGACAAGATTTGCAAGATCTGAGTTTGCAAAAGCACAGAAATTTTAAGTTGGTCCCAGATGATTTCAACTGGGTGATGTGTTGAGAAATGGAATTTAATGGTAACTGTGTGGAAGCTGCTATGGTTTCATATGCTAAGTGTGGTGCCATATGGTACAGAATAACACTTGGTCAGTTGGGGTCAACTGTCCTGGCTGTGTCCCCTTCCAACTCCTTGTGGACTCCCAACCCCTTTGCTGTCAGGGTGGGGTGAGAAGCAGAAAATGCCTTGACTCTGTTTAAGCACTGCTCAACAATAACAAAAACACCTCTGAATTATCAACACTGTTTTCAGCACAAATCCAAAACAAAGCCCCGTAGTAGATACTGTGAAGAAAATCAAGGGAGAACCAGCACAATGGGATCACAAAATGCCTGTTTTCAAGAGAGGAGGGGTAAAGATAAAGCTGTTTTGAAAAAGCAGCAGAGAATTAGGACAAAGTGTCTTGGACACACAAGCAGTTTTGAGTATATGGACCCATTGTTACTTGTAGATACAGTAAACTTTTATTGTTATGTTCTGTTTAGTGTAACAGCCACAACACAAATCTTTAAGTGAACAAGATGTATTTTCCAATAATGCTATTTTTTTTCTATTGTGAAATACGCTTTTTAAATGAACAGGGTATTCAATTCATCCAGTTCATTTTGTGAACTCTCAACATATTTATTGCTGTTTGAATACTGCTCTGGGGACTCTTGGTGTTTATTAGTGTTTTCACAGGCATTTCTCACAAAGTACATCATGAACACAGTACAAAAAGCTCCAAGTGTGGATGTGAATAAATACTAAGTATTTATGCAGATCAGACCAGCCCTGCACACAAATAAGCTATCTTACTTCCAACTGAAGGGATATGCTTTTGCTCTTCCTGCTATACCAGGATTATATATATCCACTATATATATGTATGTGTATATATATATATATATATATATATATATATACCAGATATCCACTGGTATATTCCCCACTGCTGAAACACGAAGTGTCTGAGTGTTCACCCTGTTAGAAAGTTGTTGAGTTTTGATCACTTGCAGCAGTTTAAGTTAGAGAATGCATTTTCATGTTCCCTCTGATCTGCCCTATTTGTATTTATGTGGTACCAGCACAATATTGCCATGATCCAGCAATTAAATATTTTAGAAGACTTCAATTTCTTATTTTTGCTTTGTTGTTGTTGAGGTTTGTTTTTGATGGGATTAGGCCCCACTGACTTCCTATGGGGTTGAACAGGCAGTGGTACAGAGGAAGTACAGGACGTGTGGCGGGAGAGGAAGGCAGTGCTTCCTCGGAGGTCATCCACTGAGTGACTCAGCCGTGTTGTAAAATCTGTAAATGTGTTTTCACTTAACACTTTAGACCAAATGTAATTTGGCCTTGCTTCAGAATGATCTAATTTCCTTCATTCTAACCAATTAGTTCCTGCCCTTCCCTTTTTAGTCGTTGCACGTTTTGACTGGCATATGCTGTCAGACCTAAACTGATCTTTACTGGGTAGAAAGCCTGGCTATACTAGAGTAGTTTCTGCTGAAGGCACATGAACAGAATCAAATATCTAACCTTATATATGTTGGAAGATCATCAATCTTCCTGTGTATACAAATTTTCCTATAGGTTCTTTTAAAAAGTAAAAATAATGCATTCTTGGTATATGGGGCACAGCACAGAAATCAGTGAAGAGTTCCTAAACACTTGGTATCTTTTATTAAGAATACTAACTGTTAAGGTATTTCCTCTTGAAATAATTTTTCTTTATTTGTTTGTAGGTTTTCACTACTTCTTCTTAACCTGGAAGAATATTATTTTGAACAGCACACAGCTAATCATATTGTAAATAAAGGTCACAAAGATGAAAGGTACACAACTTTTTCATACTTTCATTTACTAGAGTCACCCTGATCTCATGTATTCGAACACAACTAGTTTTTTTCATTATTATTTCTTTTAGAAAATTTAGAGGCTCTCTAAAAATCTGTTCAAAGTCAATTATTTTTGAACCAGATGACAATATCCAACCCATTATCAAGGTAAGCAGTGCAAAGTTAAATTTTCTGGTAACTTAAGATTCTCTTTAAAAAGGTTTTAAGAAAGATTTTTATATTTTTATGACTTGCTGCAGATACCGTTGAGAGACTGCATTAGTATAAAAGCCCCAGAAGATAATGAAGCAAATAACCCTTTCACACGGTAGGTCAATTTGGATTACTGTATACATGTATTTAAATTCTTTTAAAGCTGAAACGCCCATCACTTCAAATATCTTATTTACATTTCAGGGATACATCTGGAGGGATTTCAGTTTTATGTAACCAGGTAAGAACTGCATATAACAGATTCTTGATGTATAAATGAGTGAGGTTACATAAACAAGCGAGCTTACGTTCTTTAATGGTGTTTGTCTTAAAACTGGAGTCCTAGGGTGAGAAGTTAACTGAAAACAAAACTAATTAGCGTCAAAAACTCAGCAGTAATATGGAGCTATTGATGCTGGAGATTTTGAACTGTTAATGACTTCATTAAGTCATGAATTTCATAAAGTGAACTTTTTGCACTGTGCATTTTGTAATTGGGCTTAAGGCAACTTTAGAATTGAGTGAAAGAGGAGGGTAGACTGAAATGAAATGTGTTACTAATCATCTTTAGTTTGGTCTTGTTATACTGCTTTCTTTTACTTTCTCCAGTGAGGGCAAAAACGTCTTGATCCTTGCAGTTCGGTTTTGTGAAAACTTTGGATTGTGCTGTATGTCCACTGAACAGATTTCAGAAACTGTCTTGAAATATAGTCTTTAAGTTTCAATCAGGAGTTGTGTTTAACTTAGATATGTTCATACTTAAGGTTAACCAAGGGAATACACTTCCAATTTTGATAAATAGCGGTTGGTAGGTGTTCCAAAGCTGTAAAAGTTTCAAAATGATGTTTTCATTTTGAGAAAGAATGATGTTGAGGTGGGAAATAAGATTTTAAATCTTCTAGCATATTTGTGAAACCTGTCCTTAGCAAGACCTGAAATTGATAGCTTTGCTGTGTTATGTACTGCTGCAGTCAAAAATGAACTCAGACATTTAATATTATCTGTGCCAGAGAAGTTTGTGGACTGTGTTAAAGTAACCAGTGTATATATATATAATTTCATCTCGAAACTGCTTCTGTGAAAAACATTGTGTAGTCAGGGTTTCTTGAGTTGGTGGGATTTTTGTGTTGTGTTTGTAAAAAAGGTGTTTCTAACTGTTCCATGCAATGGTTCCACCATACACCATTAGTAAATGTTCTTAAGAATAAATGATTATAAAAAACATCTCATAAGAAAGGAGAATTAACTTCTAAGATGGCAAGTGTGGTTAGCACCCCCCACTCCTCCCATGTGTAGCTTGCTAGTCATCCTCCTGTCTCTGTGGAAGTGTTGTGAAATGGTTGGGTGGCATGATAAATGCTGGTATTTTGTATAAGAGGCATCCAGGCTTTCAAGTGTCAAGTAGTCACTTGTACTTATGACACATCATGATCTAATTATAAGTATATTTCTAAGTAGAATTTTGCCTTGTAGGAAACTGCATGTAGTGAATAATTGGAACATCTTAAACATCTTTGCCCTTTAGACTCAAAAAAAAAAAAAAGGTTAATACATAACTGGATAAACAGCTTTTCTTTATAAAACAGGCATCTTAGAAACTAATGGCTTTAAAATACAGTAAATGGGAATAATAATTTGAGATTATTTCGGTATTTTTCTTGAGATAAAATTGGGGGGGAAATCCTCCAAAATAGGAAATGAATATAGTATGCTAAAATTTTTGCTCAGCTTACAAGTAAAGGAAAAAATACACATGTCTACTTTTTCATGTAACATGAAGTATTCAGTGTAGAATAATGTTTGGTTATCCCACAGAAGAGCGATCTGCAGGTTTCTCATTCTCGTGTGATTCAGGTCTGAACGTGCTGATGTCAGATGAACAACACTAATTGCCATTATTTTTTACGTAGCACTTGGAGAGGCACGCTGAGCTTGTGAGCTGCTGAGCACACCACTTGCTTTCTTTAGCTGGACGGTCTTGTGAGTGGTCCTGTGGTGACGGCTGGCTCTGTTGTCAGCTGGTGGAAGTGGGAAGGCTCTATGTAGCAGCCAGAAGGCTTCTGGCTAGAGCATGGTACCTATCTGTTCTTGCAAGTTTAATACTTGTCCTTGGTTTGAGGCTGCTGCCACAGTGCCTTGCATGTGGTAGCTGTAGGAATGAAACCGAGGCACTGGAAAAGACCCTTTGATCGGCCGAGTCTCCTGGACCATGAACTAGAAGACAGTAGGTCCAGTATGTTTTGTGCAGTTAGAACCAATCCTGAATCTTGCACTTCAGGCCTTTAGCAAACTTTAGCAATTTTTGAGCTTTCCTTACAAACAGAGCAAAACCATGACTTATTTCTGGCTTGTCTTTCAGACAGTGGATAGTAAGGCACAAATATCTACAAGCCAATATTCTAGCAGTCAAATCATTTTATAGAACTTGTGAGAGTGTTGTGAAGGAGAGTAGTTTCATGTGGCCTTTGCGGGGAGGGAAGATCCTCTCAGATGTGAGAAGAAATAAAACTGTTCAAAAGCATGCCATGGGATGAGAGAAACAATCTGGTGTCCGTGGTGGTTGGTACTGGAAGCAAAATATTTAGCAGCAGAAGAAAGGCATTCATTTGAGAAAATTTACACAGTAGTTTATGTTGTGAGTTGCCAGTATGGGGTAATTCCCATTTGGACAAAACCCTAAGGCTGTGAGTCACCAGAAGGAGGGAGGATCCTTCTCCTGAATGTAGCCGTGTGTATTGGCTTTAGCATTGCAACTCCTTGAAGGTCATATGATTAGCATAAAAGCCTACTATAAACTACATAAGTAAGCCTCTGAACTAAAATTGGACTCTTGCCCCTTCTTGCTGCTAGCTGATATAAAAAGCTCATTGTTTTTCTGCAGTTTCTCTGGGGTAGCTAAGCAGGATATTACAACACAGTGTTTTGCTTGCTTAAACAGTGTTCTTAGCTTTGTATTTATCAGTACTTCAGATTCATTTTATTATTTTTTAATGTCTGAAACTGTAATGTGTCTTTCAGGTTTTTCTCATTAAAGAAAGGAATGTTACTGCACCCTATAAAACAATGAGAGTGAGTATATATTTTTTTGCCGTTCTTAGCAAGCTGAAGTTCTGCAAGGATTTATGTTCTCATTTCTGAAAGAGTAAGATAATTATCATTTGAGGAATATGACAGTAAGGGTTGGGGGAAAAAAAAGTAATTGTGCAGTTGAAAAAACACGTCTGAATTCTTCCATGATGGCTTTCTGATATTTCTTGAAGGACATACTGCAGACTTCATGCTTGCCATTTACCTCGATGTTTAGCTCTTTGGGCTCAACAGTCAGAGCTGTCAGTGGGCTGCTGATATTCAGTGGACACTGCATCTTGGCTAAATGGCTTCTCCTCAGTTCTCCTCAGACCTCAGATGAGAGATTGATAATTGATATTTCCCAGCTGAGTGCTTCACATTTCAAAGAAATTGCAGATTAGGTGGCTTACATCAGAAATTGGAGGTTACTTCTACTTGCTTTCTATTGATGGGGGATGGTGTGCTCTGATTCTGAGCCTGGAGGCTTCAGGGCATCGAGGTAAGGGTCTTTCACCTGAAGTGTGAGATGAGTTAGGACACAGACACAAAAAGAAGATGCAGAGTCATTGGACATATTGCCCAAGAATTAAAACAGACAGAATTATATTTCTCAATATATTTGTGCAAGTAAGAAATTTTAAGAATGATGGAGTCCATAAATTTGCATTACTGTAGTGAACAGCAATGAGGCAGGAGATGATTTCTGTTCTCCCAACAACTGCTTTGGGTTGGTTTTGTGATTAGATCTGCCTCTAAACTGGGAATTTAAACTTTTCGTTCTTTGTTTGTTTTATTCTGTTAATTCTTCATGTGTTAAACCTGTTTTGTCTTCTGGTTCTTCCACTTTCTGTTTTACATCCGTGTACAAGATTTATTATCACAGAAATACCTTATCGTGTTGCCAACGCAGTGAAGAAGAAAAAAATCAGAAGGACTCTTTAGGAGTCTTTTCACTTCATTTTCTAAGTTATGATTCATCCGTAGCTAAAACATTTCTGACAGTTAACCATTACAATTTACTTCACTAAAGTGCAGCTGTGTTTCTGCATTTTAAAACAAGTTCACCTTCAATCACTTCTGAATTTTTTTCTGTTGCTGCTAAATATCTTCTACTTGAATCATTGCCAGTTCCATGTGTTTCAGTGAGTGTTGGAATTGGGTAATATGTTTTATCTTCCTTGTCTTGCAGTGATTGTTTCAGATCAATTACAAAATACTGAGCTATTGTCTTTGCATATGGCTGGAGAGCTACAGAGACAACTGCTCACATAAGCTTTTACATTGTTGGCTGTAAGCAATCCTTATAAGACCATCCACTAGGATTTCTGAGAGCTGTGTTTTCCCCGTTAAAGGAAAATGGTGCTCTGGGTGAAATGTTACAAGGCTTTTATCTAAATTGCTTATAACTCAGTTCCATTTGCTTCCTGAAGCATGCTTTCCTCTTGGATTGGTGTCAGTTCAGCTCAGATCACATACGTTACACCAAAGATTTTCTAGATTTTCATGTCTCCCTTCCTTCCTTTTAAATTAATCCAGCTATATCCACTGATAAATGTATTGCTGTACTCTTACTGATCACTTAAAAAAAAGTCTAGCCTGAGAAATTACAAAAACCTACAGAAGTGTGTTGATGTAGTTTTATACTATATATTCAGGGGTCATTAAAGGCTCCCACAACCTTTGCTAAATATGAGTTATGTGTAAATTTAGTATCAGTTGGTCCATGCTTATGCTATTAATATACTTAAGTTAAAAGCAAAAAAATCAACTATAAAATGACACCTAAGAAAGCTGGGAAAACTTTGTAGGGGAAAAAGGAGTGTTCCACATATATTGAGTGATGTGTTAGTTAGGCTTTTGTAAATGACTAGCCAAAATAGTCTGTGATTGAAATTGGGATCTTTTCCTCTCAAAGCTGTTTATGTAGAGAAGAATGATTAACTTTTTTAGCCTAGATATTAAAGATTTAATGGGCTGGTATCTTTTGTCTACAAGATATACAGAAGCTGTTTAAATGTAATATGTCACTTTCTAGTTCTATATTTACATGATTTTTACCTGATATTAAAGTAAGCAGAATATGTACTGCCTCTACATTCACTGGTGTTTACAGTGTAATAATTTGTTCACTTCAAAGCTGTTATGTTGCATTGTAGCAAACAATGGACAAAATACTGAACAAAGAGTTTACCATAGGGAAGATAAATTTCTAAAGAAAAAAGATCAGGTTTTACATCTCCTTTTGGAATGTTTGAGGTGTAGCACAATCTTTGATAGCGTACTTTTACTACATTTTCTTTATTATTTAGGGGTTTGGGGGGTTTTTTGTGTTGTTTTTATTTTAGTTTGATTTTTTTTTTCCCCCCAATGAACTTTATTTGAAACTTATTTCTGGTGAATGTACTTTTAATTTTAGGGTAGAACAGAACACTTGTTCCAACTGGATGTTGCTGGGAAAGTAGGAGATGTCGTGCAAACTCTGCATCAGGTATGTGGTTATTTGATATCACTGCATGCTTCATCACGTCATCTTTTGATTTTTATTGTAGAGTTTTCTTTTTTTGTTCTCAAAGTGAAAATCTTGGAGCATCTATTTTTAAAATGTAGACTTGAAAACAGCATCTAGTTCTGACAGCTGTTGTAAGCAACCATATTAGCTTTTAGTATGCAGGGTGGTAGTACAGAGATGAAGTAATAACATGCCAGTACCAATGAACAAACATTATCCCACTTTAAAAAGAAGTAATAATAGAACTTTTAGTATTCTGTCACAGAGAGTGCTAAAGCCCCTCCTGTTTCTGTTGTCTTCTGAGCTCTGTGGGAGGTCTCTGTGCTATTAAAGATTGCTGTTTAGCTTTACAGGGCTTCTTGTCTAGATAAGATGGGAGATCAAGCTGCCATGGTAAGTATCTGATTATTTCTAATATCTCTGTTGAATAATGATATTATGATCACTGTTGAATAATAACTTTAATTTCTTTTGAATCAGAGACCATATTTACTTTTCTTTCCTTCCACATTAGATAACCGCTATATTGCAATCGCGCTTGGCTAGAACTTCATTTGATAAAAACAGGTACTTTTCTAATCACTTTGTACAAAGAAATCATTTTTAGCTTCTTGGTTGATTAGTCTACTGCATTGATACTTAGGTGGTTGTTTAAGGTAGTGTGAGGTCTCTATTTCAGAGAGTTATCTTCTTTGAATTCTGAAGCATCTGTAATGGAGAGTAGGAAATTCTGTGTTGTGAAGATGAATGTGTTAATTTTTTGTCTCTAAACTGCTTTGTTTATCTGTGAATTTATTGTAAATTGGTTATCATCGTATGCCAAGAAAAACTATGTAGCGAAGTCAACTGGCTTCCTGCAGCAACATTCCTTTCTAGAGTGCCTGTTAAAGTGGAGGTCTCAGCAAAGAACTTCCTTCTGTGTGATATAGCCTTCCTGAAGTCCCCTTTCTGATGTTCCAAGGCTATAAGCTAACCTAAAACCTTTCTAAAGAATTTAAGGGTGCCTCTATCAAAGTACGAACTGGAGGTAAACTTACTCCTTTTCTTCACTTGTAGATTTCAAAGCATTTCTGAAACGCTGCATATGGAATGTAAAGCAGAAATGGTGACGCCACTGGTGACTAATCCAGGGCATGTGTGCGTTACTGATGCTAACTTGTACTTCCAGCCTCTTAATGGATATCCTGTAAGTGTATCATAGAAGATCTTGCATACAACATGAGCACGCTGCCCTGCTAGTAGACAGATTTAATTTTCTGTACTATTTCTCTTAAATGCACATAGAGCACATGAAGACTCTATTTTCAGTTATAATCCGAAGCTCCTTAGTTTTCTTTGATCTGTGCTGCTCTGTTGCATTCGGTGTATCTGTTCTTCTGAGGCTTTATTCTGTGCTAACTTGCTTAAAACTTACCTTCTAATGACAAAGCACAACATGTCCTTTGTTCATTCTCTATTAATATTTGAAGATCACTTTTTGTAACACTTCAGTTAAGATAAATTACAAAATCTTACTCTGTGATGCCATTCCTACCTAGTGAGAGCTTTATATATGTGTAGTTTACTTTGGAAGATGTTAGTTAGGTTTTCTTTTAAACTAGTCATTTCTTTCTCTAGAGGAAAACTGAGTACCTGTTGCAGGTAGATTTCTGCCTTGGAACTTGCTTACAGAAATAGCAGTGGTAGTCCTAACAGGCTACTGGCTTAGCTATGATTCTGTGGAACACCTTCAGTATGGACATGGCAGTAGCACAGTTACCAGAAAATTTTTATTCTCAGGCTAATTTTTTCCCCACTTTGCTTGTCAGCATGTGAGTTTGCATCAGCAGCCCTGTGTTGCTCCATCTGGATATGACTGGTCCCACAGGCTGGTAGAGCACAGTCTGGCCAGAGATAAAGGACCAAGTTAAACCCATCCTCTAATTCCAATGCTGGGCTGCTAGTACCCTCCACAGGGCTCAGTACTTGAGCCTACCTCTAGTGTTCTCATGTACTGGGTACCCTGGGGGGGAACAAAGGAATCTACCTAATTTGAGTGCCCTAAGGACAAGGAAAAGGCAAGCAGAAGATTAAGAGAAGGAGTCTGGAGACCCAGGCACAGAGAAAAGAAAGGAAAAACTTGAAGTGCTCTGACAGGAACATTGACCTAGAGGTCATGTCTGTGACAAGAGGAAGGAAAGTCTGAGGCTAGTACAGGAAATGGAAAAGGGACTTAGAGAAGTGTGTTTGACAAGGGAGGAGAAATTTGGGGAACAGGTTTTTTAGCACAGCCTGTTGCAATAGGACATGGAGTAATAGTTTTAAACTAAAAGAGACTAGATTCAGACTAGATAGAAAAAAGGTTTCTTACAGTGAGGATGGTAAAACACTGGCACACGTTGCCCAGGGAGGTGAGGGATGCCCCATCCCTGGAAACATTAAGTTCAGGTGTGACTGGGCTCTGAGCAACCTGATCTAGTTAAAGACATCCCTGATCATTGCAGAGGGGTTGAACTAGGTGTCCTCTGAAGCTCTGTTCCAACCCAAACTCTTGTATGATTCTATGACATGTTAGAAGTGTGTCCAGGCAAGGAAAATGTCTCACAGTGGAAGGTGGCAGTGCCATTTTTTTCCAGCCGCCAGGTGGCACCCTTAGCACAGTTTTCCCAGCAGCCCAATGGCTTCCTTACTTTTAATATCATTTGTTGTGTGCTGCTTCTCTCTTGCATGAGTATTGTAACTGGTGACAGACTCGGGTGATAATACACTGTGGTTTATTTATTCTTAAACTACTTTGCTACTCAAGGCAAAAAACAACAGCAAAGACAAGCTTCCTCTTTTTAATGTGACTGCTTAGCATCGCTATTTCACTGCTAAAATGACATGGATGGATATTGTTTTCATGTTGCTAGTATTTATCGTCAGCAAAAGCTTCAGATTGTCTGGAGAGGGTAAGGTGGAAGAACATAAACCTGCTGGAATGTCTCCATCTTTTCTTTCCCCTCCCTCATCCCCCACAGAAACCGGTAGTACAAATAACACTGCAAAATGTGCGCCGCATCTATAAAAGAAGACATGGGCTAATGCCACTGGTAAGCTCAAATATTTATTTTATTTTCATGTCTTGCTGTATTGTTTCTTAAAATGACCTGCTGAAACTGTGTGCATCGTTAGGTAAAAACTATGCGTTTTTAAGAGCTCTGGTCTAAGTAGTGAACAGCACTCAATGATCCCTTCTGGTTTTTAAGTGTTTTATTTCATTATGTTGTCAAAAAGATGAAAACAGAAAGAGTGAACTCTGACAAGGATGAAAAATAAGCGGTCAATATAGAGGAAAAGGAGAAGGGAGTATCACCAGGGAGCAATTCATTCCATTTATCTCAAACACCTATCTTGGGTTAGAATTAATTTCTCTTTCATGGTGTATTTTCTCTCTGGGTTGATTCATGGAGGGATTTTGGTCACTGCTTCAAATAGAGGCTAATGTGGAGTGATGAGTGCCACTGTACCTGACTGAGAGATGATGAGAGTGCTGCACTGGAACCTCAGTTGTGTGCTTTCAGCGTTTGCACTGAAATTCTAGTCTTGTAGAAGATGTTTTGTTTTGAAACACATTTAAATCAAATAGACATTTAATTCATTTGTATCACTCCATTCACTTAGGAAAAAAAAAGCATATTACCTACGCTCAATTAATCTAGGCAGAGCCAATCTATAGACAGCTGTAAAGCTATTTGCTCAGTTGTATTTAAACAATGCTTTTATAATCAGAAATACAAAAGTTAAAATATTTTACTTTGTGGGCAAAACTGCTCCCCAGTATAGAGTCTGAAGATTTAGATATTAATAACTGGAATATTCTGTTAACAAACGTGAGTCTTGCAGCTTGTCAGTACTTGCTCTCACTTATGCTTTTCCCCCTGTTAACTTTTAAGGGCCTTGAAGTATTTTGCACAGAAAACGACCTATGTTCTGACATCTACTTGAAATTCTACAACTATCAAGATCGAGATGAGGTCTATTTCCTTATTGCAACATATATAGGTTTGCAGTATTTATTTATTCATGTCATGTGTAATACCTTGTGAATGGAAATTTGGCTGGGTTTTGGTCTGATTTGTGGGAAGAATGAGAAGAATAAACAGAAGCTGTAAAAAAATTGTAATAGAAGTAAACAAAGATCAGAATGAGGGTTGTGAAATTGCGTCTATTCATATGTGTTTGAAGAACTGAGTGTGAAATCTGATATGGCATTAACTAATTCTTTTAATTTGCAACGGGATATGCACTGTCATTTAACACACACCCACCAGAAAAATCCAAACAAACAACTGAAACAAAAAAAAACCCAAAACATTCTCTTCAAAGCAAGAGGAAAATAAGATCCACTCACTTAAACAGTGTTTTGCTGAAAGAATATACACTGACTTGTATATACCCCTGGCACTCAATTTAGTCCAAGTAAAAATCCTATTGAGAAACTTACTGCAATGGGTGGATTTCCAGTCCACACATTTTGAAATTTCCTGTCCTAATGGTAGTGGATATAAATTACCATCCTGAAATAGTTAAATTCTTATTTCTATTAAATCTTGTGTTCATTAATTCTTAGAGAGTGATGCATATCTTTTGCAGATGGTGAACAGAAACTTTCTAAAATACATGTATCCTGGAAAAAAAAGGAGAAAAAAAGCTAATAGTTTTCCTGTTTTCAGTTTACTTCAAGTGAAACACTGAAATTCATATTTACTGCCAATATTGAAAGTGTTTACATAAATTTTGTGCTATTTTGTTTTTGTACCAGAGCTCTAGTTCTGTTTTAATGAACTTGCCTAAATATCAGTTGACATTTTCCCCACTTCACAAAGCAAAGTGGACAGGTCACAAAGGAATTACTTTCACTGAGAATTATTTTAATGTTTTAAATTATTCTTTGGGAAGGAAATAGATTCTGACATTATTTTTTTCTGTTGTTGAAATAACTGCATGCTCTTACCGTGCTTCAGACTTTGTTTTCTGGATAACTTTCAAAAATGAAATTTCAAGGTGCAGATGAATATGATGATGTTATTAGAGCTTAGAAATAAAAAAAAAAAAAGCCTTCAATCTAGGGGTGTTTGTAGCACCTCAGTATCTTTCTCTGACCACAGAAGATCCTCTATTTGAAGATTCTAATACTTTTTACTTGTAGAATTTAAAGTACTAAGGTGAATGGAGGATTGGAATATGTGTTTCCCGCCTATGGTGAGCTAAAATAGAGTCCTGATGTGATCTAATCCAAATTCTTTTCTTGCCATCATGCCATGGTTGCAGTCCTTCATTTCAGGCATTTACCAAGGTACTGTAAACCGAATCAAAGGAAGGAACAACTTAAAAATAAATAAAGAACCCAGTTGTCCAGCGGCATACCTTGATATTACAGTTAGTAAGCAGAGAGTAATGCAGCTTGAATTTCTTGAGCCGCTGCCTATAATTCAAACAGAAGCTCCAGGTGCATAATTCCTACTTTCGTAAGTGGGGGTCAAGTTTTATTTTCCTCTAATCTCCGTTTCACTTGTTCTGAAATTAAATCTTGTTCAGGTACATATATGGCTTCTTTCCACATATCATTGTTAATGGGTGTCCTTAGTTGACCAGTAAGAAAATACATTTTTTTCTTGACTCTAGCAGAACTGCTTCTAGAAATTTGAAATCTTAAAGGTTGCCAGATTGCCAAGAGCCTTGTTCATGGGCTTTTTTTCTGTCCCTCCATAAATGTTCATCCATTCTTTTTGTTTTGTTTCAGCACTCCTTTATTTTTTTTTCTTGGTTGAATGCAGTTAAGGCCCATTTGAAAAGATCATAAAGGAAGAAGTATGGTAGCTATTGAAACATGAAGTTGCCACTTAATTCTGACTTGTTCTATTAAGCAACTATGCCCTTAATTATTTTATAGGATCTTGCATAATGTTAATCACAGTATAATTTGGGGGTGGAACTCCAAACCTCACAACTCTTAATGTTTTGTTTTATTTTAGAAAATCATATTGCTGAGCATACAGCTGAAAGTTACATGTTGCAATGGCAGCGAGGACACATATCAAATTACCAGTATCTTCTTCATCTCAACAATCTGGCTGATAGAAGCTGCAATGATCTCTCACAGTATCCTGTATTTCCTTGGATCATAGCAGACTACTCAAGTTCAGTGTTAGGTATGTGTATAAAAAAGGCATGTTACTGCATCGTGTCCAGCCTGAAATGTGTGTGGGGGGAGTTGAGGGGGGGCGCTTTTACACTGCATAAGCTTCATGTTACATCAAAATGAAGCCAGTATCAGTGATTTTGGATGTTTTCTTGTGGACTTAACCTTCCCCTCTGGCTTAGGGGACAAAATACCTCACCTTTTCCTGTTAAGTATTGCACTCCTCACACACAGAGTATGTACTAAACATCTCCTTGGTTGCTTTGCAAATCAGCAGTATTGAGCATTCAAAGCCTTTCTCTGATCCTAAAAAATGGAAAAGGAGTAGAATTACATTTTATAGAATAACTTTGATGCACTGAAATGTGTAGAACCCAGGTGTTCTTTTATAATTCTTAACACTGCAAATTGAATGGAAGATTCTGACAAGGCTTGTGCCTAAATAGGCTCCTTTATTAAGGATCTTAGTTCAGTGTGTGTGTGAAGTTTGTCCTTTTGAGGATTGTCCTTCTACAAGAAGCAGAGTAGGGGTATCTCATGGTATTCTTCAGCACCTGCTCAAACACTTCAGTCTGGTTGTATGGTGGGACTTAACTGCAGCCTGACAGAATAGTTAATGAGTAGGAAGAAGATGATACCAGCTGCTTTTGTGCCTCAGATAGCAAGACCTTACCTAGATAATATTAATTGCAGTAACTGTCTCAAACATTAACTACTAGTTCTTCAGCAAGAGGTTGAGATTGTCTACTTGGAAGGAAGAAGATGAGTAGCTGTTTACAATAAGACTTAATGATTTTGCAGTTAGCAGGAAGAGAGAAAACTACTGAAGGAGTTCTGTGTTGTTTTTTGTTTGGTTTGTTGCTGTTTGGGTAGGGTTTTTTCTTTTGTTTTTAAATACTGATTAGAGTACATGAATGTCTGGTAGAATACTTAGTCTACAAACATTTTTTTTTTTTAGATCTGACAAAGCCTGAAACGTTTCGTGACCTTAGTAAACCAGTTGGTGCCCTGAATAAGGAAAGGCTGGATAGGCTACTGGTATGTATATCTTGGCATTTACGTGCTGCACATTCTTGGCCTTGTACCTACTGGCAATAAAAGAAGCTTTGTCCAGCAAGGTTTGGGAAATACGTAGATATCTAAAGCTAACTATAAACCTTATCAGAAGCAAACATACCTATAATGATACCACATTTATTTTCAGCTTAATTTCATCAGTACTGGTTTTTTTAGTACTAATGTAAAATTACTAGAATCCATTTCCTCTCTCTTACTACTACTATTTCATATGTTGTGCTTTTGAATGCTTTCCCTTCCTTTTAAAATAATATCCCCAAATCCATTTAAGTATATGTGTGGTAAGCACTGAGATGCTATAAGCATGCATGGATATATGAAGCTTCAAGACCAGTGTATTTAAATGCATAATGTAAAATACATTTGAAAAAAAAAAAATAGTGGTAGAAATCTTAAGTTTATTTCCATTAAGACAAATGCTGAATTTGAGGGAGAGTACTTCAAAAGGTGGAAATCTGGATCCATGGAGATCAGAGCACCAACTTGAAAATTCTATGTGCACCAAGTTTTTCCATTTCTCAAAGTAGGTAGGCTTTCTTTTCATAAGCTGTCAAATGCATAGTTACAGATTTAGAAGGCCCTCAGTTTCTCGGGATTTAATTCTTTGTGTAAAATCATTGTCTCCTCTGGAAAGTTAATTATGCGAAAATAATTTACAGAACATAACTACATTTAACGTGCTGGAACCTTTTATTAGTTCTTAATAAAGCATTAGAAAAAATATTGACAGCATAACTGCATTATATTGATAAAAAAGATAAGATGTTTCAAAATCATACAGCTTTATAAGGTTGCAGAAGGTAAGAACATGATCAGTATTATGCTTTCAGTAATAGATTAATTTTCCTTTCTAAAATCTGACTTTTCTCAAACTGTTATCTGCCTCATACTTACTGCAGTAAAACTCATTCTGTTTAGGTTATGATGGGTTTTAGGGTAACACACAGGATCTTCAGACAAGAGGGAATCTCTCAGGTTGAATGAAGTCAGTATGTTCTTCCATACGCTCACTAGACTTGATGTGAAAGACAAAAAGGAAGTCAGTTTGCACACCTTGGAAATTGAGTCATTGCAGTTACATGTGAAAGTGAGAGAGGAAAAAATCCTGAATATATGATAGTTCTGGATGATCAGTTTTAATAACTGTTTTGCTGTATTGATTTGCTCTTATTAAAGCTGCATGGTTATTAGAACTTAAGAGTTTGTTTTGTCTATCATTAGAAAGGTAATTGAGGGTCCTAATCTGTGCCTTTAAAAAAAATTTGTATGTGTTTAGTTTTGAGGGAAAGCAGGAATGCTGATTTTAAACAGACATTTCTTTCTTATGTTGCAGACACGTTATCAGGAAATGCCAGAGCCCAAGTTCATGTATGGAAGCCATTATTCATCTCCAGGTTACGTCCTGTTTTATCTCGTTAGAGTTGGTAAGACAGCTTTTTACATGCTCTCTGAGCACACAGTTACCTCCAAAGCATACAAGGCTCGGAGCAAGCTGATGATTTTTTTTTTTCTCCTTAGCTCCAGAATACATGCTCTGCCTGCAGAATGGAAAGTTTGATCATGCTGACAGAATGTTCAATAGGTTTGTTTGCATTTTGTCTGTAGCTAGTCTGGTTTTGTTTTCAAATATGCACCAACGGGGAGCGCAAAGCCTTAAAAATAATTTCTTATTTATTTTCTAGTATTGCAGAAACCTGGAAAAACTGTTTGGATGGTGCAACAGATTTCAAAGAGGTAAATGGCTGGAAAATTATTCAAATGTTTCTTTTTATCTGTGCTATGCTTTCTCATCTCCTGTTGATCTGAGAGTTTTTGGTTGGGGTGTGTTTGGTGTTTTTTATTTTGTTATTTGAGGTTTTCAGTTGTGTGGGTTTGTTTCCTTTTTTGTTGTTGTTGTTTGGTTTGTTTGGTTGGCTTTTTTGTTTGTTTTGTTTGTTTTTGGGTTTTTTGTTTTTTTTAAGGCTGATGATTGTGTTGTATGAATGCTTTATTAACTGTTTTAATCCTGTATCAATTCTATAATTCCATGATTGCTTGCCTGTGTCTGCTTTCTGGCTTTTAGTTTAGCAGAAATATCACTGTGAATGTTACTGGAAATAAATGGGAATTATCAGAGTGGATTAAGGCTGCAAAGATATAATTTTATGTATTGTCCGGTGGAATCTTGTAAAGATTTGTCTGTACTGCAACACTACATCTGGAAAACTTAAACTCTAGAAGTAGTATCTTTGGCTTTTTTGAGCCTTAAGCAACTATAACTTATAGAATATGTTGAGAGTAATGAACTGTCAGATAGTGAGCACTGTTAAACTGCTTTCTCAAAGAAACATTATTTAATACAGTGATAAAAAAAGTCTATAGTTAATGGTTAACTATGATGGTATTTAAATAATTGATTTAACCTCTGCAACTTCTGTCATAATTCTAGTTTTATGCTAGGTTTTTGTCTTTATTCTTACTTGATGTATTGAAAATGAAAGGTAGCTATGCAATTAGAGTTCTGAAGATACTCATAGATATTATGGTTTTATATGTCACATATTACATGTTAAAATATGTATGGCACTCTGAATTTAGCAGTTTAGCTCACAGAACGGCCTTGTAGGTAAAACTTGGAAAATTAATGCTCAGCTTTAGGACTTGACATACGAACTTTGAACTTTGTTAACTTTCTTTACCCTGAATGTATTCTGTTTAAGTGATTGAAACTAAGCTAATCTCAAAACTTGCCTTTTTGTTTGTTTAACTTCCAGTTGATTCCAGAATTTTATGAAAATGATCCTAGTTTTCTAGTAAACAGTTTGAAGTTGGACTTGGGAAAAAGGCAGGGTGGAAAGATAGTTGAAGATGTAGAGCTTCCACCTTGGGCATCAGGTAATAATAGTCAAAGTTCCTGTATTATATACATTAATTCAAGATTATCTGGATTCCTGGAATGGTGGTTTAAAACACTGACATAATTAATAGTTGCTTTTAATTTTTATAAAAAGTTTGAGGTTTTGTGGGGGGTGTTTGGTTGGCTTTTCAAGAAGGAGGAAGAACAGAGATGGATACCAATACTGAGTGGGTTGTCTTCTCCTTCAATTAATCCTTCTTTTGTCAGGTCCTGAAGACTTTCTTCAGAAGAGCCAAGAGGCTTTAGAAAGTCAGTATGTATCAGAACATCTTCATGAATGGATTGACATAATATTCGGCTACAAGCAGAAAGGAAATGAAGCAGTTGCAGCTCACAATGGTAAATAAACACTTTTTGGAAACAGCAAAAAAAGGGATGCTTCAATTAGGCAGGAATGGTAAATAACAACGTATCTAATGCTTGTTTTCTTTTGAGCTTTCATAACCATGTTTTGAATGCTTGATGCCTAAAGGAAATGCAGTTGTTCAGTGCTGGAAGTAATGACTTATCTGGTAACATTGCCTTCATGGGGATTTGCATCTTTGAGGGTGTACTGAAGGTGGTAGGCAAGAAAATTCTATAGCATTGCTCTAAGTTGCTCACACAGCATGGTGTGGCACTATAGGATGGAATTAGCGTTTCCCTATTAAAAATGTGAGTCTGCAGGGTCTCCACGTAAACTTGTATTTAACTTTCCCCCACTTCAATTGCAGTATAAGAATCTCAATGCAATATTTCCCCTCCTCTTGAAAGAACTAGCAAGGGAAAGAATGAGCTAATGGGCTACAACTCTTTAGGAGCAAGAAAGGATTTGAGGGTTTGTCCTTGTCTACCCTATATACTAATGCATGTGGGAAGTTTCACTGTTGCAATCTTATTCGGAATATGTGTCATGAACATGTGTAAGCACTGTGCGTGCTTACAGATTAGCTGTGTTGAAGTATTTATCTAAACCTAATAGTAAGGTCAATTATTAACTTATTCAGCAGCCTCATATTTAGCTGTGTATGTTGCTAGACAATAAGGAAATGTCTTCTTCGTAAGGGAAGATTAGCAGATCAGATTTTTGGGATGTTTATTCCAGAAGCACTGATCCTTTTGAAGCATTATAAGTAACACAATGTTGAGATAGTTTGCACTTAACAAGATAGAAAAAGTTTAGGAAGAAAACCTTATTACAGTAGTGGAGAGGGAAGGAATAAGCAACTCCTCATTTGGTAATCGGTATTTGCTTCCAGGGTGAGATAATGTAGCTTGTTTTGTGATGGGATGTTTTGGGGGTTGGTTTTGGTTTGGAGTGGTTTTTTTTTGTTGTTGTTGCTCATTTCTTTTTAGTGTACTTTCCCACGTGTCCTTAAAGCATGATTTGGCTATATTGTAGAATGTCAGGGTTTGGCAGCCAGTCATGCTGTGACTGTAAGCGTCAATTACAATGTATCAGAGGCTTTAAGTACAGTAAATCAGCATATCAGTTATGGCACCTCTATTTTTACCTCTCAAATGAGAGCGTTTTTATGCATAATATGCTGCTTCTGCTGCAGTATGGATTTTATTAGCATAATGAATTGCAGACACTTGAGTAGATAAGAGACAGGAGGGATCTGTGTATAAAATATATGTATAAATGAACTTATGTCAAAGTAAATGTTATGCAGAGGCCCCAAAGTAATTCACATCATGGCAAATGAAAAGGTGAATACACAGACCTTTCTGATAATTCTTTATTACTTTTTGTTACTTGTCTAAAAATTAACCAGAAATCCAGTTATGCAACTGTTATTTATTTCTGCGTTAACTGGGGGAAGGTATTTAATGAAGCTTAAATGAGTCATCCTTCCTTTATGAAACAACTGATTTCTTTTGAAACTTTCCAAGAGTCTCCTAGAAATCCTAAACCTCTTTCAAGTTGAAAAAACAGGATTAAAACATAAGACCTCAAACTCTATAGCCTGCTGAAATAGCTTAGTTACTTGAATATAACCAAGATGAGTGAAAAAGAAAGCTTTGTTTTATAGCAAGACCAACAGAATGAGCCTTGTATATCTACATTGTACAAATAAACTTTTTTTTCCAGTGTTTCACCCATTAACTTATGAAGGAGGAGTGGATTTAAACAGGTAATTATCAAGAATCTGAATGTTTTTGTTAAAGCAGTTAGCTGAGTTTCTCAGTATCTCTGCAAGTTCTCTGCCAGCTGTAAAAGGGCTCTGTACATGAATGGTGTAGTTCTTCTATTTCATGTTCCCAAATACGCAGAGAACCAGCATCATGTTCTCAGTTTGAGCATGCCTTGGAAGATCGTTACTTAAACATTTCTCCAGTCCAGCTTTTGTGAAATTGCTTCATTTTTTCAATTGATGAGCATATTGTCATCTTACATAAACAAGATGATGCAGCTATCATATGACTGTCTGTCAAATCTGTGGTAAATCAGTTCTGTTAGAATTTGTGATGGCCTATAGTGCTGTAGTAAGTGCACATGCAGGCCCATGCTTTTGGGAAAGGGGAGGGGGAAAAAAAGATACGTGCCTTCTTGCCTTAACTATATATCTTCTTTTATAAAGTATTATGGACCCCAATGAAAAAGTAGCTCTCCTGACACAAATCTTGGAG
The DNA here is from genome assembly GCA_035583135.1 of Lophotriccus pileatus. Taxonomy (NCBI): domain Eukaryota; kingdom Metazoa; phylum Chordata; class Aves; order Passeriformes; family Tyrannidae; genus Lophotriccus; species Lophotriccus pileatus. Next base: position 113,639,969 of record JAWWES010000081.1, on the reverse strand, counting down.
TTTGGACAGACGCCAAAGCAGTTGTTTACAACCCCTCATCCTCAAAGGATAATACCGAGGTTCAAAAGCTTGTCTCGAACATCGAGTCACAGCATTTCCTTAACTGAGTCTCCAGGTAAATGTTTAACAGATAAACTGATGATGTAAAGGATTTGTAATTTTGAGTAGTTCTGTGTCCTTGTCCCCCAGGATCTCATTATACAACTCTCTTGGTTCCATTCCCTGTAAGCCAACTTAAAATAAGTCCCTGAACTAAATGTTAAAGAAAAGCAGACGATACTAGTTTCAAATTTGAAAAGGTGTTGTCCTGCTTTGTCCTGCATTTTGCCATCTGTTCCAGTGGTCTCCTCTGAAACTGTTCAGCCTCTGCTTCCGAAGCTGTGGGAGGGCTATCCTTCCTGGCCTTTCCCAACATTTCAAATTCAAGCTGATATGACAACAGTTTGTGACAGTTTCTGCAGACATTCTAGATGGTGGAAAGATTTGTTCAGGTTTTTAACAGGGATGTTCTTTGGGGTGATAATTTGGTTTTATCAAATTAAACCCTAGTAACTTAAATTAAGCATCTAAGGAAAGTACTCTTCCTCCCCTAAATACTGTAGATAAAAAGTTGATTAAATAACTTTTAAGAAAAGGATATGTAATGCCTTCACAGACTTCTGTTCAAGGCAGAATTTACACCACTTCTCTGAAACTAAGATGCTGTTGTCCTCATCATATGTACAGAGATCTAACTATAAATTGGACTGAATCTTCAGCCCAGGTATCACTTGGAAAGGTTTTTCTCATTTGGTTGTCTTCAATTCACCTACCATTTGATGGTCTTCATTTTTAAGCAGAGGAGTGAAGATGAATGCTGCTTGTGTGGCAACCTGTAGCATCCAGATGGCAAGAGTGGCTTTGAAAGTTGTAAAAGATAATGAAATGAAAGTTTGAAAGATAATGGTCATATGTGTTAAATGGGTCAATAATAATTGGCACCTAATTATCTCAGTCTTGTTGCATTTTTTCACTCCTTAACTTTTGTAACAGTGCAGTGAAATGAAGTTGTGACATTCATAACAGAGTGCAATAGAATCACAAAAGCATATGCTTTGTTGTAGCAGTAAATTGCTTTTCTAGTATTTTTCCTTTTGGAAAGCTCTTGACATTTCAAAGGGTACCAAAACATCCTAGCAGAGAAGTTTTTGGTTTTTCTGTTTTGTTTGTTTTCCATTTTGGAATTATGTTTTGTAAAGTCTGCTGTTTAAAAGCCTTGGTTTGGGGAGAAAAAATCCTATTTTTGACTAAGTAAGCCTATGCAAATTAAGAGATTTGGAAAAAGTTACGGATCTTGTCACACTCTGCATTAGCCTGAAGGTCTTATTCCTGGAGCTCTGCATTATTTCCGTACTTTCCTGTTTGTCTGCAACTTCAGCTAACTAGATATTTGAAATCTGTCTTTTTCTATTTGTGATGAAACTTTGTCGTGGCGTTTTATTGCAGTTTCTCCGAATGAAGAATCATTTGAAGATTTGACAGAAGAAAGTATAACACTTGCCTGGAACAATATTGCCAAATTAAAATTAGATAAGCAATATAAAATTCACAAAGAGTAGGTACTATTCTTTTCAGTCAAAATTCTTCCATTTAATTGGGGTGGGGGATTTGTGTGTCAATTTGAATGATGGGTTAAGGTTTCAGGTAAATACTTATCTTTGTGAGATGGCTGATTGATTTGATTATGCAAGATGAGTTTGAGTATATGGTGGGTTATCAATCTAGAAAAGATATTTGTCAGCTTGATTTTTTTTGTTGTTGTTGCTCCTTATGCAGAGCTAGAGCTAAATTCGTTAACATTTTAGTACCTGAAGCAGATACTGCTTACTCTTCTCTAAAACTGATAGCAACAGCCAGATAAAGACTTCTGTTTATTTTTTTTTATAACCCCAGGAGGACCTAACTTCTTCATCCTATCTGATTTGAAAGGTTAAACACTTAACTTCAGCTACTGTACACATCAAGCTGCTGCTGTGTGAGCAGTTTGCCAAGTCTGCAGCTATAGGTTTTCAGTTAATCCAGGTACCAAACTACTGTTCTGATTCTTAGGGAATCAAGAGTCAGCAGGGCCACTTCAGGTGAACTTTGAAATATAGCTGACATTGTTCATTATTAAGTATTTTCAAATAACAGATTTTTCTTTGGCCCCATCCCTAGTGGCCAGACTACTAGGAGGATTTCTTGCTACCTTGATTCCAGCTACTTTCTTGGTGATTGCAACCCAACCAAGGAAAATATTATAATGTTAATAAAACAAGGTAATATTTGTAATTGAGAAAGGGCTTCTGCTACCAGATTGTTAGCACACTTTCTGATGAGGATGAAGTTCTTGCAGAACACTGTGGGGGTCCTATACTAGTGTTTCACATATTGTATCAAGGTATATTTTTGTCATGAGGACAGATAACACACTACTGCAGTGCCTTTAATCTCCTTGAATGTCTTAGTTCTTACAGAGATCAAATAACAGATTTCAACTGTAGTCTATTTATAGTATGGTAGTTAAGTTTTAAAACCTATGAAGTCACTTACAAGCTTATTTGTATTAAACAGGGCAATTACTGGAATAGCAGTCCCTTGCAATGGGTCTTCTGTTTTCACTACATCCCAAGGTAAGTATTATTGCAGAGGTATTTACCAAATGCAGGTTTGTTTTTCAACAAAATGGCATGGCATTTAAATACATATTTCCTGCAGTTAAATAGCTCAAGAATATGAATTTGTTAACTTTTATATGACTTTGACTCTAGGATTTCAATATTATCTAGGCTTGGGAAGATAATGTTGTTAATAGGAGATAATAATAGAAATTTTTCCATTTAGATACCAGAGTTCTCCTAGAGTTTAATGGACATGTAACTGATTCAAAACAGGGTTGGCCCAGGCCCAAGTCACAAGCTTCAAAAGAGTTTCTCAGACTATGAGAAACCTATATTTGCTTTCCATAGTAAGATATTTGAATATTCAAGCAAGAGCAAAATTATTATCCTCTATAATATAAGATAGTCCTTTTATCTTCTATTTTGTTCATTCTTCCCAGATTCAACTTTGAAGATGTTTTCCAAAGAATCAAAAACTATCCAGAGAAGTGTGTCCTTTTCAAACATGGTAAGTTGCTGTCAAAATAAAAACAAGATCATTGGGAATCTTCTGAAAGCTGCTCAGAGAGATGGCTCTTAGCATACATCAATGCCTCTTGTCTTTCCCCTGCCTACTCAATTGTGCTGTGTGTGAATAATTTAGCAGAGTGAATTGAAACTCTGTCAGGCCACCAGAGAGACAGAGCACATTCTGCAAACATGGGGAGGGAGCATTAAATGGTTGCACTTTACTTCTGCACTGTCTCTGTTCTGAGCTGGCCTGCTGTCCAGGGGAAGGGCTTGTGGTAGACAAAGCTGGTCTGATGTGAGCAGAGATTAGTCTTCCTGAGCAACACTGAACTGCCACTGGGACCAGAATCACAAAGCTTGGATTCTTCCCATCTCATGCTCACATCCAGCATTGCCTTACTGCACTCAAGTGTTTGAAGGCTGTCAGAGAGAGGAAAACCAAGCACAGGGAGTGGAATCCATGCTGGGTGAATTTGAGCCATGCTTCCTCAATGAGCAGTGATCTCAACAACCTCTGAACAGCATTTTCCCCCTGCTCCTAAAACAGAGCTTGGAAAGACATTCTGAATTTGATTTCTTTTTTCTGTGCTTGAACACTGTGGCCAGGCCTGGGTCATAAAGATACATTCCCAGTTGTCATGTTCAGAGTCTTTGATTGCAGCAAGACACTAAGATGGATAGCTTTCTCTGTGCCGTCATCTCTAGGGTAAACAAGAATGGCAAATGGGTTGCCCAAACAGAAGCCATAGCACACTCTAACTGGTCACCAAGTAAGGTGCAGGATCAAGACTCCATGGTCTGCCCTGGGACATGGTAGCAGGTGAATGTAGATACAGCAATTCCTAATGCTTTAGCAAAGGGAAATTTAGGAACATTGTTTCTTGGCACTGTAAGAAGGGAGCTCTGACTCCTAAGCCAAAAGTCTGTTTTTCATGAGTAGGCCTTGTATTCTTTTGTACTCTCTTATTCTTCTATCTGTAGGTTTAGTGCTGATCTATTGCAGCAGTGCTAGAAGCAACAGTATTTACAGTCCAGCAGCTTACTATTTTTCAAACAGATCTAAAATATGACTAGTAGAAACAGTGGTATGATTGGTGGGTTTGGTTTTTTTTTGCTTTGTTGTTTCCAGTGATGGTAATGTAACTGAGCAGGTGTCTGTAAATATTTCTTTTTGAAAATATTAGGAATTAGATAGTTTGTTCGTTGAAAGAGCTGGGCTGGTAAGTGGCTGTGAAGGACAGCAAACATCAAAAGAAACCTTCATTTTTAGTTTCTGTTAGTTGTTTGCATCTAGCATTGACAGCAGCTTACAAGATGAAGAGTTGACCCAGTTTCTCCTGTATGAGGAATTACATACCATGTCCTTGAAATACCAGCATTTGAAAAGAAGATCCATCAGTTCTGCATGTATTTCTAAACTTCAGTGCTACATTTATTTAGCAGAGATTAAGTATTCTTGCTGTTTAGTGTCCAAGGTTTTTCTTGATTAGTGTTCATATAACACCTGCATCTTATGTTTATAGAAGATTAAAATGCTTCTTGTTCTCTAAAATCATGTTCCTGCACTTCTATTGGATTTGGGGTAAGAATCTGAACACTACTTCTTTCTTTTTCTTGCAGGCTTTGTCATCGTGTCTAATCTTACCAGGAGATACCACTGTCATAAGTTCTTCATGGGATAATCACATGTGTGTATTTACTTCCTTTTGACTTTATTGAATTGTGTGGAGTGCCTTGGTTGTTATGTTTGTGGGTTTAGATAATGATATAGAAATTCATTGTTAAAACAGTGTCTGTTTTCTATTTTTTTCCACTAGCTTTCTGTTAGAAACTACAGAAGCAAAGTTACTTTACTTAGAAAAAAAAAGTTTATGAAGGTGGAATGGTTTTATAACCTTTTCCTGTTAGATATTTTTATTCAGTTGCATTTGGAAGACAGCAAGACATCCTAATGGGACACGATGATGCAGTCAGTAAGATCTCTTGGCGTGATGGGCGTTTATATTCTGCGTCTTGGGATTCCACTGTGAAGGTTTGTAGATGGGTTTGTTACACTTCCTTAACTATTTATAGCTAGCACTTTATAAAATTCAGCTGGCCAAATGCTTTGGGGTATATATTCCTGCTGTACTAGAATAATAACTTAGCTAGTATCAGAGTAAGCTTATTTCTAGAATATCTTCTTCATTTACCTTTATCTCAACTGTTTCAAAGATAGTGTTACTTTTCAAGAAAATCCATTCATTCTAACTTATTGTAAACAGGCGGTTTTGAAGGCAAACTGTACTTGTTGGAGGAACTGGAATGTCTTGACTTTGACTGGTGATTCTTTTTCCTGAGTGGAATAGGCTTCTAAAATGTTTAATAGTTTTGTAGTTTATGTTCTTCAGCTAAGGAGACCAGAAACTTGCTAATATAGAGCATGCCTACTGTTAGGTGGAAAGATAATTTGGAACTAGAGACAGAAAAGAATTTTCCAAAGCCTTGTGTGTGGCTTTTTGGTAAGTACACACATTCAGTGCAGTGATATACCTGTGCTTAGGTGGGCCCCTGTAGGATATCTGGGATCAGCATAGTCATGTTTAGTACATGGCTCTGCTTAGGGTAAATGAGTTCAGGAGCCATTTGCTGGTGTATTCTGCCATGTAGGCAAGGCCCACAGTGAGCACAAGAGATTCTCTGTATCCTGAGAATTCAGAAGAAACTCATCAGGGGTTATTCTAATGCTTCCTTGAGCAAACTTAACTGTCTGTGTTGTAGGTGTGGCACTGTGTTCCTGGAGAGACCTTGAGCAATAAAAAACACCACTTTGAGCTGCTTGCAGAATTAGAGCATGATGTTAGTGTAAGTATGTTGGTATTCTATCTTAGAATAAGAAAATTAATTGCTTGTTTAGAATCAAAATCATGACCTAGTGGTAAAGCACAAGGATTTGGTTAGGGGGCTAAGAAGACATGTTTTGGGAAATATGTATAGGGACTTTTTGTTTAATTTTGCGTTATTCTTTGTCTGTGTCCTGTACTAGTGTCCCCTGCTTCCTGAGTTGACAGGTCCTCTTTGGGGAACTGAAGCAACAGAGGTTGAAGTTTCTCTGTATAAACAGAGGTTTCTTAATTTGCCTTCCTCAGCTTGTATTTTCCTATGGGGGCAGGGAGGTCTGGGGTGCGTTTTTTTGTTTGCTTCTTTGGTTTTGGAAGCAGACTAATCTTTTTCAGATATTTTGATTGCTACAGCTGCCCCTTAATGTAAAAAGCAAAAGAAAAAATTTCTCTGAGTTGTTTACTGTACTATAAAATATCTTAGTGAATATCTCTATAAATATATAAACACATTGTGTGCAGTGAATCATAAATGTGTAACTGCACACTTTGTTTATAGCCTCTAACATCAGTCTAGTTAGATATTTAGAATTACTGTGTTCTAAACCTTCTTAACAGTTTCTTAACAAGTCACAAGGTAGGCAAATACTGAAACAGTTCTGATAACACTTAAGAACTGTACTGCAGAGAATTGGAAACAACTGATGGGTAGGAAGTTTTTTAAAAGTAAAGAATTTCACCCTTAAGGGTAAAGTCTTAAATGGAGAATACGGGAACTAAAAATAATCTGAAATGTCACCTAGCATTTCTGATTCTGCAAACTACAGGCATTTTAAGATATCATCAAAACAACCTATTTTTTACTTTTTACAGTCTGGATTTTCCGTAGTTGTACCTAATTAAGAATGTTGCAGAATTAAACTAAAAGCTTTTTGTAAATAAAATATCATCTGAGGGACAATGGGCTTAGTTCTGTGTATGTTTAAAACCTGTCTCAAGATGGGTTCCGTGAAAGAATAGGAAAATCATGGAATGTTTAACTTCCTAGGTGAATACAATCGACCTTAATGCTGCAAATACTATACTGGCATCTGGAACCAAAGACGGTACCATTAGTGTTTGGGATGTTACTACAGCAACAGTGTTACACCAGTTGTCATGTCATTCTGGGACTGTATTTGATGCTGCTTTTAGTCCTGGTATGTTGGATTTGAGTTTTTAATATGCACCTTTGGGAATTTCGAAGGGAATCTTATTCCTGATACCATGCAATACCATGTAACTGGAATCACTACTGTAAGCGGGATGGCGAGATGTTTTGGATTGCCACACATCTCCATTATAAACAGTTTAATTGTGCACAAGGCTGTGCTAGGCTGTAGACCAGTGGTCTAGACTCTAAACCAATCTTGTTCATCATTGCTTGCCTAGAGAGTTAATTTGCAGTAAATTATTTATAGACAAGTAGGTCAGGCAATGTCACATCCAACACGCTGTATCACAGACTGCTTTGGTAACAAGAACCGAATATCTAAAGATGCTTTTTTTGTGTTTGTTTGCTTTCTTCTTTTGTACAGACAGCAGACATCTACTCAGCACAGGAGAGGACTGTTGTTTTAAAGTAATAGATGTACAAACTGGAATGCTTATATCTTCTGTAACCACTGACGAGCCACAGAGGTAATGCTGAGAACGTGCATGTTACAAAGCTGCAAAGCCAAGTTAGCTAACTGTGGAGATGGTGATAGCAGAGTGGAAAGAGCACTAATGCCAGCAACTTTGCTTTAGTGGATTACTTTTTAGAGTACAAACTCTGACATTCTAGCATGTTGTGTGCATTATGATCAAGCTTTCCAAACTGGGAAAAAAACCAAACAAATATCTAAGAAAATAATTATTTTGGGTTTTTTTTCAAGAAACATTAAAGTCCATAAAAAATTGTGACAGCTAGAGCTAACCAGCTCTTCCAGCAGCTGAGCTATGGAAATGTCTAGCAAGGAGACAGTTCTCTTATTTAAGTCATATCTGTCACTATTACTGATTTATTTTTTTAATCTTTTCTTTTTATTTCAACAGTCTTGAGGAAAGATTGGCTGTTGCAATTAAAGACTGATAATTTTTTTCCACAAAGTTACTGTTTCAGGAATATGAAGTGGAAGAAGTGAAAGTGGTGGCTCATGAGAGTACTGGGATATCATATGTATATGTAGCTGACTGGGTCGTTTTCTGTTCTGGAAATATGTTTCATCCTTCTGTGGGGAGAAGGTTTGGCTGGATCTGGGGCAGTCAGAGAAGCCAGTTTGGGTCATGACTGTTTAAAATGATTCGGGAATAATGTTTCCAGAAAGACTGTGTTAAAGGGTAGAGTTTCATTCGGTACTGTACCTCTGTTTTCAATTCTTATTTGACTTAGTTTGGAAACGTTTGGCTCTCATTATACAAAAGCTTGACATGAGCTGATTTCAGACTTACTTGCAGGTGCTTCAAGTGGGATGGAAACACCATCTTATCGGGAGCTCAGTCTGGTGAATTACTGATTTGGGACCTTCTTGGAGGAAAAGTTACTGAAAGAATCAAAGGACATACAGGTATGCCTGAACTATTCCTATTTGCAAAATTAATGGAAGATTCCTGTTTTTCAGCTTTATTAATTGAATATTAACTAAGTAATAACTGAAAAATTTGGGGAGCCATCTGCTCAGCCAGTGTTCCTGATATTAGGGTTACCTGGAACACCAGAACTAAAAGTAGGTCCACATGAGCCTCCTAGGAGATGTAATAAAAACGGAGGAATATTGCTGTTTACAATACTGGCCAAAGGGAAATGACTTTCAATTTTTCTAATTCCCACAACATCTCAAAAGTCAGCATTTTTCTACCTCATAGCCCTCAAAGCATTGTATAGACTGTACTGTATCTTTTGTCACAGTCTGTCCAGACTGAGTCTAACAACAAATGGAGTAAAGTTCACTAGAGAAATAGTTTTAGATGGGGATGTATGTGTATAGTCTTACTACATTAGCAACCATTAGCTGTGTGAAGGAGAAAAACTTCTCGCTTTTATTTCATTAAGGTTTTTAAGGCTATTTAACTAAGAGCAGTTGTTTCAAAATTCCCCACTGTAAGCTTGTACTCTGGAACTTGGCTTGTGTAGAGATCATTCTGTAGCTGGGGAATCTTTGGAAGTGGGCTTCTAGGCATATGGTACAAGATGTAAATACATTTTTAACTTGAGAAGTCCTAATGGCAGAGCGAAAAGTTCACTTTCTACAGGAATTCTTTTCCTAGCGTGCCACCTGCATTCCTCACTGCAACTGATGTTGTCCCTCTATAGTACACAAAGACAGCTGAGGCAATGGAGTGTGAGATAATTGCTGTGAATAGGAGCAGCCACCTAGAAGCCTACTAAAATTCTTTTTAGCATATGTGGTGTCACTGTAATCCAGACATGATCAGACAAAGATCAACTCTCTTAAGAAGATCTGTTCTGTCTCCCTTAGTACCACACCCATTTGCATTTGGATTTACTTGTTTGTTGTTTGGGTTTTTTTCCCAGGTGCTGTAACAGCCATGTGGATGAATGAACAGTGCAACAGTGTTATTACAGGAGGGGAAGACAAACAAATCATGTTCTGGAAACTGCAATACTAAGTGCCTTTCCCTCCAGCCGTTTAAAGGAACTCTAATTTTAAACCAAACCTTTTAAAGGAACTTAACTGCGTGCAATGATGGTTGCTGAAGTTCAACCCAATAGGAAGCTTTGTTTAACTACAACTTTCTATGTTACGGTGACTTCACTGAGAGCTCTTAACTTCCATAGCATATGCATTTGTTTTTCATGGACTATCATACTGAAACTGCTTGTCTAAAGTGGTATCTGATATTAAATTAAAGACCTATTTTTCTGTAATTAAAGAGCTCTTAACTTGCAGTCGTTTGCTTTACATAGAATGCATCATGGCTTGCTGTTTGAACTGGTTTGAAAGAAGCAGCATTTGATTCTTAATTTAAGCCTTTTAGGACATGTGCAGCTTCGTGTCATGTCTCATGACATAGTGCATGTACCTCTTGTGTTACAGTCAACCTTCCTTCTTAGTGAAGATGCATGTGATTGTAAATACTGCTTGGAACACCAAGGCAGCTGCTGTTCTGAGCAGTGGTCAGTCTGGTCTGCTAGATAGCCTTCAGCTGTGGCTATTTGCAAAGGCATAGAGCAAAATAAGAATATATTCTATATTGCATTTTCCTGCTGAAAAACAACACTAATGTATTGGCCTGGAAGACAGACAAACATAAAACTGATTGCCTAACAGAGAACAGTTACAGATCCATGTACTGATATAAGTATTCCCCTAATCCTGTGCCTTAAGTTAGTCTTTTATGCTCTGTTACTGCTGCCTTTCATCACTTGTATTACTATCATTCTCTTAGTAATCCAGCATTTTCATGTTTTGTTTAGTGTTCTCAACCACTTTCAACTCAAATCACCTTTGAGACGGAATTTAAATACAGCATTTAAAAGAGCTACAGCTCCTGGGCTTATCCTGATTTATTCTGGGTTACTCACTTAACCCAGGGACAAAGCAGTGTTGCACAAGGATTACTTTCTCTGGAGAACTTCAGCGTATCATTTCCTGGGAGGAGCTTTTCTGAAGTGAGAGACTTGAAATAGTATTTAAATGGTTTATTACAGCAATAAGCATTTGCAGTGGTGGTGTTGCCTGAGTAAGACCCAAGATCAGTACTTATTTCTCTGCTGGTATTCTCCACTGTGGGTGTTGAGGTGCCCTGTCAGTGTGTCCAGGACAAGCATTCTTCTGAATTATGTTCACTCAGTCCTCTGTCTGTAGATACCCTGCCTTGGGTTTGACACCCAGTGCCTGTTCCAGAGCACAGCCCTGTCTCTGGCATTGTAAAACAAACAGCCTGTGGTTACAGGCTGTTCTCTCAATCCCCTGATCTTATATTTTGCTGGAGTATGAACTTACTTTTCAGTAAGGCAATGGTATTAAACCAAACTGGTATTTATTTCAGCTGCACTACTCACTTGGCTTAGCAAATAACTGAATGTTTATGTAATGGAGGAGTGTGTGTGGGGAAGGCACATGGGGCAAAAGAATAAGCTGTATCACACATTCCTGCTGGTACCAGTCTCAGTCTTGCAGGAGAATGTTTGGTGTCTGCACAGTTTCTTTACCTCTTGGTTTATTTATTTCCCAAAAATATCTGTGTCTAGGCAAAGAATGTGATTTTTCTACACTTGCCTGAAAACGTGGGGGGGGATTGTCCTTTGTCACTAGGGGTCCTCCTGCTGACCTAAACCAGAGGAAAATGACCCTGAAGATGTAACCCCTCAGTTTCAACTTAAACTGCCTCAGAGAGGACATAAACTTAACTTTCTGTTGGTTAAATATGGATGCATGCTGTGCATAGCTCTTGAGTGCATCTGAGGTTTACTTTCGGCTGTAAAGGATGCTCACAAAACAGCTATCAGCCAGCTTCTTCATCACCTAAAGCAGCCACAGCTTTTAAAGAGGGGGAAAAATCAAGTTAAACTCATTACTATGTTAGTGTGTTGGTTTGGGTTGGTTTTTTTTAAATTGTATGGTATGTGTGCAAGGAACTACATATAGACCACTATTTCCTTGCAGCTTAGCTCAAATTTATCTATGTATATACACTTAAGCATTAAGTTACTCTCCAATGCTAGGTAATTTTTGCCTTAAAGCAAGAGGTTTTTGATTATTCTTTCACTTCTGGTTGCTACATGCTATAGCTGGAAGGAAAACACTAAGTACTTGTACTGAAGTTCTACCTGTCTGTTATTTCCCGCAGATCTCCCCCTTAGTTACAGCTATCTGTTCGATAACAAAAAGATAAGTATTGTTTTCTTATGTTCCCCCAACGTGGTTTTGTCTCTGTTTACCTTTTTTACTTTTAGTTTTAGACAGATTTGTTTTTATTAAGCAGTTTATGTGGCCAAACCCCACTGATCAACCTGTAAATAAGGAGTTTTAAAGGCAGATTAGGTATAGAACTGGCCTCTGCTGACTCATCTGATCCTAAGTAAAAACTGATTAGGGTTCAGAGATCAGCATTTCAGTATGTTTGTTTGGGATTTCTCCAAGGATCTCATAGCTAAGCCAAGGCCCTCAGAGCTGACTGCTGCAGGCCACAAGTCCTGTGCCTATGAGGCTGAATTATACCAATGTTAGATGAAGTCAGCAATTACTGCCAGTTCATACTTGCCAAAGTGGTTCCAGGGACACATAATTCAGTAACCAAACAGTCCAATTAAAATTACTCCCAGGATAAATTTGATCACCACTAGAGCCTGAAGTGGTATGATGGTTTTTCTCTTGATTACCATAACTGAGAAATAGAGAAACAGGAATCTACACAAGGCTTTTCGTGACAGGCAGAGCTGAGCTTCCACTGCTAAACTTCAGTCATCCCAGGAAGAGCAGGTCTGTGGCTCAGATCCACAACTGAAGTTTCCAACCCTTCCCCCATTAGTGCTTCTCCTGCAAACTGGAAAAGCTGCAATTAACTACACATGCCAATAAGAGACTGGCAGATGAGACTGTTTATTGCAGACTGCCAACCTCTGAAGTGTTTCCTTTCTTCTTGATGTGATCTCTTATAAACATCTTTTGAAGTATTATCTCCCTTAAATGGACAAGCAAGTAAATAATTAAGATACTACCCTTCCCAGACCAAATCTGGATCCAGGTCAGTTCTGAAGGAATAGTTGAACTGATTCCCCAAATCCATCTTAGAACAAGTAATACCTATACTAAACTGATGTTCTGTGCTAAATTGTGTTAAATTGGTATTTAACTTCAGATCACTGAACTTTAAGCTGAACACACCCATGATCTGTTGGGGTGGCTTGACCCCAACCAGCAGCTGAGCCACTCCAGAGTTTCCTCCCTCACCCTGCCCACAGCAGGATGGGTAAGAGAATGAGAGGAGCAAAAGCTAGGAAAATTTGTGCATGGCAAGAGATGTTTTACTAAGTGAAGGGAAAAAATAATATAAAAAATTGATGCAAAGGTAATCACTTTCCAGATGCCACCAGCAGACTCAAGCCCAGTCTCCAAGCAACAACTGCTTTGGAAAGATTCCCCCCAAATTATTGCTGAGCATAATGTCAGAGGGTGTGGGATTTTTCCTTGGTCAGTTTGGGTCAGCAGTCCCAGCTGTGCTCCCTCTCAGCCTCCTGCCTCCCTGAGCCTGCTCTCTGGGGGCAAGGGACAGAGGGAGAAGCAGGAAAGGCCTTGACATACTCAGCAACAGCAAACACACTGGTGTGTTATCATCCCTGCCCTGGTCACAAGCCTCAAGCACAGCACCACACCAGCTGCTACAACAACAGTTAACTCCCTCACAGCCAGACCCAGCAACCTGCAGACAGTTTTCAAATTAAATTCTAACTAACTCTACAATTAGCATGTCTTGTAGCTGGCTTATATTGGAAGGGGCCTTAAAGATCACCTCATTCCAGCCCCTCTGCCAGGGGCAGGGACACCTTTCACTCGATCAGGTTGTTGAGTCCCATCCAGCCTGGCCTTGAACACTTCCAGGATGGGGCATCCACAACTTCCCTGGGCAACCTGTTCCAGTGCCTCACCACCCTCCCAGTGAAGAATTTCTTCCATTAAGCACATCTTGTTTAAAGTATCCCAGAGCTATCCTTCTAAAACATGTCAATGTCACAGGCACTGAGCTTATTTAGATATTTTACACTCTATTCCCCCTCTTCATTGTTGCCTGCAACTGACCTCAATAAAACAAGCCTTTACTCATCTTAGATATGCACACACACAGGATCTAAAGTTTCAGTCATTTATTTGGTTATGCCTGAATCCTTAAAAGAACGTGGTTAAGGCGAGAGATAAGCATATTAGTTACAATTTGTATAACAAGTGATAAAAAGATTTGAGTATCTGTACACTACTTTAATTACGTTTACTTACTGACTGATGCCTTGAGCTATATTCAGCTTAGCTGGCATTCTTGTGTAAACAGTATTTACTAGAACAAAAAATTAACTAAGACTAGTCATACTTCTAAAACTATTTCAAATCTACTCTTGCAAACAAAAAGCAGTAAAAATACTCATTTGTCTTCGACATACAAAGCGCAGCATTGTCCTGGGTAACAACATGTAACTTTGCAAGTGATACCTGGTTCCTTTAGTTGCAATGGCTTATAGTAGTAGTAAGCTAAATCAGAGACCTATGAAAAGAAGTCATAACACAATTGGAATTTCACATTTGTCAAGCATGTAAGGCTACGAGTTTTACAGTGTGTGAATAAACGAGATATGTTGAACGGTAACATTCCCAGCCATTATAGATGCAAATGCTTGATGCAGCATATCTTCTCTCAGCCCCCAGAAAGGCTCATGTGCAGAAGAAAGATCACTGAGTATAATAGCCCAAGTTTAGTGGAATCATCATTATATATATGTACACACAGATCCATGGTGCAAGTTTAGACTTCAGGAACAGAGTGATCCATCAGGCTTTTCATGATGCTGGTTGCCATCCTAAAAAAAAAGGAAAAGGCACTCAGTTTTGTCAGACAGCTACAGAGGACCACTAAAGTTTCTGCTCACTGTATCTTTACCATTGCTAGCCCTTTAATACAAATTAAAAGCTGGACTTTTACTCCACTATTTCTGAGAACAAATACTTTGCTACAGAAAGCTGCACCAAAGTGCACATACAGAAGAAAGAGAAGCCCACAATAATCAAGATTTCTCTTAGTACCTGAGCTATACTGTCAATATCTTTTGGGATATGGGCATGTGTGCAGAGTACTGTCCCAAGCACAAGGGAAGGAGGGCAGGGGGAAAGGAAGCTGTTACACTGAAAACTGCCTTGTAGAAAGAGCAGACCAAACCAAGGGGGTTAAAAAAACAAAAAACAGGAAAAAAGACTCAATTATCCCTGAAGTGTTATTAATTTCGAGAAACTTCAAAAACATATTTTTGCAGGACAGATTTAGCTGTAGAAAGCCACTGTTGCCAAAGGATTAGAAAAAGCCCAACTATATCCTGCCAAGAATCATGTTTACGTCACCGGAATTAGTTGCACTAGAAACATTTTAGTTACAAGGTAACAAATACTTGTGGTATCCACATAACTTGAAAGTTCTCAGAAATTCAGGCTTAGTCAAAATATGTTTAGAAAAGGGTTTTTCCAGACAGGAAAAGGCAAAGGATCATTACTAACATATGAATAAGTTAAAAACAGAAACAACACACACAGTTTGAGCAAAACAGATTAAATAAATTTTCAGACTCCCTGCTATCCCCTCCTCCAGTCTTCATGTAAAGTTTGTAATTAGATCTTAGTGAGTGCGTTTTATAGTCACTGTCAACTTGATTATAATTAACACCACGGCTGCTTTTTATTACCTACCTCTTTATTATATACTCATAAATACTGGAAGGCATCACAGTAATGGTCACTACATTTCCAGCTGTTGCCAAGATGTCTGCAACCTGGGGGTCCTGTTATTAAACAAAAAGTTATATGAGCAACACAACTCGAGCTGACCAATAAAGCAGCAGTTCAAGAGCTTCTTCTAGACACATTTCATGCGACTTAAGGGACCCACAACTACTTGCTTGGAATCTTTAACCTTCAGGACAAATCACTGAACCTGCAACGCCACTTCATAGATACTTGATAAGTATTTCACATGAACTGACTAGAGAAGGGTCACAGACATGCTACACAGAATTCCTGCTAAAGCTTGAGGCAGGCTGGCAGGAGGAAGCTTATTCTTTGTTTTGCCAGCAAAGTTAGACTACAGATAAAAACTGAGGGTCAGACACACCAGCAGAGAGAAAGAACGAGTTGCCCTCCCTAGCAATACAGAACTGCAAAGAAGCCTCAAAACATGTATGTCTCTCCCATCAAGTTACCTCTCACGACTGACTTTCTTGTTTTTTATGAACATTAAACAATATATTACAAACTTTTTTCCTCTCCAAAACACAGACACTTTATGCACATGAAAAGCTCCCAGTTCTCCACACGCACCACATACTACTTATTTTACCTTCAGTCCAATTACATTCTGGCCATTGATTTCACAGATGTTGTGCTCTGTAAGAAGTCCATTTCTCGCAGCAGAACTGTCTTTCACTATTGAGGTTATTTTTCCATTCTTGAATATGAAGCCAATATGCCCTGTGCTGTCCTTATGCATAGTAATAATGCGTTCAAAAGGTCTAAAGAGACATTTAAAATACAAAACAATGCTTTCAGTCTACCAAACCACAGAAGGAACCACATGCTATTTTAGCATCTTTGGCTTACAAAAAGTAACTGTACTCTGATTCATACATCAGCTATAATGAAAAGTACTTGGGTTTAACTTCAGTTTGTTAATATTGTTACATCAATATACAGCTGTTTATAAACCTTATCTGTTTTCCCTGTTCGACAGACATTCTGCTCCATCTGGATTAATAACACGAAGATCCCATAAAACATCCACCCACACACCACCACAAACACACACGAATGTCCATTAAAAATTAAGTTTTCTCTACAAATGATATAAGATAGATAAAATAAACACAGGCATTTTTAACAACTGTAGGTAGACCACAGGATTCTGGAGTATAAGGCTTCCCCAGCAACATTTCTACTGCTTTACAGACAATAAACCTTTAAACTGTGTCTTAAAAAAGCAGTAGATATAGGAAGGGGGTGGGGAGTTGGGCATAGAAGTGGTAGGTACAGCAGGGAATCTACCACCAGAGTATTTTGATTCAATACATGGTAGAAGTAGCTGCCCTCCACTGGGTCAAATTTGGTTCTTACCAAGAATAAACCTGGAAAAGGCTTTGAGAATATACCTAATATCAAGTATCCTCTGTCTTCTTACAGCCTGCAGACCTTAAATTGAATCTGTGACCTGTTGTTACTACATAAAGCTAGCTACAAGCCCGTGATTGAATACAACTGAAAATCTGTATTGGTTCATCAAGCATACTGTTAGTAAAACTGGCATTAATTCATATGTAAGCAGAGTTCACAAGAAAACTACCATGCTAAATAAAAAGCAAATTTGTCCATTAATACAGCAAATATTTTGGTACTACATACATAATGGCCCGTCTTCAGGAACGAAGAGCCGGGGAAGGTCCTTACCCGCATATGCAGATAAGGCCTTCGAGCCTGCGCAGTGGATTTTTTAGGTG
>JAWWES010000081.1:113600252-113622674 GCA_035583135.1 Lophotriccus pileatus | reverse complement strand
GGATTGCCTTAAGGGCTAACGAGCTCCATCTGCCCGGGGAGCTCCCTGACCGGGAATCGAACCTGGGCCTCAGCGGTAACAGCACCGCGTCCTTAACCACTAGACCACTGCAGGCTCCCTATTTTGGTACTATTGTTGTTTCATTTAGTATAACCAAAAGTCATGTTGTTAAACTCTGAAGAGTTCTGTGCTATTTTAAGGTTAACCTGTGTTATCACTCACTAGTTTATCTTGGAAAAACATTATGCCTCATCATGCCCAGGAAGTTTACAAGTTAAGAACCATTTTGATTGTTCCCCACAAACATTTCTGAAGATCTTTATTGCTAAGTACATGGATGAACAGATTTTGTTATGCCTGCAGTCCTGCTAAAGCAAGGGGATACCCAAGCCCCACAGAATTCCTCCGAGATGGATAATGACAACCCGTATCTCCAGTTGGCTTTACCTGTCCCGGATGATCATGGAAATCCTTTCTGCAGAAGCCTGTTTCAGAACCTTATGAGCTTTATCAGAACTCCATCCTGCACAGTTTTCACCATTGATCTGCAGAACTTGGTCCCCAAACCGCAGACCAGCAAGGGATGCTGGAGAGTTTGCCTGAACTAACTGGACAAATATACCCTGCAGAAGAGACAAAAAAAAAGAGGAGAGGAGATGAACTTCTTCCTTAAAGATGAAGACCAGTGACTGAACACACGGCCCCTTAAAGTTTTCCATTCTCTATGCAATACCAGCCAAACAGAGAGAAGGACTTGCTAATTATTATTAAGGGGCATTTTTAAAGCATCAATCTGTTTAGAGATGTGTTTAGAAGCCTGACAGATAATTAATGCTAGAATAAAGTTTGAAAATGAGCAAATCTGTTCTGTATAGATCTCTAAACAAAAAAAAACCCAACAATGCTGAACATTAGGTACTGCCCAGTATTTCCACAAAGACAGAGGCAAGAAGTCCTGAACTTCTAAAAGGTATCACAGCAGCTATGCAAGGGCAAGTTCACGTTCTAAAGCAGAAGAAAAAAACAATACAATTATTTTTCAGGTGGTATAAAACACACGGCACTAAATTGCCACAGTAAGTTGAGATCTGAGTCCAGACAGCTGGAAGTCTAGTTACGGATCTAATGAAGGACTAAAATTCTGCTACTGGAAAACACTACACAGAAGACAATTTTGTGACTATACAGTAACTTGACTGCTAATTTAGTCCAGCAGTAAGATCTCTAGAGGCAAAAGAGCAAGCTTCTACACTTACATTGTCAACAGATTTTAGGCGAAGTCCAATTTTGCCATCTTGATCTTTACACAGAATTGCTTCACGGATGCCTTGCTTAATTTCTGCTCTGCGAATTCCAATATCATTTCCAGTCACTGGAGCTACCATGTAATTAGTAGAAGGCCGTGTTACCAGTTGCTGATTAAAACAAAACAGCCAGACAACTTAGTTTCAACTCTGAAAAACAGGTACATGTCAGTTTATATGCACTAATATTTACAAAAAACAGCACAACACCAGCTCTCCCCCACCCCCTCCCAACACTGGAAACATAAAGCTCAATTTAAAACCAGATTAAAATAGGCACTGTTATTTACAACAATTCACCACTCAGTCAAGTATGGTACTTAAGACAAATAACAGTCTGCTCTCTAAAATGCTAGATACACATTTAGTCTTCACACTTTTGCTTTCTAAAACATGTTTGATTGGTACCTACACCCTGTGGCTGAGCAGCTGCTGCCACTGGGAAGTTTCTCTGCACCTCTTCCTCACTGAGGCTCAGGCCCATATACTGAGAGAGTTCTGGATACAATCTGGGGTATAAGCCTATAGGAGAGAAACAAAACAATAATAAATCAATACATGTTGGTTTAACAGAAAGAGCAGTCACTGCTTTTATGTGTACAATTACTTCAACAAATCCTGTGCTATTTTAATTATTTAACTGGAAAGTTATGAGAGAAAACCCAATTGAATCAGGACTGGTTTAGAAGAGCAACAAAAAAAAAGTAGCATTTCTGAGATAAAGAGTTTACAGAGAACTTTCAGTTTCAGTTACTCCGTTCATCCTTTACAGCACAAACGACGTAAGACATGAGGTGGCAGGTTCCAAAACCAACACTGTGCTCAGCCCATGACGACATGCCCGCCCTTCAGAGCTCTTGGGCAATTAGTAGGAAACTGTTCTCCCTCCTACCCCCAAACCAGGTGTGCTGAAGAACACACACACAGACTTTCCACCAAGTTCAAAACAGCGCCTGCAAGAGGCATCCACGCCCAGGATATTCCAGATCCCAGGCATGGGAGGGTTTCTACAGAAGTCTGCTGGCTATAAGGTCAGCTCTACAGGCTGCTGAGTCTTCATAAGAAAGCAGCTGTCATTTTCTCACAGCTTCAAAATAAAGGGGCTTTCGACATGCCTCTCAACAAGAAAAACCACACAGACCTTAAAACATCCCTCCATACCCAAGAGGAGTGAGGTGCAGGGAGAGGAAGGAAAGCAAGCTGAACTGACAGACTTGTCAGACCTTGAGTCGAACAACTCTGGAAATAAGGTTGATATTGCTCTTGACATGTCACAGATCATTAACCGGTGCCATTAACAAGTGGCAGTTATGAGAACACTTGAGTCCACACAGCGTTCTCACTGAAGAAGTGTGGACAGAAAAGGCTGCTTGGACAGAGAGGTGGTGCAAAGCATCACTTCAGAAGCAAACACCTCCCCAGTACACAAGACTTAGGTTTCTAGGGTTCATTTATGGGTACATGTATAAAAAGAGCTATTAGAAGCTGCTTGACCAGGAATGGTCAAATTTTCTGGGAAGGAACAAGGGTTACTGCAAGATGAATGCCAGTACAAACAACAGACTTCTTTCTTCTTTAATATACTGCTTCATATGAGAGCTCTGACCATATGAGATCTCTGGACTAATCTATTAGATTGTAGTTTCAGCAATATTGATTAATAAGCTTTTCATGAATGAATCTTCTATTTTTGCTTGCTTTTTCAAGCCCATAGGATGATACACAGCACTGCACAAGATTTCTGCAGCTACCCAATTTTTCTGTTTTGTTCTCCATTAAAGACAACAACATATGATGCATCTTTATTGGCTGTATTACATTCTCATTTAAAATAGAGAGAGCTCCAAATAGCAGAACATATCCAAAAACTCTTGATGTTGAACAGTCTCCTGTCTCTGCCAGGACAGAGGAATTTCCAGGGGGCTTGGCACATCCTATAGATGATGCAGACCTCCCTTCATTTGGAATACATTGAATGATTAATCACTCTACAGCCACACACAGTTTCTGAGCAATTCACACACAAGCTGATGTCAAAATTATGCCTTTGCATCTGCCGGCCAAATAACTACATGAGAATTCAAACTCTGGACAGCAGAAAGGACGCTGCCAAGAAGGGACTGCTGAAGCAATACCAAATCTGGTGTGGTGAGGTTAGGCCAATATCTACTCCAGAAAGTTGCCTCTGGTAGATCCTATCTGGTGAGCTACCCAAACTCCTGCCCTAAAGTCATCTTAGACACACAAGCATCCAGAGAACCGGAGACAAAGTTACATCCACCAAGCTTTAATATCTGGTCCACCAGCATTCTTGACAAGCATTCCAACACTGCTGCTGTCCAGAGGCTTTAGGCCTTTCAGATCAAGCGTAATTTACTAATCCAGAGTTCTGATCTCAAACATACCTTCATGGACGTATATGTGCATGGGAGAAAAGAAGAAATGGGTACAAGTCACTCAGCTTTAGATTAGATGGATTTCCCATCAGACGGTTGATTCCAAAATCTGCTGGAAGCTTTATACTGATTGCAGGACAGTATACTACCTTCCTGGGCATTCTCTGTTGACAGAGGTTTGCATTTGTCTGTCCCTAAGCAAGCTCATATGGAGAAGAATGACACTCAGACACATGCTGACCTTGAAAGATGCAAATTACTTGAAAGATTACAAATACACAGGTTGATAAATAAGGACAACTAGGTGTCTGAGGCAAGAGTTAAAAAGAGCTCAATGGTACCAACAACAAATCTTCTTATAATGTTAGACTCACTTGGAAAAGGTTTCAGAAAGAGACGGGTGAGTGGTTGCCACAACTTCCTTTAATAAGCAAGCACTGTTTTTTGACTCCTGTAGCACCTTACCAAGGTGGGTGTTGGCATTTCCAAAAAGGCATGGTCTTGCCCTTTGTAAACAAGATTACATATTTACAGGTATTTTTGACTGTACTGTTAACTTCAGTACTTCATAACCGCTTTCCACAACATTAGGACACTATACAGTACATGAGCTTACCTCCATCATGAGGAATTGGAGCAGAAGCTTCAGAGAAGATTGCTGGATTAGCTGGATTTGAAGAAAAGGCAGTCTGAGCCTAAAAGCAAAGAAACTCACATATGTTATCTTGTACAAGAAAAACAAAATCTTTATTATGCAGGCAGAAGACTCAAAATTTTGTTTTCTCTTGTACATGCTAGTTACTATTCATCTTGAAGTGCTGAAGTCAATCTCTTTATTTGAAATAAATAGCTTCAATACAACATGCTGTATTGTCACAACTTCTTCAGTAGATCAGCTCGTATCTTCCTCAGAGACAAGGCTACAGTAATAACACAGAGAGGCTTTACCATCAACCTGTTCTGGTTTTGTCATCAAGCAAGTTAAAGAGCCTTAAAGGACTCATTAAACTTGGCTGACAAAGCTTTATAACTAAGTTTTATGGTATGACCTTTGGCAGAGTATTTTGCAATTACTTTTTCAGCTGGATAGCAGCAGTTTTACCTCTTCACCATTTACAGATGTTATTAGTGAGGTCTACTAAAGCCCCTTTCAGGTGTCAAGTTCCACACAATCCAATGCTACTGGTTTAGTATCTTCTGAAAGAAGCGGACCTTCTATGATGTTTTTTCTACAGCGCTTGCCACTACAGTGAACACATAAAGTTTAATTTCTGTGCTGCTGACTGACTCAAAAATATAAGAGACCTTATTTAAGTAAGCCAGTTTCCTTCCTTCTCAATACCTCAGCTACTATTTTTTGGTCTTGTGTAATCATGACCAATGAAAAACAGAGGCCTGTTAAGCGTGATGGAAATAGCTATCCCAATAACTTTCCTGAGGTTGAATGTCAAAGGTGGGGGAGAAATTACTAAATGCACAGTGAAACATCACGCTGAACAGGACACGTAAATCATCTAACACAACGTGACAGACAAATTACTTCATGATGTTAAGGAAATGCATAAAAATAGAAGATTTCTTAGTCCTGTACACTCCAGGAAGTTGTCTTCAGAAAAAGGTCTCACAGCAAGAATGACTCATTATTTAGTAATATCACATGTACTTAAAAGAATAGGTGCCAACTCAAATGAGGGACAAAAAGAACAGGTTAGAAAAATATTTAATGTAACAAGTCTGTTTGTTTTAACCAGCAGTCATCTTAATCTTGCTTGCTTGTTGTTGTGGATAACAGACATCGTCTTTCTGTACTCTGCCCCCTTTTCTTCTAAGATTGCTCTGAGATGTTTTTAAAGAGACAGCATTTTTATAATGCACTTGTTGGGAGAGGCAAATAATTTAGCCTTTGACGCCAGCAGGTCAAGGGAGGTGATTCTTCCCCTCTACTCTGTCCTTGTGGGACTCCACTTGGAATGCTGCATCCAGGTCTGGGATCCCCAGCACAGGAAAGACACAGACCTGCTGGAGAGGTCCAGAGGAAATGATCACTGACATGATGAGAGGGATGGAACACCTCTCCTGTGAGAACAGCTGAGAGAGTTGGGGCTGTTCAGCATGGAGAAAAAAAAGGCTCTGGGGAGACCTTATAGCAGATTTCAGTACTTAAAAGAAAGCTTATAAGAAAGATGGGGACAGACATTTTAGCAGGGCCTGTTGTGATAGGACAAGTTTTAAACTAAAAGAGGGTTGATTCAGACTAGATAAAAAAAAGAAGTTTTTTAAAATTAGGGTGGTGGTGAAGCACTGGAACTGCCTGCCTAGAAAGGTTGCAGATGCCTCAGCCCTGGAGACATTCAAGGTCAGACTGGACTGGGCCCTGAACAAACTGATCAAGTTGAAGATGTCCCTGCTTATTGCAGAGGGGATGTACTAGGTGATTTTTAGAGGTCTCTTATAACCCGAACTATTCAATGATTCTATGAGAAGAATCAGTGAAAATGGAATGGTTACTGATTACATTTATTACAATTTTCAATTGTAATACATAAATCCTAGCAGCTGATCAATAAAAGGACAAGGAAGTACATTCTTGGCTCCAAGCTACCCATTTTTCAGTTCAGCATTACCTAACCATAGATGAAGGACTTTGGTAAGATATGAAGAATAGAGTGGGTGGACACAAAGAGAAATCCCAACATAGCACCCACAACTTCAAAAGCCCTACCTCACACATACAGACACAGGTGAGACAAGGCACTGCACTTTGGGACAGCACAGCAGAGTTAACAAGCTGTTCTATGCAGTTTGCTTGACTGCTTCCCAGTGAGAACAGCAAGGATAGAAGTAGCAGTCACCTTAAAACACAGTATAACTCCTCGCCTTTGCTTAAACTGGGAGGGAACACAAGTTCAGGAAAAGGTAAAATGCTGAAGAAAGCAAGGAAACCCTTTGTGAAATATATTCATGTCAAATTCCTCGTGGATCAAATTTAATCCATTAAAATGCTTTTCATCATTTTGTTTCACAGGTATTTTTTCAGTCCTCATCGTGTCTAATAATAAAACTACCAATATTCTTTACACATAAAGGGGTTTCCACAAATGTGGTAATCTTGGATGTACTGAGAGATTGGGTCACTACCATGAAATAGCCAGTGGACAAGTCTGTGATTCTAGACAGCATTAAGGCAGCCAGTGCTGCTTTTTTTTGGGTGCTCAAATGACCATTAAAGCCTTCTGCCACAGATTTGGACAGTGGAGTGAGATGTGGAAGGTTAATTAGTTCAATCATCAGATCAGAGCTGAAGTATGTGAAGAGACTGACTATATTTGTCTACTTAAGACCAAGTATCTATGGTTCAAAAAACCCAAACATATCAAAATATTGAAGGTCATCCACAGCATTTATGCTTGTTCAGAGTGCCCAACATGAATATAAATTAATATATAAAAATTTAAAAATAAATATATCCAGGCAGTAAATTAGGCATTAATGATATTATATCAAGCTACAAAATAAACAGCTCGTCTTTCCCCTTTTAGAGTACAATGGTAAAACAAGTTCCCAACTAAAATGTCTCCCCTTACCTAGACTAAATATCACCACTATCATCAGAGCTCATCTGTTTTGAAGTCCACCATACCTGAATAACTTTGTCCACCTTCAGATCTTCTAGGGAAGGATAGAGAGACATTTTGATGAAGTCTCACTAGGCAAAGGGAAGACTGAAAAAAAACAAATGGGAAAGCAAACAAACAACACGGTTAGTTGTCAGATATTTACTGAGTTTACAACTTAAAAAAAAAAAGAAACCAAAGTGCTAAATAAATGATCTGTGACTTGCAAGACAGCACTAAAAATATCTGACACTACAGATAAATTCCATTAAGACTGCCCATTTAATCTGTTATCAATAGCAGCCTTTGGGTAATAGGTTTTATTTAATGTACTTAGGACTGTCAAAGTTAAGTCTCAACAATGAGAAAGCCTACACAGGGAAAACCATTTCACAGGAAGCACTGCAAAGACAGACTTCAGGAGGCCAGGATGCAATAATAATGAGGGTTAAGAGGAAAAATCTAATCACACTCCTCCCAACTAGGACAGTATTTTACATAAAACTGCAGAAGCTTTCCCTCTGTTATCCAAACTTTCATCAGTTCTGATATTCCAGTGATCTGGTTTAGGCTGGAAGAGAGATAATGTTCTTCCCAGTAGCTGGTACAGTCCTGTGTTTTGGATTTAGGATGAGAAAAATGTTGATAACACACTTTTAGCCACAACTAAGTCCAGGACTTCTCAGCTTCTCATGCCCTGCCAATGAGAAAGCTGGAGGGCACAGAGTTGGGAGGGGACAGAGCCAGGACAGGTGGCCCAAACTGGCCAAAGGGATATTCCATACCATGTGGCATCATGCTCATATATAAACTGGGGAAGTAACAGGGCCAAGGGCCACTGCTTGTGAACTGGCTGGGTATTGGTCAGCAAGTGGTGAACAGGGGCAATGTGCATCACTCATTTTATATATTCCAACTCTGTTATTACTTTCTTTCCTTCCTTTTCTGTCCCATTAAACTATATTTACATCAACTCAAGGGTTCTCTCCTTCACCCTTCTGATTCTCTCCCCCCCACCCTGCTGGGGCAGGGGAATCCAACAAGCAGCTGTGTGTGGCCCTTAGTTGCTGGCCAGGGTTACACCACGAGATCCAGCAAAAAGCCACTGTAGAGAACTAACTGGCTTCCTATGTCCATTTACAACACAGTAATTACAACAAGACCATAAACCAGGAAAATTCAGTCAGTGGTGAGTTTCAAAACACAGAGACTCCAGGCAGGCTCTCATGTGATGTTAGGAGAGCCCTTTGACAACTTATCAGGAATTACTATAACAAAACAGAGGAGAAGAGAAACCCAAGCAAAACCAAAAAAACATAAACCACTTCACATGATTTTTAAGGCACCACGCTGACATCTAGCTCTGTTAGAACTAGTCACCTGAGGCTTCAGGAAATCCCTTTTTTTCAGAGCTCTTTCAATCACACTCTCCCTGAGATCAGCTGAACTTCTGAAAACCACAATAAAACATTCCACAACAATATATGGGAACATTTTAATAAGGGGAGTAGAGAGGGATAGAAACAGAAAACAACAAAATGTGATACAGTTTTGCAAGTTATAGAAGGCACTGAGAACACAGCGAGGCAGATTTATTAGAAGTTTTTGGTTCGGGGGCTCATTTTCTCATCCAAAGAACAGAGGTCCTTATTCATGCAGCAATTCAGCAAAAATTCCAGACTAAAAGTGACCACTGCATAAATCCTTGAGCTACTGCTTCACTAAGTGCAGATATTAAGTTGATTTCTAAATGAACACCATACACACAGATGCCTAATGTGATATTGCAGTAACACAATGGACATCTCCTCATATTACACTAAGCTCATCAACAGCTTTTATGCATGTTCAGCAGAGTGTCCAACAGCTCCAGTATCATCTCAAACTACAATTAAAACTTGAAAAAAGCATGCAACAAATCTAAACTGTGAGCACGTGGACCGTTATGTTGTAATAATTAATTGCCACTGACATTTTTGACTAACTGATGCAACTAAACCAAACACAGTTAAAGCCTGGAAGCTTTATAAATTAAACATACACATTTAAAGCCCGTTTAAAGTTCTCTTTTAATCCAGCACGGACCTAAAACAACCAAGTGCTATTGCTCATCCCAAATGGGTAACAGCAAATGTAAGCCCAAGTCCAGCAAACCCTGTGTCTGGATGATGCATTCTGCTGCAACACCACTCAGACTCGACATCTTCTGTGCTACAGTTGCCCTCACAGATTCAGGTGCTGGCCCAAGCACTGGCACATGTTCAAAGTGAGTACACCTCCGGTAGCAGCAGGAAAAGAGGGCAGGCTAAGGACGGTGTGTTCCCAAAGGAGTCACCCCACGGCAGGGCAATAAGGGACACAACAGCAGCACTTTGCAGGTGCTCATCTCCAGCATCCGCACAGCAGCAGAGAACAGCACAAGGAGTGCTGGATCCCCTGTTCCAGTGACCAACTTCCATGGTACACTCTGGCCAGCTTTAGTTCTCCACAGACCAGTCTCACGCTGCACGCCATTACCAGTTACATTTGTCACAGACAGGCAACCTCAACCTTCCTCTAATTTATAAGGAGGAGCAACGTTCTTTCTGTAGAAAAGCATTAGCAAAGCTAAACATATGTTAATTCTCAGATCACATATGATGACACTCAAGCAGCTTATCCCATCACTTGACAATCCCCTCCCCAGTCAAGGGCTCACAAACCCAAGTGTTTGTCACCACGGATCTGCTGGGCTGGTTCCTTCATCATAATATCACCAGTTCCTCGTTTTGGTTTTCCAGTTAAATGGACAGAAGAACTGCCACCATTGTAATTGGATTCAGTGAGCTCATAACTCTGCACACAGTATTTTCCATTTCTGCAGCAGCAGTTGTAATACAAATACCTCTCGTCAGGTAGTGCAAGATCCAAAAAAAACAGCGCACTTGGTTTCAAATAAGATTTTTAAATAACAATTGCCAGTGGCAGGGACCACCAGTAACTGCAGGAAGAACTTGCCCGTGGCTTCTGTGGAGTTATTCACAGTTATAAACAGGAGTCTCAGCAGGCACTGTAACAGCTTTAGGCACTGACCACAAAAGGTGAGTCAGTACAACCTTATTTTCTTTCAAAAATCTAAACATCAGAACGTTCTTCCTCGATTATTTCCATACTTCATGTATTGAGGAGCACCAGTGTTCAGGAAAGCAAAAGTGAAAGCCAAAGGAAGAGTGTAGGGGCAAGAGGGGCTGCCATAACCCAGCTAGTGACCTGCAAAACCTGGAATTAAAGACCTCTCCCCACTTCTCAGTACCCTTAGCTGGAAAGACTGACTGCCAATGCCAACACCTCCCACTGAACAGATCCTGTTTGCCAAAGGGAAGTGCGGGGCCACTGGTCGGAGACCTGTGAAAGGCACCACTCGTGACACTCTGAGTCTGCCAGCAGGAAGTCCTGAGGGTGGGAGTGATCCCGAACTCTGTGGCACGGCTGGGAGAAGACGGGCTCCCCGACACGTTCTTCAGCTCGGAAATCACGGAGCTCAACACAACACAGGATCGGCTGAACCCCAACCTGGCCAGCCTGTAGTCACTGCTGCCTCTGAAAGCATCCCCAGCCAATACCGGGGAAGGGGAATAATCAAACCAAAACAAAAAACGCTACCCCGAGTCCTTTCCGCCCGTGGCCCGTGGAGAGATTAAAGCAGGCCACAATGTCGGCACCTATACTGGGACACTGGTTCCCCTTTCCAGAAGTTAGTAGCCTACGAGCCCCAAAAATTCGTCTTTAAAGCAGATGCAGGACAACACCTCCTGGAGGTCAGGCTGAGACACCAGGAAACAAGGAACTGTTTTGTAAGACACGTTCTCCACTAATAACTCGGTATTTCCCTCCTGATACATATCTAATTAGCCTCGAAGCAACTGCCCTCATTATCTACTCACCTCCGAAACCTGCTGCCTCCATTTCAGACCCGAAGCGGGTACCGCCTGCCCGAAAAGGCACGGCGTATCCACCCCACCCCTGCAGCACCATCCAGCCCGGCTGAAGAGAAGTTACTACAAATGTCCGACCCTCCTCGGAGCCTCCTCTGTGCAACGACCCCGGGGCCCGAACGGGAGATCAGAAGACGCCCCCCGAGCGCGGAGGGACGCGGGGGCTCCTTCACTCGCCGTTCTCCCTGTGTGCGGGCGGAGGAGCCCCTCGGGCCGGCAGAAGCCTCTCCCCTCGCCCCCGGCAGGGAGCGGCGGCCCCGCAGGAGCACGACCCGGCCCCGCGGGGGCCAACACGGCCCTCGCCGGCGGAGCCGCCCCGGCACCGGCCGCCTCCTCCCCGCTCCGCCGTGCCCGGCCCGCAGCCCCCCGCCTGCCCGCCCCCGAGGACCGGCCGCCGCACAAAGGGCCGCGGGGACGGGACCTCCCCCCCCTCTTCCCCCGCCGGTCTCGGCCCTCCTTTACCTGCGGCCCGGGGGGTCGGTGGCTGCCGCTGGTCGGGGCCCTGAGCGCGGAGAGGGGCGGCGGCACCGGCACAGACTCCCGGCAGCGCCGCGGTGAGCGGGGTGGCGGGGGCGGCGGGGGCGGTGGCGCTGCGTTGGCCCGGCCCCGCGCATGCTCCCCGCCCGTGCTCCCCGCCCGCTGGGCGCTGGGGCCGAGGGGCGAGGCGGTGCTCAGCTCAGGCCGCTTGTTTCACTTGGAATCAGACAGTCACCAGGGTTGGAAGAGACCTTTAAGATCATCCAGTCCGGCCGTCCACCCGGCACTGCCACTGTAACCCCTAACCTGCATCACCCAGCGCCAGATCCAGGCGCCTCTTGAATACCTCCGCACCTCCCTGGGCAACCTAGTCCAATGCCTGAACACCGTAACAGCTCAAAAAAAAATGTCTAATACTTAATCTGAATCTCCCCTGCCTCCCTAGTCCTCTCACTGCAGGGACGGCAGAAGAGACCGGCCCCCACCTCACTACACCCTCCTTTCAGGTAGTTGTAGAGAGCGATGAGGTACCCCCTGAGCCTCTTTTTCTGAGACTTACCACTGATTCGCTTTCGTTTTTTACTGCCTTTGCCCTCATTCATTTGCTGTTCTTGGTTCACAGCTGTTGTCTTTGTGGAGGAAAAAGTATATCCTGCTCGTTTTCCAACTTTTTTTGTTTGGTTTGCGTTTTTGGTTGGTTGTTTTTTTGGGGAGGTGTTTCTCCTATAATAAAGCATGCTCCACTAACCACCTCGTATCAGCTGTGTTTTGTGTGTCTGTTGTCCAGGCATGGATGGGCGAGCTGTGACAGAGCCAGAGTGCAGTGTCCTGGGTCCAGCACCTGTCTGGGCCTTCTCCCATGGGTATCCATCAGAAGCTGTGCTGTCCTCCTGGAGAGGCTCCCCTGGAGAAACCATGATGTAAAGTGTACCAGCAACAGGGAAATCCCAAAACGAGCTTGGAAAGAGGCTTTCATAAGTCAATTACCATAATTATTCCCCATTTGCCTTATTTAGAGCATGAACTTCTCTAGCATTAATTTTCAGCCTTTAAAATCCTTCTTCATTACGATTCTTTACCTTGTTGTCAAATCTTGTTTATCATATAGATAATTAAATGTGCTGAGTGCCCTAGAGCTTCTCTTCACTTAAGAAACTGGAGTGTTTAGTAGAGGAGTTTAGCAGTCCTCCAGCACCTAGAAAGGAGGTCCGCTCCCACCTCCAGTCTTTTTCTCCTGTCCTCAGCCAGTTCCAGCAGCTGTTGAGCTCTTCTGAGGGAGTACCTAACTCATTGCCCCAGCAGAAATGAAACCCACCAATAAACATTAATGTTTTTCTGCTAATTAGTGAGCCAAACTAGCAACAAAAGGATCTCTCAAGCACCAGCATGAGCCAGCTCAAGGGACTGTGTAGCTGGAAACAGGAGAAAGGAGGAGGAGGGAAGGACAAATGGGAATGAGAGGAAAGGTTGATTCCCTTCATTCTAGCACTAACAGGGTGTTTCATCATTAGAACTGCCTGCACAGTCATAACTTTAGTTAAGCTAAACAGAGATTTTGTTGCAATGTGTATTTTCCAGTTCTTGGACCTCTCCAGTCGCCAGCATCTTTGGTGAGCACCACAGGAGTGCATAGGATTGGTGTAGCAGCCACAGCAGTGCTGAATACAGAGGATCAGCAACTCTCTGGCTGCTAAGAAGGTTCCTATTTCTACATCCAACAATCAGCCAGGCCTGGAACCTTCCTGTGTGCCAGTGCCTGAACTCACAGCTACTGAGTCATGCAACTACAGATTATTAAATATGTATGAAGCGAAATTTTGGGCTTAGGGTATAAGTTCACAAAAATCCTGTCATTACGTGTCTTCTCGACCGGGAGGGAGGGAGGGAATCTGGCTCTGGTTTAATAACGACAGATGATTACTGCTTTTGAAGTGCTAAATTTTCTACATAGCCAAAAGACTTTTTAACATAAGTGCAGTGAAAGGTTTAAAACTGTATGCTCACACCCTTCATCCTGCAATGAGCTCAGTGCGGTGAAGCCATGTACCCAACCTGGAGAATCGAGAGTACTGTAGGGTCCATGTGGCGTGGAAATTGCAGATGTGTGATTGACAGTTTTCCAGGTAGTGCAATCCTGCTGGGTGCCTGCACTGATAACTGAAGGGCAATGTTTTGATTTGATGTTGCATGCTCCTCTCATTGTAAAGACCTTTCTTCTCTCCAGAAAACTAGTTATTTGGCTCGTTATTTACTATTTTCTGCATTATTTTATCTCTTGTCTTGATCTTTCAAGACAACTTACTGTTATCCAGGTAGCAGCCTTTGTCGGTGGATATCAGACCTGCACTGTCAAGGCACCTTCCCTGATTTCGTCCATGAGACTATAATGGATGTTCATTTTCTTTATGATGATGTTCTAGCCCAAAAACTTGATTCCATATAGTCTATTACTTTTTGGGCATACTGTGTGTGCACTATTACAGATATGTAATCTAAGAACAAGCAAAGTCTGGCTTAAGGGCATCTATTGTTTGAAAGAAGTGGAACAAATGGCCAAGTTATCAGATTTTGCTGGTTGAAATTAGAATATCCATGGGCAATAGTATGATAATTTTCCATTGTCAGTGTACTGTTTGTGGGCTTTTTACTGGTCCAGTGCCAACTTTCAAAGAATAATAGAACCCACCCACTGATCGGTATCAGTCTCAGCTGTTGCAAAATTCTTAATAAAATAATACATGGTTGTTACCCAAAAATTCACATTTCTCCTTTGAAACTGGAGACAGGTTGTGCTTTTGTTTATTAGGAAGCTCTCCACCCGTTCAACAATAAGGCATTATCAGTGGTCACTCAAAACATGTACAAATTGTGTAAGATAGCACCCTGTCAGCAATGGAAACAGAATAATTTTATTAAAGTGGTTCCATACCTGGGGTAGTTATGAGGGAGTTAATGGGTCCTGCCCTAATCCAGGTGCAAGGAGCGTCCTGACGTGTTGTTTGTATTTCTAGAATAAACCCGCCCCAAACCGCCTTAAATAACCATGGTGCTGCATTGCGCTGAGCTGGGCTGATATGCCTCTAGACTTTGTGAGCAAGGATTTTTGGAGTTTACACATAGAAACAAGAATTTCAGCATAAAACCCTGTTATGCAGAAGAAATTAAATTCCAACAGCTTTGCCCCAGTAAAGTGCTCAACATTAGAAACTGCTGGGTCACTTTGGTTCTGATTCCCTGTTCATATTTTTTTGATCTTGCCTTTTAAGGGCATTATAACGTATTACTTTCACTGTACCCTCCTCTCAGCCCACAGGGTGGATGGTGCTTAGTGATTTTCCAGTGTTCAGTTGGCAGTTTCATGCCTGATTTCCTGTCTGCTATTCAAACTCCACTCTAAAGATGGAAATACTAATGCTTTCACCATCTTTTCTGAGTTACACCCTAACATCTGAGTACTGTGCAAACCATTGTTCATTTATTTTCTATCATAATTCCTGGGATACAGACGGGGAATTCAGGCACTTAAGTTGAATATGCACATAATGCATTATTCTGAGCTCTCACTTCTACCAAATTTTGTCTCGTGTTTGCAAGAATACAGGAGATATTTTGTTAAATCACCACCTTCCTGACTTCACCCACGGTTGTGTGTACCCAGCATTTCTGCAGATTAGACCTAGTGTCTCTGTGAGGCAAATGGAAAATGAGCAAAACACAGGAACCACTTGTGGAAACCCTGGCAAGAGGACTTATTTGTCACTTCAGGAGAGCTCTGCGGCAGAGGTGAGAACAGCACCCAACTTCATAGCCTGACAGTCCAGGCTGTGAGTAGTACGACGTTCCTCTCCCCTCCTCAGTCATTAGACACCTTCCAACCTTTACAACAGATGAAACAGAGGCCCTGTACTCCGGTACTCCTTCATGCAAGACCCTGAGTCACTCCTAGGAGAGAGGAGGCAGAAAAGAGAGTCAAGGAAGGGGTGGATATGAGCTCTATATAGGCGAGGAGGAGGGAGTGACTGTGCTCTTCCTGTGCCTGATCCACAAGAGGTATTTTGCTGGGAAGGACTTAAATAACCCGAACAGCTCTTTCCTATCTCTGACATACATGTTTTAGTGTTTAAGAATCTATATTTGCCTTCATATCGTAAAGACTAGGTAGGCATAGCAGAAATAAGGTATTTCACAGTAGTTGTATTTTTTTCTGTTTATTTGTTTCCACAAGGATTCAATTCATATGTTTTTTCCTTTTTCATGATATCTCTAGATCAGCATTTGATCCATTTCATGTTGGATACAGTCTAGTTCAGGTTCTGATTTAGGTGACATTCTGTGGTCTAGATGAATCATGAAGCCAGATTAAAGAACTACAGACAGATCCCTCTACCCTCAAAATCAGAATCACAGAATGGTTTGCGTGCGAAGAGACCTTAAAGATCATATAATTCCAAGCCCCTCCAGTGGACAAGGACACTTTCCAATAGACCAGGTTTCTCAAAGCCCCACCAACCTGGCCTTGAATGTTTCCAGTGATGGGGTATCCATAGCTTCTTTGATTAACTTATTCTACTGCCTCACTACCCTCACGGTAAACAGTTTTTTCCTCATATCTAATCAAAATTTCTCCTCTTTTCATTTTACAGCCATTGCCTCTTTTCCTGTCCCTACATGCCCTTGTAAAAAGTCCCTCTCCAGTTGTCTTGTAGGCCCCCTTTAGTTACTATGCTGCTGCTCTAAGGTCTTCCTGAAACTTTCTCTTCTCCATGCTGAGCAAGCCCAGCTCTCAGCCTGTTTTCATAGGAGAGGTGCTCCAGTCCTCTGATCATTTTTGTGGCTCTCCTCTGGACTTGCTCCAGTGCGTCCACATCCTTCTTATGGTGGGGGCCCCAGGTCTGGTTGCAATACTCCATGTGGGGGTCTTGTAAGAGCTGAGTAGAGGGAGAGAATCACCTCCCTCACCCTGCTGGCCACCCTTCTTTTGATGCAGCCCAGGACACAGATGGTTTTCTGGGCTGCAAGTGCACAATGCTGGGTCATGCTGAGCTTCATGTTGTGACCAACACACCCAAGTCCTTCCCCTCAGGGCTGTTCTCAGTCCATTCTCTTCCCAGCCTGTATTTGTGCTTGGGATTGCCCCCACCCAGGTGCAGGACCCTACATATATGTAAATAAATTAAACTAGTGGAACATACCTCTGCCTTTACTGGGTCACAGTAATGCACTGGAGTCATCTGAATGTGAAAATAAAGAATGAATTAAAACAATCTGGAGAGCTACTGCCAAAGAAACTCCACTGGGATTGTCCATCAAATGTCATGGTGGCTGCCAGTCAGTTGGTATGGTTGGGGCAGACACCCTGGTGACCTCTCCTTCGCACTTTGCAAACACAGGGCACAAATGTTTGTGGCCAGCACAGCATGGGGAATCATAAGCTCTGATGCCTCAATGGGAGCATGGCTCTTTGTCTTAAAATGCCACCAAGGATACATTTGAGCAGACACCAGCCTCTGGGATGGGATGGTGTGACAGAGGTGGGCACTTCTCTTGCTCCGTCTACTGGGGCTGTAACCTCTGGCAGAAGAGGAGCAGGAGAGCTAAGGCCAACAGCAATGTCAACTGCTTCAGCAAGGCTCACTAGTGGCATCTGTTGGAGAATTTTTATGGTACCCTAGAGGTGAATGAATACAGATTTGTAATTAAATATAAAAAACAAGTTAATGAATTTAATGCATTGGGCAGAGTCCCACCACACTATGGAGTTCTACATGGAATCTTCAAAGATGTGTCACAAGCAGATTCCTTATATACTTGCACCAGCATCAATTCCAGGAGTATTTGCATGAGGCATCTCAGCACAGCGTGGCTGTGGGCCCACCTCTCAACAAGCTCTACTGCCCAGAGTTAGTCCTTGAGTTTGGGTCCCCCAGCATGGCTGCAAGAAAATGCTGAGACTGTTTCTTACCTCATCACCAAGGGAAACTTCACTGCCTTGGAAGGAGTCTGTTCTGTCTCTGGCATTCCTGCTTCCAGACAATTTAACCCCTCCTTGCCCTCCATGCCAGATCATTCCTCAGTCATGAACTGCTGAACAGTTATAATTAGGATTTCCATTTTATGCCTGTGACCACTGGAAGTCTTTAGACCAAGCCAAAAATTTTGAGGGAGACTGTCATGGGAACTGGAATTGCTGTGAGTGATCAGAAGGCAACTCATCCAAAGGCATGTGTTGGTGTTGGCACAGTGCCTTTACTTTTCTGGGGAACTGTCTCCACACTGACTCAGCAAGTCAAATGCTTTCCGTAGATCAGGAGTGGTTTTTGGAAGTCTGCCACTGCATTTCTGACCACACCAAACCTGTTTCACTTATGAGATCAGTCTTAAGCCATATGGCTACTGGAGCACTAATGTTTGTCTGTTTGTTAAGAAAAGCAATAATTTGTCCCCATTTGTAAACATTCCAGGTCTCTAAATGCTTCTGTCTTTTACCTTGTGTTTTGTCTTGATCTTTCTCACCTCCTGTACTCTGCAACATCTACTTGTCCTTCCTCATCCATCAGTTTTTTTCTTCCTATGTTACCATGGGTTTTTTGTACATTTCTGTTTTCATTTTTGTCTTTCTGCTTGTAGTTTGTCTTTTCAATGGCAAAGCAAAGCTATAAGAGATAGATCTCTGATCTTTGCCTGTTTAGATTGAAAAATAATATAAAAACATATAAAAGGAAATGGGTAACATCCAATATTACAACAATTCTGGTAATGGAGAATCAATATTACTTGTTAAACATCTGCACAGAGAGATATTGTTTCAAATTAGCCATCTGCACTGAGTGGCAATTCAATTTTCTCAGGCCAAAAGCCTGATTCACATTTAAAACCAGTAGGCTCTGCTTTGGACAGCTTGTTTATGTAGTCCCATTTTCATCTCTTTTTAATCTAATCTGGACAGTTGAGCAGCCTCACACTTTAAAGTTGGTTTCATATTATGTCTGTTACACCACCATGCCTTATTTTTCCTTTCTTCTGCATAATGAAGACTTTGTTCACTGCCACCATTCCCTTTTGCCAAAAAGAAAAAAAAAAAAATTCTTTGGCTGCATAGAAATATGATCATGAAGAGGAATGTATCACAGAGAAGAATTGAAGCAATGACTAGCAGACTTCTGCTGCAATATAGAAAGGTACTCACTCTTCAATTCTTCACTTCTATCATCCAATAAATATTGTGTTATAAAAAGTAGAACATAGAGATAGGAAAAAGTAATATTTTGGTAAGTCTAGGAGTAGAAGAATGTACTTTCCCTTGGACGAGTAAAAAGTGGCTCAGTCACATAGCTGTGTGCCCCACACTTCATCTAATTCTTTGCATTTTGCTCAGTCCAGTGAACCTCAGATCTACAGCAAAAGACATATTTATATATATAGTTGTTCTTGGCAAAATTTCCCATACCTAGGCAACAGGCTAGCAGCAATCCACCGGGGGTGCTCTTGGAGAAGGATCCCTGTGTTCACATGTAGGTCTAAGAGAAAAGTGAAAAGACTCTGAAACCAGGGAAAAATTGTATGAGGAAAGCGGTAGTGATAACCCCCAGTATTTATTTTCAGGCTACAGATCCTTTCCAATTAACTGCATTGTTAATCCAACTTCTCCATTTCCCTAAGTATCTGGAAACTTCTCCAGTTCCCAAGTGGACACTGAAACCACCACCAAGGGCAAGTCACTGGTGGTTTCCAGCTACTGTTATCTGTTGGCCTCTGCCTCCCCTCAGATCTGCAGTGGCCATAGCTGGAAGAAAGAGTCCCCACTGTGACTACAGGTGCCAAGCTGGCTCACAGCCAGAATGGCATCCCACCAGTAAGGTGATGGACCTTTTGGTTTCCTTTCATACTGGAGTGATGGAGGGTGCCACTGCACAGGGTGATCACTTCAGGAGCAAAAGGAACACATAGCCAACCTCCCAGGAACCTGAATGTGAGGTTTGCTGAAGCTACACAGGCTGCAGGACTAGAGGGATACCAGCACTTGCACAGAGAAGATGGAAATAGCTGTAAACAGCAGAGTGGCTCCGAAGATACCATCCTTTTCACAGAATAGGTACTGGTATCACTGGCTATTTTTAATATTTTCTAACTTGACTGCCCAGTCCTTTACAAACTGACCATCCAAGTCTGTTCATTTTCCTATTACATTGCCAAAGCCTTGCAGCTGTCTTCCAGCCTGTTAAAGCTAAAACCAGATTTATTTCATCTAGATAGCTGCCTTGGAGGGAAGAACAGCAAAACAACCCTTCTTTCATACCGTCCTTTGGTCTCCATTTAAGATGCCTGCTAAACAGCCAAGGTACTTGTAAAAGCATTTGGCACTTTCCTGGT
The DNA here is from genome assembly GCA_035583135.1 of Lophotriccus pileatus. Taxonomy (NCBI): domain Eukaryota; kingdom Metazoa; phylum Chordata; class Aves; order Passeriformes; family Tyrannidae; genus Lophotriccus; species Lophotriccus pileatus. The sequence continues at coordinate 113,602,539 of JAWWES010000081.1, read as the reverse complement.
GGTCGTTGAGCCTCTGCTGATTTGGAGCCTTTGTTTTGAATTTCTTGGCCAGCATTTTATTTTTTCTGTGACAATCATGAAATTTAGATGTCCAGAAAGACACATGCAATAGTATCTTACCTGGATGTATATGTAAAGAGAGGAAAGGTCTTCTGTATGCTTTCAGAAATAAACTTGGGCTTACATATTTTAGAATTTTAGTTTTGATCAGAATGGCAAAGCATACCTTCCAGATGTCCCCTCTTACAATGCTTTGGTTTGCATTTCATGAGGTGGACTAGGACTTCACAAAGTGCCTTTTTTGATTTTAGATAAACGTAAACTTTTGCAATACAGGAGGACATCTGGTGAGCATTCAGTCCATTGGGCCAGAGAGATAGTGTGAAGGCAAGGGGAAAAAAAAAGAGTGGACATCAGGTCTTCAGCACCACTGAATTCTATGTATCCATTCCTATTGTCTCATGCCACTTGCTACTGCTGACTTAGACTTGGATGTATAGGGGTCTTCCAACACCTGACTCTCCTTGAATGCTCAGTGGGGACATAAAGTGAATTGTGAGTATGATGAAGGAGAGAACATAAATTAAGTGCTACACTTAATGGATGCCCAGCTCAGGCAGATGAATCATATGATCATAAAATGGTTTGGGCTGGAAGAGACCTTAAAGTTCATCTAGTTCCATCCCCACTGCCATGGGCATGGACACTTCCCACTAAGTTACTCTAAGCTCCATCCAGCCTGGACCTGAACACCTCCAGGGGTGGGGAGTCCACAGCCTCTCTGGGAAACCTGTTCCAGTGTCTCATCACCCTCATAGTAAAGAACTTTTTCCTTGTATCTAATCCAAACATATCCTTCTCCAGCGTAAGGCCATTCCCCTTTGTCCCTCTCCAGTGTTCTTGTGAGCCCCATTTACATATTGGAAGGCCATTAGCAACTTTTTTTTTCTTTTTTTGTTGCAGAAGTAACAAAAAGGAAGAAGAAAAAAAGGAAGAAAAAAGAAAGAAAAAGCATCAGTAGAAGAAAAGCAAAGGCAAGAAAAGCAGGGCAGAAGGTGCTGTTACATTCCCTGCTCCATCTGCTGGAGCAGCTCAGAACTGCTTATCATGTTCACCCAGACAATTATACTGCAGTAATCTTCTACTGTCTTATTACCTAACTACCATTTTCCAAATAACTGTTTGGTAGCAGTGAGCTGTAACATTTTTGTAATCATTTCTGAGATTTGATTTCTCCCTGTTCAGTGCTTTGAGCACCTGCAATTAGGCACGTAGGTGTAATAGAAAAATATGGAAGCTTCTGTTCTGTTATCAAATTATATGATCCAACTTCGGAGTTGCAAAAAGAAAAGAAAAAATTGCTTTAAGAAGATGCAGTTTACTGCACTGGGCAAGTATTAATAACTCCTCATGGTTTATTTTACAGCCTTTTACTTTCCCTGTGTGGGTTCCCATGTCAGTTCTCTTTTATCTCCACTTTCATAATTATTCTCGTTGCAGTTTCTTTTCTGTGATACTTAGAAAAAAACTTTCATAAGTCTTAATATTATCAATTGTGAACAGCAACCATAGGTTTAATAGTTCCCTTTTCTACAGTTTTAAGGAAACCTGTCATATCAGAATGCAACATATCATTAAAATACTCTCATTCAAATAAAGGATGATATTTGTTATAGAGATTTAGTTTCTAATGTTTGCTATTAAAGGGAAGATAGTGACATGGTTAATTCCAGGTTTGATAGAAAGGTTACCAAATTTTTAATTGACATTCATAAAGAACAAAGAAAAGCCTTGACAGAAAATGAACTGATGTCGTGTAAGCAAGCCAAGTACATTATTTGATATATGAGCACATTCAGAGGATACTCTGAGATAAATGTAGAAATATTAACTTGGTCACTGGAGGAAACATCTGTCCATACGTTTATTTAAATGCTATGGGGCAATTGTCCTGAAACAGGATGCAAATAAATGCAGTTCCCAAGCTTGTCCAACTTTATAGCCGATCAATGTTGATTATCCTAAAGTAAAGACAAGGCACTGTGTATTCAGAGTGCTTCATCATGAAAAAAATTGACAGGGTCAAATATGTCACAGTTATATCAGATTTCAAAAGAGTTGTATCTCTACAGTCTACAGATAAATAAATAAATAAATAAATAAATGAAATAAAATAAAATAAAATAATAGCAGTCACCATCATCATCATACCTTTTAAAGAAAGAAATATGAGCACACTATATTCCTGGAGCCAGATGACTCAAAAATTCTGCAGAAGGAAGAGTAT
>JAWWES010000081.1:113565553-113600152 GCA_035583135.1 Lophotriccus pileatus | reverse complement strand
CCTTTTAAAGAAAGAAATATGAGCACACTATATTCCTGGAGCCAGATGACTCAAAAATTCTGCAGAAGGAAGAGTATAACTTAAGCAAAATCTCTCCTTTCAACAACCATGACAGTTGCTAAAACAGAGCTGTAGAGTGATACAAGAGCAGCATAAATTTATTTTAGATTGTGTAGGTAATTAAATAATCAAACTGATTGGCATTATTCTCTACAGCATAAAATTTTACTCTTTTTTTTTTTTTGATACTTTATTATTATTTAGGCATACAAGACTTTTACCTATTCCATTGAGCCAGGAAAACCAGGGAAAAGGTGAATCCAGCTAGGTATCTGTGGGATTATTTTTGTAATTCCAGTCTTTCTGGGGAAGATACTACATTTCTGGCATGATTGCTTGGTAACAGCAGCTGGTTTATGAAGGCAGGCTGGTGCTGTGGTTGGAGGTCAGGTCTGTTGTTGCGAGTGGACACAGCAGCCAGCGTTCTCTCTGCTATGCCTGGAGCACCGCTGATGCTTTCCAATTTGTAGACATATGGTGACTGTGTCAAGTCACCACTGATTAAAAATAGATGCTTCTGGAGAAAAGTAAAGCCCTAACTCTGTTGAATGCAACATTTGCAGTGACCCCAGAAAACCTGGTCGTCCAGAACCTCAGTGGTCTTACCCAGCATAACTCTGTATCTTCTTAAAAGCGATTATTGTATGTAAATACAAAGAAAAATACATAGGCATGTAGAATAAATACCGGTTTTGTTGCATAGAAACAAGAAACTCTCAGAGTTCAGTGACTGCTGTAGAACACAACACACAAGTGCCACACAAGGGGCACACCAGTAGGTGGTGACACATAATTTTTTATTGGCTATTTTCTGTCTGCAAAAGGTTCTGAACTACAAGCAGCTATACTGTTCAACTTCTTGTTTAGGATTTCCTTTCGTATTGCTCCACCTTTCTGTGATCTCTTTTACATGTTTCACAGCTGCAGTTGTATCTCCTGGCTGTAGCACATCAGCCTGATCCTCTTCTCTGACCTGGAGGGCTGACTTCCCTCTGCTGAGCAAAATGGGATTTTTGTGTGGTTTCAGTGTTTTTTGTCTGCTGATGAAAGAAATGAACCCAGTTCCTGAAACACATGCAAGAGAAAAAAAGTCAATCCTTTTCTTATAGCACATACCTCTTATTTACTTCCAGTGAATAAACAAGTGTTATAATTAGCTGTGTGGAAATCTGCTATTTGCTGCCAGATGTAATCAGCAGCCTCTCCTAACTCCATCACACCCTTCTGCGCAGCAGTGCTGCTGAGTTATGAAGCCATTAGTAACCCTGGAAAGAAATGATTCACCTCAGCTTGCCCTATCTATTTTTTTCTATTAATTTCAATACGGTGTGGGTCATGACTAATGAAAGCCACGTAGCTACAATATATGGCATAAAGCTGGGATCTGGATGATTAGTGAGTTGTTTTGGAGCAGCATGATGAAGCAGGACTAAAGGCTTCAGGAATCGCCATAGAAGTGAGCTGGGCCTGTTTGTTTTATGGGAGCAGTATTGACTCCATTGCGACCACGTGGAGCAGAGGGGATAGATAAGAGTGCTCCTGGCACCCTCTGCCCACAGCCAGTGGGTGTATCTGGGTGAAAAGTGTGCTTTGGTGTGCTTGAGAGAGAGTGGTGCGGTGTAACTGTGCATCAGTTTTGATGCATCTCCTGGCCCTAGAGACACAGCAGAGCTCTGTAGCTGCTGACCTTGCAGACAGTGTGGGCAACCAGTCTGGGGTGGAAGTGGGTGCTAAGTGCACAGTACTGAGTAAAAAAAGTCAGGACACTCTTTTGCCTGCATCCATGTGCTGTTGAGCTGCTCTTTTTGGACTGGTTTAGGCTCAGTGTACACAAAGGCTTATCCAAAAGGTCTAATTACAGTTGCTACAAGGTTCTGCATTTTCAAGCTACCATCTTAATGCATTGCTGAGTTCTTGAGGGATCAACACCCATATCCAAACCTGCAGTGACAAAGGCTTATACATTCAAAGATAAGTAGTACTTTATTTCTGATAGTGTCATCAGCCTGAGTTGAGTCTTGAGCCCAGGTCATGTCAGTTCTTTGCATCAAAATTCTTCTTACCATTTATACAAGGAGTCTGCTTCATGAAGCCAAGGCAAAACAAGTTCAGTATGTTTTTTCTGACCGCATCCATAACTCCCATGGATCACCCTCTTGGGCAGTGGCAAGAGAGCCAAGCTCACAGACAACACACAGTGTTCTGCAGAAAATGTAGTATTTGTCAATATGGGTCAACTGGGACCATCCAGTGCTTTCAAGCCTTGCTGTGCAGATTGGTGGTAACTGCCTGAGTTTTGGAAGTGGGAAATGGGACCCAGTGTCCATCCAGATGTTGTATGTCTGTCTGAAGTTGAAGAACACCAAAATACCATACCTAGAACATCAGGCCACTCTACTGGTGCCACTGAAAAATCAGGAAGGTCTAGTGCTCACTAATATAAATGAAGGAGATTCACACTGGGAAAATATCTGTGGCAGACAACACTCCAGCTTGACTTTATCACAAGAACACAGATCACAGGCTGCAGCCTACTATAGTACTGGCTGGCTTTGGGGCTGCAGATTGGCCTCTTTAAGACTTCCCTGAGAGAAAAAAGCAATTGTTTCAGGTAGGCTGCCAAGCTCCTGCAATTGTAGGAGCTCCTGTGCTCTGCCTACACCTGGTTATACTTTTAGTACTATTACATATGTACAAAGCAGAAAGTGAAAGAAGGCAGGCACCTTAGAGAAGTTACTGCTGCTATTTGCTGGCCACAGGATGCCATTTATAAATTATATTATCATCACATTACAGTGCAATGACCCAAAGGATGGAAGGAAAAGGCGAGTGTGCCTGACAGCTCTACCGCGCGCAGCACAAGATAGTGTGAGGAGCCACAGGCAAGTGTTGCTGGTTAAATGTTATTCCTGTATGTTGAACACAAAACTGACAGTAGCTTCTGTCTTTCTTGTTCAGTGTTGTTTGTATATAAAAAAGGCCACGATATACACATGCAAAAAGAATTAGACACAAATAGGATAAAATTATTATGCTTGTTTAGGATGAGGAAGTCACAGGATGAAGTCAAAGATGACACCCAGGACTGAAATTTTCCATAAGAGAAACAAGCAGGGAATGGGAAAACAAGGTTTTTATAAAGCAATTATGTAATAACAAACTAAATTCAGCTGATGAAAAAGATTTTTTTATAGGAAAATAAAAGAAATTCACCTGTGCTTAAGTGAAAATGTGATAAGGGACTGGATCTTGAGCTGCACATAAAAGGAGTTTTAGGTCTTTTAGATTAAATGAGGGCAAACCTCAATGCTGCAAAAAGGGGTTATTCCTCAGAACATGAACTTAAAAACTGCCTCAAAGGTAATGGCATATGCACAATTACCCCATGCCTGCCTTGGTTTGAAGCCAGGACAAGATTCCCATCTGCCAGGTTTGCATGTCAATGCCTTCAGTGTAGTGTTCAATTGTGAAAGCAAAAGGTCCAGATCTTCACTCTTTTATCACACAGCTGTAGGGACAGCAACAAAAAGTGGTACAAAAGTGAGCCTGAAATACCCTTCAGTTTCTCTCTTAGAAACATAGTAGGCCCTGGGTGACTAATGAAACATCGCTATACCTGAGCTGCCGCTTGGTGGCCTGATGCCAGGTGCTAGGAGCAAGCCAAAGTTTGAACTCTCATGAGTCAACAAAAGAAAGGGGAAAAGGTTTAATGGGAAAATAAAAGGTGATCCAAGGACAATAAAAAAAAACCCCAAACTAGTGTGGTTGTCAAATCCTGTTTTTTTTCTCTCTTGTTTTGCATTACAGAAAGCATCCTTGAAAATGTTCAAGGCCAGTTTGGATGGGACTTTGAGCAACCTGGCCGAGTGGAAAGCGTCCCTGTCAATAGCAGGGAGTTGGAACAAGATGATCTTTATGGTCCCTTCCAAGCCAAACCATTCTGTGATTCTATGATTCATTCTATGATTCTGTGAAAGCCCATTTTTTTTCTTTCTTACAGATAAATGTTATTAGAGGAAGTGAGTCCACCTCCGCAGCCATCCCTTTACCCAACAGCTGAACCCTGCTGTTCCCTCTTGCAGTGGCACACCAGAGCCAGGCCAGTCCACAAGAAGGAGAAGGGAGGGGGAACAGGCTGGCAGCTGAAGGACAGCACCAGCTGCAGTCACCAGTTAGCCCAGTCTGAACCTTCTGGACAGTGGTCAGTAGCCATTTCATATATTGCTAAACTTGAACCATAAACTGCAATTGGTAAATCTGCAGGATTAATCAAAATACACCTGACTGACCTTCACATTATCAACTATTACAGCTGTGTGGTTACTTTGGAACCGCTACTGATACGTGACTTCAGCTCAAGGCTAGATCTGCAACTGTCTGCATCAATCCAGCGAAGATCACTGCAGAAAAGTGCCAGAACAGAGACAGAACAAGCTCTCTCCAGAAATGGTTAATCAATAGCCTCTAGGTTGATTCAGTGCCATCAGGTTCAGTGGTGCACCCACTGCATATAAATTGTGACCTGTCTTGTTTGTCATTCTCAGTCACCTCTCCTGCCATCCTCGTAGTTACCAGTTTTCCCCTAGGAAGTTTTTTGGGCATTACCAGAAATGTTCCTAGCATCCTGGATCTGGGGAACAGCAATAATACTCTGTTGTGCATTTTGTTTTCTTCTAGGAAGGAGAAGAAGGTAAGGAATCTATTTGTACATGCATCTCAGTGTACCTCTCCTTTGTTTGTGTCAAATATACTGTGTACATAACTAAAAGAATTGTAGTCTTAAGACTGTCAGATGGACAGATGAAGGATAGCACAGGTAATGCTGTAGTTTGGTCTCTTGATAGATTTATGATACAATAGAATTTTTTGCATGAACTTTATAATAATAGTGTAGTAATGCATACAGGTAGCTGTAGATACTAATCAATGAATAAATGAGGTAATTAAAATATGAATATGCATGTTCTGATTTCCTAAAGTTCTGGACTATAGTTTTACCTGTATTGTAATCACAGCTAATACTTGCTTATATCTAATTACATATTTCTATTATATATTCATATAATAACCATTAAAAATTTACTGGAAAAGCTAAAGTACTATATGAAAGTTATTTTAGCAGCCATGATGTCCTTATACAGGAAAGTAGTTTTCTTACTCAGAAAGTAAAATCATTTAAGCATATCCTTCACTTTAAGCATATGCTTAAATTAAAGAATGTGCTTGATGACACTTTTGTGCTTACCAAAGATCATAGCAAAATTTCCACTATTTTCAGCAGGGTCTGGTCCATTAATGGAATATGCCAATAATAACAACATTTCTGCACTAAAAAGTTATTCCACTTGGTATTCAAATGAAATAATGGATACCATTGCCCAAAAATGTGTCAGACAATATCAGTGTGATGCATTATTTATTAATGTGACAATTGCGTAACTCTGTATATTAGCTAATGGCAACAATTTTGCATTTAAACAGGTGAAAAATATACTTCTGATCCAGGCAAAAGAAGGATGACAATCAAACTGTGTTTTATTTTGTTTATTAATGGTACAGGCTGTTAAAATTGTTTTCTTACATAGAATAGACCTCACAATAGGCTTAGCCCTTAAAGGAGAGAAAAATATTTGTTAATATACTATTTATTGGGGATTTTTTTTTCCTTTTTTTTTTTTTCATTACGAAAAGCCTAGTATCAGTATTTGACTTACCTGGTAGTCCTGGAGAAGAGATCTTTATGCATACTTATAAATACAGCTTTTGTTTGTGTTCTGTAGGCGACAAGGTGAGCCGCCACTTGAAAATGGGTTCCTTCCATACCTGGGCTGTGCCTTGCAGTTTGGTGCCAACCCCCTTGAATTCCTCAAAGAGAAGCAGAAGAAGCATGGCCACATCTTCACTTGCCATGTAGCAGGGAAATACATACATTTCCTCACTGACCCTTTATCATACTCTGCATTGATGCGCCAGGGAAAATATTTGGACTGGAAAAAGTTCCATTTTGCTACTTCTGCCAAGGTACTGCTGGTTTTAATATCTAACATGCAAAGTATCTGCTGACATATCCAGTTAATTCTTATAAGCATAACTATGCCTTTGAAATAGAATTGGTTTCACATTTCTGCACTTTTACTTGTTTAAACATTGTGGTCTTTTTTTCCCTTTCCTTAGTGGAAAGGCAATTTGCAATGATTTGGATTGTCTAAGACTGTACATTATTTATCAACCTAGTATCCCAATGTGGTAAAGCAGAAACACAATTAGCACCATCTGCAAAATGATAATATATCTTGCTGAATCTGAAACCTTCAGGAGGTTCTCACTACTTTGGAAGTTTTGGTCTAAATGCCTTAAAAAATTATGCACTACAATAGGAGCTCAGTCAAACTGATATGGAAGTAAGCAAAAAGGCTCCTGTTGATGTCAATGGCAGCTGAATGAAAGTCTAGATAACCATGCTATTTATTTGTAAGCATCTATTTGAATCTATTTTCATTGGCTGCTTCACTGCTGTGGATCACTGAAAAAGTATCAGTTCTAGTATTAATAGCCCTTATTATGTGTGCTTCCTTCTATTAAGCTGTGAAGTTATACATTGTCCTTCATTTCTGTTAGACTTTATCATCAAAGTTATGACAGGCCTTACTTATTGTGCATACAATTTATTTTTTTGACAGGCTTTTGGGCATGGTAGCATTGACCCAGCAGAGGGAAACACCACTGAAAATTTTCATCAGACTTTCATTAGAACCCTCCAAGGCAATGCCCTAGATGCCCTCATTGAAGCAATGATGGAAAACCTACAGTATGTCATGCTGCAGTCAAGAACACCTGAACTCCAGTTTAATACCTGGGTGACAGAAGGACTTTATACATTCTGTTGCCAGGTGATGTTTGAGTCTGGCTTTTTAACACTTTTTGGTAAAGAATTTAACTCAAATAATGACAAAAACCTGTCACCAAAGCAGGAAACTGAGAGAGCTCGTATCCTAAATGCCCTTGAAAACTTCAAGGAATTTGATAGGATTTTTCCAGCCCTTGTGGCAGGGCTGCCCATCCACCTCTTCAAGAGTGCCCACAGCGCACGAGAGAAGCTGGGAGAGGCACTCCTCCACAAGAACCTCCTGAAAAGGGACAACCTCTCTGAGCTTGTCACCCTCCGCATGTTCCTGAACGACACTCTGTCAACCTTCGATGACATGGAAAAAGCAAAGACCCACGTGGCAGTGCTTTGGGCCTCTCAAGCCAACACCATTCCCGCCACTTTTTGGACCTTGTTCTTTCTTCTTAAGTAAGTCCCAATGTTTCTTGTTCCTAAAGAATAAAAATGTGTGTTGTCTTTCAGAAACCATTAATGCAGGCCAATTCCAAGGCTTGATACTTCATCAGTGTTAAAAAACTTACTGTTTGCCACAGACGTGGATGTTGTTCTGGACCTCCACAGAAACCATCTTCACTCATCTGAGGCCAAGTAGTGATAGCACAGAACAACCCTGTAGAGGTTTTCTTTTAAAGAAAAAAACAACACTCCAGGGCAATGCTACACTTTGCCAAGAAAGCTTTGGAGTAAATCTATATGATATGACATCAAAAGTGCTAGTTGCAGTCAGAACATTAATTGTATTAAAGGCTTCCAATATAACTGGACATTTTTAGACCATCTCACTAGGGCAGGCAAAATGAGCTTTAACTTCATTAGTTTTCACAGGTACTTAATAGAAAACAGTTTATGCATCAATAGATCTGAGTTTGCAATGTAGACTGCAGCTGCTGAGCTTGTTACACATGAGACAAGTGCACAGTTCAGAGAATACTATTAAATGTGCATTTTAGAGTGGGCCTCTGTAGAGTATAATTTACTTCAGCATGACTAACTCTGAAGTATGTGTCTAAACTGCTGACACATTTATTTAGCACCCTCATATCTACCTGCCAGTGCTAATCTGTGAAATTCTTTAGCACTTTTCACTCCCAGAATGCATTTGTTTTAGGTTTTCTGGGCTTGGAGTCTTTTAACACTCTGATTGTGCCTTCATCAAGACGCTATTGCATCCTGTTTTATTGTCTATATGTATTTTAGCATAGCTTATATATTCCATGTCTGTAAGAAAGTCCAGACAGTGAAAGATACTATGTGGGCTTTCAGTATTGGGAAGACAGAATATTGCCACACCAGACAACATAAATGATATTATAAAACTGATCTGTAATCCTGTTCCTAAACTTTCTAACAGCAGCAGGGCTATTTCCTAAGTTGCAACTGGCTGTTTTATTTCTTATTCTTGGTATTGCTTTTTAGTGACATTACTGTTTATTACCCGAGTTACACACACCAGTTCTGTCCCACTTTCCATCTTGCCATTGGAGACAAAATCAAATACTTGGAGTTCTTTTTTTTTTTTTTTTTGGAGCTATCATACCTTTGCCAAGACATGAAAAAGGGGAACTGCAGCCTTTTGCTAAAACATTTTCATTTTGGAAGGTTGTACTTGTCAGCTAACAAACTAACTTTTAGTCAGGAAGAAATTTAATGGCAAAACACCCTTTTAAAGCATTCTGAATTGTAAATTATGTTATACCTCTGCTCTCTTGATCTTAGGAGTCCAGAAGCAATGAGAGCTGCTACCAAAGAAGTGCAAAGTGTTTTGGAGAGTGCCGAAGAGAACATCAGCTTAGATGGCCAACGTATTTCGCTGAACCGAAAACAGCTGGATAACATGCCAGTACTAGGTATGGTTATTTTATGCAGGAGTACCAGAAATCACATTACAATTTCCATGGTCTTCTATTTATTACCATATAAATGCTTGCTATGGAATTAGCAAGGAAACAGTATAAGAAACTGTATGTTCCTTAGCGGTAGCCAACACAATTAGGCTTCCAAGTGTCCCAGGTGCTACTGAGAGTATGAAAATGCACAGGATTAGCATTTTTTCATGGGTAATGTCATGTCCCAATACTACTACACAGCTACCTAACATAGTATTGGAGACCTGTGGATAATTCCAAACAATACTTTGTTTGGTTATGTGTTTAACTCAAATAAAAAGTTGTTGCCAAAGTTTATATCCCAATTCCTATGTGGTGAAGTAATATTTTCTAATACTATTACTTTTATTTCTTCTTAATATTTTGCAAGTTGTAAGCACATTTTTCAGAAGTCACGGAGAGTTTTGATAATGTAGCCTTTTAAGTACTTTTCCTTTTTTTTAAAAAAGTCAGCATATATTGAAACAAAAAAAAGTCATCCAAATTGCTTTTTTTTCTGAGCACAGGTTCCTGTGCAGGACCTCTTAAAGTTTTAGAACATCCTGCTCACTGCACTGTTTCTTTTTCTTGTTATGTTTCCATTTTTCACTGGTTCACTCTTTGTCTCAGAATGACACTGTGTCTCACTTTCAAACATTCTGTTGCATCAACTATAGACATTTTTTTAGGGGAAAGCAGATTAGGTTCTGGATGTTACCTGCAAAAGGGATAGAAATGCTAAAGAGAAATGAGAAAGATACTTTCTTAGGCATTTAAAAAGTTATAAATAAAATATTTCTTCTAATAAATTCAGGGTTTGATAATGGGTCTGAAATACTTCAATAGGCATGCCTTTCCCCAAGGATGTGAACATACTATTTCTGTGGTAATGGTTCGTTTTCCTCTCCCAACAGACAGCATCATCAAGGAGGCAATGAGGCTATCGAGTGCATCCATGACTTTCCGAGTTGCCAAGGAGGATTTCACTTTGCACTTGGAGAACGATTCTTACAACATTCGCAAAGATGATGTTGTAGCTCTTTATCCTCAACTGCTGCATTTTGATCCAGAAATCTACGCTGATCCCTTGGTAAGTATTTTTCAAAGTGCCCTGAACTCGGAGCTCTGGTGGAAGCTAACAGGCCTTTAAAAAGACAGTGTGTTCTTACACCTCAAGATGCAGGCAAGAAAAAGAATAAAGCCAGTGCAAGCACTCTCTGCAAAGCATGTTATAAGTGTAACCAAAATATATGCTGCCAGCCCAAAGGGTCTTCTACTTACTGCCTCCCTCAGTGAGGGAATATTACCATTATGGGGGTCTTTGAAGAAGAACAAGGATAAGGATAATATTTTCCCAAAGGCAGACAGTGAGAATTTTTCCAGGATGCAGGTTATAATCCTTATTTTTAGAGGTCAGGAAAGAAAAGGAGAGTTATCAGCAAAGAAGCTGGGATCATGCCCTGCATAACAGAGTTTCTCAGTGGCTACCCTTTCCAAAGCAGCACCATGCTGTACGATGCTTATTGCTAGAGGCTCTGCTTTCCCAGCCTGCATTTTGTGACTCAGTGGCTTTATCCGGTCTCTGGAGGCATTCAGATATCAAAGTGACTCTTTTGTGTGTTTAATTACAGACATTCAAATATGATCGCTTTCTGAATGAGAATGGAGAAGAAAAGACTGACTTCTACCGCAACGGCCGCAAGCTGAAGTATTACTACATGCCATTTGGGACAGGCATAGCAAAATGCCCCGGCAGGTTATTTGCTGTCCATGAAATTAAACAATTTCTGACTTTGATGCTTTCATATTTTGAGATAGAGCTTGTGGACAACAGTGTGAAATGTCCTTCTCTAGATCAATCCCGTGCAGGACTGGGTATTTTGCAGCCATCAAATGATATTGATTTCAGGTACAGACTGAAATGCTTATGAATATATGTTTTATATTACGCATACAGACTATGTAGTATATAAATATACTATATAACATATACTTTATATACATTTTATGTATATATGCAAATGCAACATTTCAAGTCTTGGGGGAAAATCTATATGAAGATGCTAATTTGCCAGTCTGATGAAAAATGTTTACCCATATGGTACCAACATGCACTGGGTGTAATGCACTGTGTTGATGCAAATGTCTCCCTCTTTATCAACCATTTGGAAATGCAAGTTAAGATTTTGAATTGCACCTGTATAGTAGCAGCTTTTTTTCTGTCAGTAAATACTTTCCCACAGTTACTTAGAATTTCATCAACTAATTCAAAATAATTGTCAAGATTGAACTAATTAACTAATTAACTAATAAGTTAATACTTTACTTTTTTATAATTAAAATGTTGGGGGGGTGGTTATCCCCACAGATGAAATAAAGTTTTTGTTGTATAAAGGCAGATTCACAGTGGGGAAGGAAGAGTTTTCTGGGGAAGTGCCTTTATGGTTTTATGAAAACCTCGAAAAAGACTTGAAGAAAACCTACAAAAATGTTCACGTTCAAGTGAAACTGCAAGACTTGTATTATATTCATTGTAATATACTTATTTTCAGAAACTTGTATCTGTATTAAAATAAATTATATTGGCTGAACCAAATGCATCTCTAGACTGTTTGTTGTTTTGATGTCCTAACATTGTCAAAGATTTCTGCACTCATCCAGAGGCCCTAAACCAATTTCAAACTAGCCAACTCCAACACCAATATGGAGATAAATAAATATCCACACTATATTCATCTGCGGTTCTGTCTGGTTTTTGCCCTATTGCCTAAACTCTGTATTTCCATAAGCCTCCTTAGGTCTTCCTAGTCTAATTCCATTAAAGTTATCATGGGTAGGATGCCCCTGCATTTCGTTTTTAGTGGTGGTATGTCCATAAGAACAATTGTTCCAGGGTTAGTATAATTTGCTTCTCTGTAGCATCCCCATCCCTCTCTGCTGCAAATGACAGAAAGTCCATTTTTTAGTAAACATCTTCAGGCTGAAAGAGATGGCTTTCTTATCATCTGCTGATGAAAAGAACAAATAGACTTAAAATGTGGTTATTCTAGTTTTGTGTGTTTCTAAGGGCTTATGGTCTGACCTTTTGTACTTGACTCAAAAGTAAGCCTCATCACAGATGAGGAGATACAGGGCTATTACACATTTTCAGATTTCACATTCTGGCAAGACATCCAGTCTAATTGATAGAGCTCTTCCTAGAATTTTGGATTGAGTCCTAGAACTTCTTTAAATTATCCATTAGTTTCTCTTCTCACTATCCCCTGTGCTAAATATAAAAGGTGAATAAAAGGATTTTGCAGTGTGTGACTGTTTATTATCTGTGTGTTGTCTTTTTAATTTTATTTAATCTTTTTTCATTTTCAAAGGAGAACAGAGAGCTCCAAATCGTTTCCATTTGCAATATGCATAATATTAAACTACTACAGATAATGCAAATGGGTTTGAATTATTACTTTGGTTCTCTTGGTAAGGCAAGTACTCAGTACAGCTTATTTTCATACATTCAATGTAAGCTAGGTCTGATTTGGAGACTGCATGCAAGCCTGACATCATAATTACATGTGCCCTGCAATATGTTGTTATAAAGAGAGTATCTACTCCCCCTTTCTTAAACAAATCCTGCTTAAAACAACAGTTTTTGAGGGTAGCAAGGCTATGCAAAGTTTTAAGCAAAATGCACTTCCTTGATGAACAGGAATTCAACATAGAATTGTAATAGCAGAAAAAAAAGGTAAGATGACTGCTAAACTAATTCTGGTTTCCCTGGAAAATTAAGCCTTGTTTTATGTCCCATTGTCTCCTTCAAACTGACTGCTCCATATTTTTCTGATTGTGGTTTAATGTTTGGGGTTTTTTTCAGTTCCTTTGTTCAGTGAGCAACTGAAGTATTCAGTAGGTCTTAGGGATGATCTGACTTTCACCTTCCCAAGTGTGGAAAAATAATGGAAGATTGGTGAGAAGCACTGTGAACACGTTCAAGTGGCTTGCAGCTGGGGGGTGAAAACCCACACACATCATACTAATCATTGTTTAGCCTTGTGCTTCAAACAACATCAGTGTTTAGATAACACAGGCCTGTGACAGGTTTAGAGGCATCCTATTGATCATGCTTGAGATTCTTGGCCTGCTTGGGAAAGATCAAACTACACCTACACACATCCCTGATGTACAAGTGAAAAGAGCAGGTTTGGTGATTCCCTAGCACACACCAAGTTCCATGGTGCCTGCATCCCTGCTTGTGGGCCTCTGCCTGGGTGTGCTTTGGGGATCCCCCCACTGGTAAGTGCTGTGATTTAACCACAGCCAGCAGCCAAGCACCGCACAGTCACTCGCTCACTCCCCCACCTGTAGGATCAGGGAGAGTATCATAAGGATAAAAGCTAGAAAAACCATGGTTTGGCTTTTACAAAACCAAATTTTCTCTGCATTTCATCCACGGTTTTGTGGTTGTCTTCCTGTGTCCTGCCTGAGCTGGCTCACATACCAAGGGAATACCAACAGTAGAGAAGGGGAAGGTAAAACCACCACGGGATTCATACCACAGATTAAAGTCAAGTTCTGAACATTGTGTTCAGGCTACTGACTTAACTGCAGAATTGTAATAAATTGGCAGAAACCAGCCCTGTTGCCAAACAGGGTCCTGCAGGGGTGGTTCGGGTGTTCGTGCCCAAACTCCCATGGGAGTATGGACCTCACCACTCAGCCTGCCACCGCTCCTCTGTTGCTGGGGTAGCAGTTCTCCATGGATGACTAGACACAACCTGTGGATTGATATTCAGTGTATACAACAGTGGAAACCAGCTCTTTCTGCTAGTTCTGGACCTCTGTAACCTGAGGAGTAAACAGCATATCTTTGGGGCACTCTGTGGCACAGTGACACTCTTTAATGTTTGGCCTAGTGTTGTGCAGCTTAAAAGATCCAGCATAAGCCCCTGAGTATGCTTCCAGTTTGTGAAAAAAGACATGCAAGTGAACAGCTTGGATAGGGATTTTTTTACTTCTTCTTTTTTTTTTTTTTTTTTAATTTTAATTTTTTTTAATATTGGGCTGTATACAAGTCTTTTTTTGGTTTGCTGCCTTGGCTGCTAATTTCCTAACCTCAGATAAACCCCTGTTACTGGGGTTACACAGATGCAAGTGAGGGGAGAAAAGAAAGAGTACAAAGTCTGTGGCACTGTGCCTCAGCTAATGTAATCAAATACTTCAGCAGTCAATAGTCATCTGCCTTGTCAGTGTCACAACATCACAGGGTTATAACAGGGCAATTCTCTTTGCTGCCTGTCCTAAAAGGAGTCCTTTTCTTAGGAGAACAAAAAAAGTAATACTTAAGACCAAAAGAGCAATTAGAAAAATAGCCGTCAGATCCAGGCTGGTGGGAAGCAGGCAGCTGTGGGCTGTGTCAGTGTTTCACAATAAATACTTCACTAGGTAAAATGCATAAAGAGATATGGGCAGAAGGGGACAAAGACCTCACCCCTCCAGGTGAGCACCCTAGCCATTAGGTTAGCTCAGCCATTCACTCCTTTTCCCAGGGAATCTGTAGCCTGTTTTCTCTGAAAAAATGTAACAGATTCAATAGGATGGTTTGTATGACACCCTGACAATGCCTTTATAGCTCAAGTGCTCTCTTAGCTGAGGAAAGATTGAATTTCAAAATGGGATTGAGGTCCCTGAGGAAGAGGAGGTTACTGAGTCCAGTCTCTCCCACAACCCAAGGGACAACTCTAACCTTGTGGTTGTTCTGTAAAGAGCCAGGAGTACATCCTGGGGGGCATATAAACCTATCATGGATTAGGCATACCAAGAAGTTTAAATGCACAGATTTTTTGGGACCCAAATGAGCTCAGCATTGGGCTAGTCAGGTGCCTCTGCAGAGTGATTCTGGGATTATGAGCAAGATATAGCCAGCTGCACAAGGGCGGCTGGCTCCTAATCCAGCAGGAGGCATTTTGGCTGAACAGATCTAGGCAATGAAAATGTTTTACAGTTTTCAGGCTAAAAGAAATCTTTACTGATCATGGAGTTCTTGGAGGTGGCATGATGACCTTACTAATGAAACAAGACACCTTGTCAGAAAACAAGACAGTTTTACATTTCTGAAACCACAGCTGTTGGTCACCAACCTGGATTCATCCACAGAGAAACTACTCCAGATAAGCTTTTGCTGGATGTTAAGGGTCATGTAGGACTACCTTGGGCAAGTCATCTGCCTCCAGCAGACTGAACCAGGGCCTTTCCAGCAACATAAGTATGAGGCAGCAGTGGCCACACTTGAAGGCAGCAGTGGTAGGGTTGGAAGCAGGAGGATACAGCGTGGAGGACGAATTCTCGGGGCTTGGGACCTTGCCCTTGTGAGTTGCTGCACGGTGGTGATTTTCTCGAGGTTGAGGTTCAGCCTGGGACTGCTTGACAGAATGAAGTGAAAACCATCCTAGACAAATTTTTAAAGGAAGTAGCTGCCACGGTACTCTGTGGGGACTTGAGGAGCTCCCAGTGGCAGAGGGAGAGGACATCCTGCTCTATGGATCCTGGTGGGCTAAGGATCAAAGCTGCATGCAAAGTGCTGCTCTTAGTCAAAATTACAGCACTTTTGGGTTCAAGAAGAAGCAGAACTGTAGGAACTGAGTAAAAGCTGACACAGTTCAGGTAGCCACTCTTCCATTTGTCAACAGTGGTTTTGAACAAAGATTTTCAAGCCCTGCCCAAAGTTCTTCAATTGTTTTTGTATTTCATTTTAGAAACATCAGAATAAACTTTATTTACACAATGAGACCTTTCCTGCAAGCTTCTGATGAAATAAAAGAGGAAGCAAAAAGAAGAAAAGTCATGGGACAATTTTTCTGAAAGCATGAAATTAATTTTAGTGATAACTATACCTTAGTTGCTGATAGGGTGCTTCAAAAGTTGTTGTTTATCATGTTGCCATAAACAGAGAGCTGTAGCAGCATAATTAGTTTTTTGTCATCTATAAACTGCGCAGAGCGCTACAGTTGCATGTCAGCAGGCTGAAGATAGGGTCAAGATCTTCTGATGTCTCTGTTCATTGCATGGTTTTGGACTGTATGACCTGTATAGGTCCCTTCCAACCCAAACTATTCTATGATTTCATGATCTGCTCTCATTTACACTACCAGGTCCACACAGTTAAACAACAAGCAGACAAGGCTTGATCATAATTATGACCAGCTGCATACAGGAGGTTTGGTGGTAAAAGCAGCCATTGCCTCCTAATAACCTTAGAATTAAATAATAAAAAGGTTACATACTATTAAATGGACTGCTATCAGTGTAAATACCCAGCTTGCTAACTGTTGTTGACTTTAATTTGTTTTCTGCCAAGACAGACAACTCTGTGGGACACATTTCAAATCAAATGATCTTCAGTGGCCCACGTGTCATGAAAGGAGAGAGAGGTCACTTCAGAACAATTCACTGAAGAGCCACAGATTTTTGAAATGAAAAGTTAATTTTTTTTTAATTCACCTACAAATAAGATACTGCAAACCCCAGTTATCTTTTTAAGGATAACAGTAATTTCTGAAATTTGTCTCATCAGATAGCAGGATCCCATAGAGATTTTGAAGGATTAAAACCTCTTGGCTGACTCAATCACTCTTGTTTTGAGAACTCTTCAGTGTGACGGGCTATGCAATTATTTCTCAGTAACATTTGTGTAATAGACAATTGGAAGGGGATTAGCCCCCAGTAACTGCAGACTTGAGACACAAAAACATCCACAAAAAGGTCATTAAATACCATACGCTGGAAAAAGTCAAGCTTGAGGTCACATCACCCCATGGATGGCAAGAGGTCCACTTTACCCAGAGTTTTGGTAAGCATGAGTGGAGCTTCCTTGGGATCTGTGTAAGGCTCCTAAGTAATAGGTTTGCTCTCAGAGGTGCTCAACCTACAAGTGTTCAGCACATTTCAAGAAAACAACCGACTTTCTGTCAGGTTCTGTAGGGCTTTGGGAGGCCTCTGTCCTTGTGTTAGCTGCAGGGAAGCACCCTATGTGGAGTGCTGGCTGGTGGGAGCACAGGGACAGTCCTTGCTGCTGCCCCTGTGGTGCGCCTGTGCCAGCTGTGCCATGGCCAGTCTCACCTCTCACTGTTTATAGAGAGAACAGTGCCAGACCCCTGTCTTATCTCAGCCTGTGCTCCACACAGACATCTGGACTCTGAAGGTAAACCAGAGCCTGCAAGGGAATTGCAGACAGATATGAACATTCTGTGCCTATGAAAACCTCATCCCCACGAGCTTGCATGGCTGGTTTGAAGCACGGGGTGCTTGGAACACTGGCCAAAGGGTTGCATCAGCAGGCAAGAGGGGAACTGGGTCTTTCTGACCTGAAGTGACCTCAGTTCTGCTCCCTTCTTTAAAGATAATTGCTCCTTACAGAGGCAAAGACTTCCTCTCTGTTTTATGCGACATTTCAGCTCCACTGCTCTGTCCAAGTAAGCAAAGCCTCGGGAAAGGCAAACAGTCGGGGGGGGGGGCTTTCTAAAAATATACCCTCCACATTGAACTGACTCATTTCATGGCTATCTTATTTCTTTGATATAAGATCTTGGAACAAGAAATAATATCCTTATGAGGATTAAAAGCTGATGTTAAAAACAACAGGGGAAGCCATTAACAATGCAACAAATAGTCAGTCACGTGATTTCTGTTCACTGCGCCTCATACTCTTGGTACACCAATTTCTTAGATGCATTATTTGACACAGCACACCTGGCTAAACAACTGTTGTCCACTGAAGTTCCATGTCTACAGTTAGAAGAGCCTGTGTCTGAAAAGAGCCTATAGTAAGAGGACTTTTCCAGAAATCTGATGATATGGTAAAGCATTAGAAATTCTGTGAATATAGAGAAACCATAGCCAGAGTCTGGGGGTGCTGGATGCAGATATACAGAGATACACCACACTGCAGTGGTACCTGCAGATGGCTGACATGAGGTTCCCCCTGGAGGAACAGAGATGCCAAAGGTAGTCACCTGGCTGCAATTCAGAAGACTCCAGCTGCCTGCTGAGGCTCCACATGCACAGAGCATGGGCTGGAGGGCCAGCCCTATCTTGCCCCACGAGTGGTTACTAAAAGCTAAGTGGTGGCACAAATTACCCACTTATTCCCCAGCCTTCCCTGCAAAGAATGTTTTTACTATTGTTATCTATTATTGATATTATTTCCACACAGATCAGGACTTGTTATAGGAATAGTACAAACACAGAACAAAGCCACCATGCTTCTCCCAAGGATGTCACAACCTAAGGAAAAGACAAGGTGAAACAAATCCATCTAGAAGAGGGCAAGGAAACAATGAGGCAGCTTTGCCAGCATGTCAGCTAGCGGTCTGAAGAGACCAACAGGTTGGTTAAGGTCAAGTTTATCACTGACACCAAAGCATCTTGGTCTGGTCAGATCTAAAACATGAGAACTAGACAGTTAATATCAGATGGCAGATAGGTGAGGATTAAGTTATGAAGCTCCTTGGTAGTGGAAAAAAAACCCAAACAAAAACCCACACCAAAAAAGCGTAGTTTATCTTTGTTACTATAAAGGATGCGGACAAGGTAGCAGGAAAGTAGGGATGACAGCACAAGATAAATGCCCTTTGCAGAAAAAATACGAATGGATGTAGCAGGAGAGGAGAACACTGGAAAATTGCTACAGTGCAAGGAGGAAACACTTGGGTGAACGCTTTTTTAGGAGAATGGCTAGGGAAGGCTATATCTGATCAGCAGTTATGCAGAAGCCAAGACAACATTTGAAGAGGAGTACCACTGACAGGGACAGAGATTACTGATGGGTGACCAAGGGTGAGGATGAGATACTGATGTTGAGTCTTGACCTGACTAAAGACATTGGGAAATAGCATCACTTGAGTAAAGAAGATATAAATTCAATTGGGGAAGCCAGAACAGCACTTGAAAGCAGTGCTCCAGAATGTGGGTTTTAATGTGCATTCAGCAAGCTGTGAAGTAAGAAAGGAACATGACATGAACACCACTGAAGTAAGCTTGAATTAGGCAACAAAAGAGCGAGGGAGAACAAAAGGTTAAGGGAAGGGGTGACAGACAGGGTGACTCTCAGGAGATACGATAGGATGGAGTCAGAAGACAAGGAGGAGATCTCTATAAGAGCATGGTTTTGTGGAAACCATGAACCTCAATTTCCAGAGTAGACCTCAGACAGACCCTATTCCAAACAGTTACTCTGTAAATAAAATACAACAGCCTGAATCCACATGCAAGTACTCTGCAAATATTTGCCACCACTGTGATCAAAGATATTAGGTGATAATGTTCAGCCTTGAAAACTGGCCTTGAACAGCATTTATGAAGGTGTTCCACTACTACAGCTATTGCTAAAGATCAGTACATCAAACTGCACCATCAGTCAGCCTTGAACCTTTCTGCAGAGCACTACCAGTAAAACCGTACAGAGTATAATGTGTCTGGAGCCTACCAAATAAAACATGTGTGCAACTATCACCAGCACCATAGAACCATTATTACAATTCATGCATTCTCAAAAACATGCTGAATAACAAGAGGTAACTAAGGAAATAGAGGATTTTTACTGATTCTTATGCTTATCTGGGGAATAACCCTAATAATTTTGAGGCAAGTATTTTTCATAACTTAATAGCCTTTACTTCAAGTTCCTAGTTTCAGTATAATACAGATTTTTGTAATGAATATATTGTAAGAATACAAGTTGGTGCCATGTATCTAGATGAAAATATGTTATATTCTGAAATATAAAATATTAAGTTGTGCCACCAAAGACCATAGGAAAATAAAATTTTTTTAAAAGTTTGAAGTCCTGTTTTGGGAGTGACAGACAAACAAAGTGAGAGTAAGATCACAGCTTAAGAAACCTGTCTGTAGGTGTCCATATATGAATTGGGTTTCAAAACTCATATCTTGGAGATCTGGCCAGCATATGCAGGTAGCTAAAAACCAGCAGCTGCCAAAATAGGTATGACTACTTTAGGGTAAGCCAAAGAAATTTCTAAAATGAAATGATGGCACCAACAAGGGTTTTGACTCATTTGTCCCCACTCAGGTATCTAGAGACATTTGAAATGCCCCGTAGTATCTCATGTTTCTCTAAACTCCCTTCATATAGACATACATCCCATAAGTCAAGTGTCAAATCTGTTGACTTCATGATGTCTTTGGAGACTAAAAAGCTTCTGGGATCTGACTGTGGGACAGCAGCCTCATCAAAACCTAAAACTCCACTGCACAGAATGGGAAATGGCACCTTGCTCACAAATAAATGCGTACAGGTAGATACTACCTACATTTAAGTGCTCTAATCTTTGACATAAATTCCATTCTCAGAGTGTTGAGGACTGTCAAAGAAATGCAAGCTTGGAATTCAGTCTTGGTCATCCGCTTTCAAAAAAACAAATTTTGATTTCAACAGGAACAATAGCTTTGGATCATATAAATAATAAACCTGTCCTGGAGACTGCTGTGCTTGATTGCACTCTGAGAGGAGATCCTGGAGAGAGTTCTTGGTTTAGGAATAATATCATGCAATTTTTACACAAGCCATGAGAGTCAAGACTGCGCAGATTTGGAAATAGACTTTGGCTGAAAACTTCAGTGAAAAATATGCACGTTGTAGTCAATCAAAACAGTTATACAGGGCTGAATTTCTTGGATTGGAAATAAGCAAATTAATTCTTTCCTTTCATTGTATTCAAAATGACACATTTCTGATTTTATTCCCATTTAAAAAGCTTTCATTTTGAAATTACTTAAGATTAAATGACTAAAAGATGGAAAGCATTTATAGCACTTTATTCAGTTTGATCGGTACTGGCTGTCACAGTCTTTTGGTTTGCTGAAAAATCAGATATATTTGACTTAGGTCATGTCTACTAAATGTTTATCATCTAATTCTTTCTGAAATGAATTATTTTCATAACTTCCCTAGTAACTAAAACTTCTGCTTTTCCATTTTAACCACAGAACTGTTACCTTTCTCCTACCATGCACTCAGTTATTGAAATCTATGCAGATTCATATAACATTTACTTTTGAAAATATTTACCACACAGTTCTTTGGAGTTCTTACACAGTAAAAGTTCCCCAACACACTTAGCACTAGTTTGCTTCCCATCTTGTCAATATCAATAGGAATTTAATCTAAAACTTTCACCACAGGAAGAGAAACCAATGCACACTGCTCTTGAAAGTCTCCTCTATAACTTTTACTGTAAGGGCAGAAGGTAACTGTATATTTCTATTAACTTGAAATCACAGAAAATATATATCAGAGTAGATTCCAAGAATGACTTTCTGTCTATTGCTGTATGCATAAATATGGAATATGGAAACTGAAGAGATATTTCTGTCTGCTGACGTTAGATTTTGGTATGCAGCATCTCATGACTATCAGAGCCATAAATGTTCAAATCAGTTGGTGAGATGCATCTCGCACAAACCCGTTACAGTAAACATTCAGGTGCAGTGCTGCATCTTTTCTGTTTATTTTAAAATGTAACAGAGAAGACCTATTCAAACTCCTAATCACAAATCAAAGTCATCAACTGCTATAATACTACATTTTTGTTTTGTTTTTCTATTTATCTCAATAAGCTCCTACATATTTGCATTTGATGGTGCATGAGAATTTTATTAATTTACTTGTTTGTACAGAGAGTAAAAGGAAACAGTCTCTACTGAGAGAAGGTAAAAAGAGCATGTCTCACTCGGCTTATAGGTGCAAGGCAAATCTACTTCCATCATTACTTCCCTCCCAAATTTCAGAAAGAAATTACAGTAATCATATCATTCAAAGAAATAATTTTAAAGAAACCAGAAGACAACTGGAACACTCTTCTGTAAAAGAATTACTTTCTACCCTAAATGACAATCTAATATAACTAGAAAACTCAGTCATATTAAAAAAAATTTATAGACATTATTCTATGGACAAAGATTATGCTTCAGTCTTTGGGGTGTCTTCACACCTATTCCCCTAATTTTTGAAATAAGGTGAATGAAGTCCTTGTTTAAAGAGTTGTCACAGGTGACAGTGGTCCAAATGGGTCCAAAAACCTTCATCTTTCCATCTGCCATGTGCATCACATCTGGTTTGTTCAGCCAGCCAATTCTTAGAATCATAGAACAGTTCAGGTTGGAAGGGACCTTGGAAGGTCACCTAGTCCAGAGCCTGCTCTGCAAAAAGCTTCAACTACATCGGGTTGCTCTGAGCCAAATCCAATCTGACCTTAAATGTTTACAGGGGTGGGGCATCTACCACCTGTCTGGGCAACTAGTTCCAGTGTCTCACCACCCTCATCATAAAAGCTTCTTTTTTATATCTAGTCTAAATCTGCCCTATTTCAGTTTAAAACCATTACCCCTTGTCCTTTTGCAACAGGCCCTGCTGAAAAGTCTGTCCCTATCTTTCTTACAGACCTCCTTTAAGTTCTTAAAGGCTGCTCTAAGGTTTGGCTGAAGCCCTCTCTTTTCCGGGCTGAACAGCCCCAGCTCTCTCAGACTGTCTTCACAGGAGAGGTGCTCCATCTCTCTGTTTACTTTTTAGGCCCTTCCCGGGACTCATTCCTTGTTCCTGGGCCGAGGACCCCACATCTGGTCAAAATCTTTCAGGAGACCCAAGCAGAGGGGCAGAATCACCTCTTCTTTTGATGCAGCCCAGAACAAGTTTGGCCTTCTGGGCTGCAAGCGCACATTTGCTGGGTCTGTGCTGCAAGCGCACATTTGGGGGTACTGGTCACCAGTACCCCCAAGTCCTTTCCACAGAGCTGCCTCCCATCTGTTCTACCCCAGCCTGTCTTGATCCTGGGGGTTGCCCTGACCTAGGTGCAGGACCCTGCACTTGGCCTTGTTTAACCTTCAAGGGACTGATGCATTGCTCATAGGAAGGAGATCATAAGCAGAGTCACTCTTGCTGCTCCAGATTTTTTTTTGTTTGTTTGCCTTTTAACTTCCTTATCTTGACAACCCCTCGGCTCACAGAACAAGGACAAATTCCTGCTGACTTCTACAGCAATCCAGACTGTTCTGCTTTAGGACACAGAGGAACAAGAAAAAAAGAAAAGAGAAGATACAACAGAAAGGGGAAGTTCTCCCACAACTAGGTTGCAATATCTGCAGATTTTGGCATGTCACGGGTTGACAGATCAGCTGCAATGATGGCTAGAATCACATTACTGGGGTGAAACTGAGATGGCAATACTGCCAAAATGCCCTAAACTTGGGCTAAAGGTAATAGTTGTCCACTTAGTCAAAAAAGTTAAAATAGATTCAAGGTCTTTGATATAAAAAAATTAGCTTAGCTATGGAAAAAATTAAAAAAAAAAAGGAAGTGCGGGGCATAGAAAGCAGAATCCAGTAGTGATGTTTGCATGAAATAAAACAATCTTTCATTACTGAGTTGAAGAAGAGTTGTTTTCCTTTCTTATGCTTTAATACATGTCTTCCAAATAATTTTTTAAATATAGACAAAAATCTGGCTCTCAGAAAGAAGGTGAATTCTTCAGATACAAACTATTGTGATCAGCCACCCAAGAAACTCATTACTCAAGAGTAACTAGCTTACTAAGCATTAGCTTAGTAAGAAGCATTAGCTGCAGAAGACCAAATAAAATGGATGAGGTGAAACATAATAGATGAGATCCTGATAGTATAGAATGAAACTTTGCTGTCAGAAGACTCCCTCATTTTCAGTGACAGATGTTTCAGGAGGCAAGAAGAGAAAGGAAGGAATGACAATTATCAAAGGGGGGCAGCCACCTGCACAGCAAGTGCAGACTACAAGCTCTGCGGTGCTATGATAGCTGGAGTAAGAAGGCAGTGTCTTTTATTATCGTATCAGTTGAAGCTTTTCTAGCAGAAATACCTGATATGAATTATGATCTATTCCTCCCTCAGAATGACAGGATAAAGACAGGAGAAAAATCCTCCCCCTAATAATTTGCTATGACCATGACTATGATAGTATAGTTGCTGATTTTTTTTCAACTCTGTCTTGCAGGAATTAAATATACTTATAACTGCAGACAAGCTTTCTATAACAATGCTACTGCTACTACACACAATTTCAAGCTCTTCTGAAACATTATAGAATCCCCATCACACTGTTATTCTATGGAAAGGAGACTAATTTGTTCATCTAGGAGTATCATGCAATCATAGAAATGCTTAGGTTGGAAGGTACCTTGAACATCACCTAGTTTCAAGCCCCCTGCCACAGGATCAGGTTGCTCACAGCCTCACCCAAACTGACTTAGAACACTTCCAGGGATGAGGCATCTACAACTGCTGTAGGCAACCCGGTCCAGTTGTCACCCTCACAGAACACAATTGTTTCCTAATATCTCATCTAAACCTCCTCTCTTTCAGTTTGAAGCCCCTCCTTGCCCTATCACTATCTGCCCTTGTAAATAGCCTTTCGCTTTCTTTTTGGCTCCCTTCAGTTGCTGGAAGGCTGCAATTAGGTCACCCCAAAGCCTTCTCTTCTCCAGGCTGAACAATTCACATTCTCTTAGCCTTTCTTCGTAGGAGAGGTGCACCATCCCTCTAATCATCTTGGTGGCAGGTCTATTAGCAAAATGTAGCTTTCTTCAATATAAAGATATCTCATTATTGTAACAGCACTTAATGAATACTTAGTTGCTGTGCTTGTACGAAGACAGCAGCACTATCTGAGCTTGGACATGCTACTATTCTAAGAAAATTCATAAAATTAAATGCGTGTTTGCTGCTGGCCTTGACTATGAGTAAAGGCCATTTGGAAATCGCTAACTCCAGGTCATCTCTACCTTCTCTGCTTGCGCAGTCAATTGGGTAATAACGCCCATACAGACAGCTAAGGCAAACAGACCTTGCCAGGTTGGCATGTTCTGATACTGCAATATCAGTCCCAGCATTTGCCCAGGAACTGGGAGCTGGAATTGAAGAAACCAGTAAAGTAGTCATGAACCTAATTTTTTATCGTTTTAAAATTTTACTGGAGTAGGACCTAAAGATTGCAACTAGAACCAGGCAGCCTCTATTTTCAGGAACTGCAGACACACTGAGAGATATGAAACCAGCCACCAAAAAAAACAGGATTTGAGCATCAAACCTAAATTTAATTATTCTCATGTGTGCCTACAGGCAAGTCAGTATTCTCCAGGGAGTTGCTTAGGAAGACAGAACTCAGAAACTTTCTATACACACATAAAATAATGTTCAGATGAGCAAATAAGAAGTGAAGACCTCTGTGTGGAAGAGGTCAGCGCAGGTTAGAGAAGAAACATGGAGAATCAAAGTTTTTCCAAAATCCTTTTAAGGTGCTAGTTTTCTCACATTATTTGCTGACACCATGACCATTTTCTTTACATATGTGCAATCTAAGCTTGCTTTCTTAATTTGGGCCATGAGACATTACTATGAACCCAAAAAAACCAGAGAGAACTGTATTCCAAAGGCTGGGCTCTGCAACAACAGGAATACAAAAAGTACTAGCCAAGTAAACCTCATATATTATTGAGTTCTTTGGTGGAGGTGCGGGGATGTGTCAAAAATAACTCAAGTGGTTAATTCAAACTTTTCCTGTGTTGGGATTTAAGATAGAGGGGAAAAAGTGAACCTGAATCCTAAGCAGATCATTTTAAGGTCTAACTGTCTGATCCCCCAGCTGAACCATTCACTCCTTTCACAGAGACCAAATCCTGGCTTACAATTTTTTGTGTGGTGACCGAGGTTACCAAGCAGTTCCAACTAGGTCTAAGGTCTGTGTCTGTTTCCAGGAAATAGAGTGTTCAGCAATACCCCTTAGAAAATGAAGCAAATTATTAGACTATAAGAGAAGGGGCAAATAATTCAGTGAAGAACATTTTAACATAACTATTTGCCTATATCCACTTATGCTCTGTCCTCTGCTGTGTTTCCTTTTAGACTACAAGATTTGGGGACTCCTGTGGGAAGTAGCACTGTTTTGATAAAAATATGCAGGAATATATTTTTAGAGGTAAAAGAGCTGAGAGCATACATGTGAAAGCAGTATCAAAACATATGAAAACTAGAGAACCAACATGAAAAAAGTGATATAAAGAAAAGTGGAAACTAGTATTCACATGTATTGAGGTACTTATTTAGGGACAAAAAGTGGTAGCATTATTTTGCATTTGATAATGTATTGAAAATGTCTCAATTTTTTATAATAAGAATCAGCTTGCTAAGTGAATGCAAGTAGAAATAAATACCTTATCTATGTTCTGTCTATTAATTGCAAGCTTTCCAAAAAACTAGCACTTACATTTTCACATTCAGGCGGAGTTTTTATTTCTGAAATCTAATTTAAAATGGATTAACTAAATCATCACAGAAGACTGTAGGGAGATTTATATTGTGAACATCTGATTAATGATGATTTAATATAACTTGATTAGGAACAATTGCAAGATAAACAGAAATGAATTCTGTTCCTTGGAATGGAACATCTGTTTGGGGTTTGCACAATGGAGGCACAAATTCTGAGGCTTCCACTGGTCTAAAACACCATAGGCAGCTATTGCCATGAAAAAGTTAATTAAAATTTAATTCGAAATTCAGGAAATTTATTTTGTCTTCAAAGTGCAATTATTTGGTAGTGTTAAGGTTAGAACTAATAAACACTATGTATTCTGGTTTGTTTGTTTTTTGCTAGAATAGGCAATCAAAATTTTTATATCAGCACCTAGTAAGACATTAAGAATTCTACGAAATAAATACCAACTTCATGGCCCTGCATAAGTAATTCATTCTATTCAGACTTCAGCTAAAAATATCATATAGGAAAAATGACTCATGGTTATTGCCATTTGGGAGTTCTTGCTCATTAGTATTTAAATAGTCTAAGATCTCACCAAAGTAATTTGGACTGATGTAGATTTATAAATGTAAAACAGTAGCTCTTCCAGAATAATTCCTCAAAGGATTTTTTTTAATTCCACAGCTAAGAATGTCTCTCTTGGTTTGTCTTAAGGCAACGTGGAATAACAACACATCTACCTTCTCACACCCCTGAAAGAGCTAAAACACGTAGCTTATAGATCACATATTTAACTCAAGAGCAGAGAGCTCCCAGAAAATAAAAAAGAACTAAAATACCCTTCTCATTTCTCAGTTTTAGATTAAAAAGTAGTTTCTTTCCTTTAACATTCAGATGTGCTGCCAGAGAGCTTTTCAATTATGGACAGAACAAGACCAGTTCTAAAGGAGAAGAGTTGCAAGTAAGAAGTGAAGAAGATGAATTCTAGTTTGTCATCTGAGTTCTTTGATGTTCAGCAGATATTATTTGGAAGATCTGTAATGAAAATAATGAAGATGTACAGTGGTGTATGTACCATCTTCAGCCCTTTAAGTATGAAACATACATTTATTTTAATTCTAAGTATGACTAGACAAAGGCAAAGTAAACTGCTTTTCAAAAACTCAGACATTTTATTTTACTTTGCCTTAGTAGCAAACACAAATAAATTTGGTTTAATTAAAACAAATCTTACAGAAACCAGCATAACAATGAGAATTTAAAAAAAAAAAAAAAAAAAAAGAGAAGTTGATTTTCAAATTTGGTTCATTCCAGTAGATCAACTATTGAAAAATGTGTTTGAATTTCACTTTAAAAATACTTGAGTTTCCAGCTTTGTACAAGCTGTGTTATGCAATTCATGTTATGCTTTTCTCTACCAAACAGTCCTCTAACATATTTTTCCCCTGTGAAGTAACTGCCCATTTTAAATGACCTCATCTCCCTGTTTTATTCCTGGTAAGTTACCTTTTTTGAGCTCTTTTAAGATAAGACACTTAATTTATCATTCACATTACTTTTTTGGTCCTATGTCTAAAGCAGGACCAGCACCATAAACAGTATCAAAACTCACTAATAACAAACACGGGAATTAAAATCATCTTCCAGTCACCAAGTCACATCTGTAAACCTCAAAAGGGGTGTAAACAGTTCTGCTGCGCTGTTTTTCTGCTGTCATCCAACTCCATTCCAGGGCCAGTGTTTTCCAGGCTATTAGAGTCTTTCACAGCTGGTTTCAGACTTGTAAACTGACACTTGATGCAAGTGATCCAATTGCTACAGTCTACTAAATGTTCACTATATTTGCAGCCTACTGTTGTTTATCACTGCACTAATATTTGGGTTTCCGAAATTTATTTTTAAACAATTGTTAAGCAGCTAAGTAGTACCACTCCTACTTTTAATGTCTTCAGGAACCCATTCCAACTATATCCATCCAATAGAAACACCACAAGCTTACTGCTTTTGGCGTGTTATTAATTCAGTATTTATTGCCCCAGACTACCTCTGCTCCCTGTCTCACCTGCACACAGAACAGCACACGCCTCTCCTGAGGCCTGCCAGGTTTAATCAGCATGAGCAAGGGAAAGGTGCATCTCCTCTGTTTGTCCTCCCTGCACAGAATAACACAATTTAAAGACCACGTAAGCAGTAACTTAGTGAACAGGGAGCTGGCAAACAGCACCTTGGAGTACTTGTGTGTGCTCTTCCTCGCTTCATTTAACGTTGCATAGACTTTCACCAAAGAGCAAGAACAGCATGAGATAACTCTTAATAAATACTAATTATACAAGTGTGCCCAGCAGTTTAATTAAAGCAGGATGTTTACAAACACCTCGATGTGCTGCTGAAAAAAAAGAAAAAACCTAAAACTAACATTGCATTTATCCAGAATAAATGAT
This sequence comes from Lophotriccus pileatus, assembly GCA_035583135.1. Lineage (NCBI taxonomy): Eukaryota > Metazoa > Chordata > Aves > Passeriformes > Tyrannidae > Lophotriccus > Lophotriccus pileatus. Next base: position 113,571,616 of record JAWWES010000081.1, on the reverse strand, counting down.
TACCGAGATTTTTTAAAGAGAAAATATTCAGGTTTTGTTTGACTCTTGTGCGAGAAAGGATTTCTAGGGAAGACAAACAGAAGTGAAGCCTGAGCCTTCAAGCTGCCTACAAGAGCAAGCAATAGGATTATTACCTGTATTTCATGGAAGCTAAGAGAAACTCCCAAGCTCATCAGCCTTACTGCAAGAGAAAGATCATCATCCTCTACCAAGTTCCTTCTCCCTTGTAGGCAGTCTTAACTGTGTATCCACACAGGTCTGTACTCAAAGAACAGTTTTGTGCCAAAAACACCAAGATATAGGCTACATGAGTGAGAATTTATGATAAGAAGAGGTATGACATAAAATTATGAGATAGAAGAGTCCATAGGTTTTAAAGTACTGAGAAGCAGTGAAATATTTAAACACAACCTTTGATACGTTTTCTTAGTGCTTGACAAAATCATGTCAACTACTGGGACCACTAGTTGCTCTCAGCTGCTACTGAGCACTAAAATTTACCAGTAGCTATTTGAAACAATGAGATTTTGATAATATGCAGTTGTGGGTTTTGGCATAAAAGGGAAAAACCCCTTACAATTTAGTTAACCACTGTTCTTCATACATCACTGTTTAATTAATAACGGTCGTCAGAAATAATAAGCAATGTAACTTTACATACATTCTGAATTGAAATATGCCCAAACCACAGACTGTCCAAGATCAGTATCACAATACTGACTTTGGCCTTGCATTTATATAGAGAATTGTTACTATATAAAATACATGTGTAGTATTTGTCCATTCCTTTTAATTCTTAATTCCAAGTATTCTTAAATACTTGGCACACAACACAATCACCACTTCATCACAACATAAATTTGGAATAAAACAAGAAGTCTTGCCTGTGGTCTTTAACATAAAACTTTAATTACTTAGCAGATGAAATGAATTAGATTAAAATCATGCAGATATTCAGACTGCAAAACAAAATACTTCAAATACAATAGAATGTTTAAAATTTACCCAGTCAAATATCTACTTTGAGGTAAAAATGTAAGAATATACTGAGAAATTATAACCTTAGCATAAATAAACAAATACTGATATTTTCAGAACAAAATAATCAGTGAAAACAGCAATTTTTAACACATATATCAGTACAAGAGAAACAGCCCATTTACCTTCCATTCGAGTGTGATCCACTTGTCTGATATAAATCCCCAAATAGTATAAAACTGCATACTAATAAAACACAGCTGTCCCCCAGTATAAGATTCCTACCTGTTTACTGCAGTATTGAGGCAAGTTATTTGAAAAAATATATAATTTCGAAGATTAAGGGGTTTAATTATACAGCTTCCAAACAAGCATACTGAAAGCTGTACAATCAAGTCCTCACTGAATACTACAAAATGCCTTTGGCCAAAATTCCCAATATAGACCTGAAATTTAGGTTAAAAATACATGACAAATCAACATATTTATGCTGTCACTTGAACGCACAAAAGCAGACAAGCTCTGCGTTTGTGCACCTTGGAGTATTTTTGTTTAGGGTCATTTAAGTAACTGTGCAAAGAATCATGTAGCTGCACAGGTTTCAGCTGCATACACAGATTCAAAGTGACCAACAGGCCTTCTCCAAATGACATAATTTCCCTGGATCACAGTGGTCTCTCACATTTCTCTAACTTCAAGAAGGAAGAAACTCTTATTTATTTTCATCACAAGTAGAACAGCGTTAATACCAGTAAGAACAACCTATTATAGTCTGCAATAGTTGAGGTTTGCATCTCCTGGACTGATTCACTCATACCAGTAACAATGCAAGGAAAATGACACAAAACCAGAATATAAATATTATACTGCACCATGAAACACTACAAATAGGATATACAAAAATTACATTAGGGCATTAATTATCTGTAAACCTATTAAAAAAAACACCTTAATACAATCTGGAAGGTAAACATAACCTACAGTCTAAGTTTTCAAATGGCTGTTTGTCAATGCAGCATAGAACATTTCCATAGTGCAAATCTTACCAACTGTACGAAAGATACTGTCCCCTTCAGCAAAACGCTCCTTTATCCACCCCCCTCAAAATAATGATTCAAAATCCTATCTCATTTCACATTTAGTACAAGACGTGGTTTGAAACATACTAACATATGGAAGCTTAGTTTTAACACTGAAAAAAGGTTGAATAACGTTGAGAATTAAAATAAAAAAGTTAGATATGTTACAGCTGGAAGACATGAAATCCAAAAATCTGATCCCTGGAAATGAGGAAATAAAAAGACACTGATATTTCCTTTCTTTCATCTGTTGGAAACATTGTATGACAATACAGCAGGCTCCCTATATTGTACAACAACTGTAAGATTACTTTAACTGCTGAAGAATCACAGTGTTAAGTATATCTGCTTCTTGTAGTGTCAGGCTTTCATCTGTTAGCTCTTTATTTGGAAAGGTAGTCACAAGAACAAAATCAGTTGTTGCAAAGGCTGGACGGGACTGGATAATGAAATCTCGAATGTGCTTAATCCTGTGAAAGGACATGGACATGAAAACTGTGTATGATTCCATTTTGATATATATCTGTACATTAAGATGATCAGACAACACAAAACCATCAAACAGACTAAACCATTAAGTAAGTCCTAGTTCCCTTCCATTTGATCCACATGACTAGTGATTGTAGCCTACAAAAATTTTTTGATTCTTGTATAAAATGCCCTGAAAAATTAAAATTAATGTTGCTTGTTTTCTCAAATAACAGAAACAAAATTAGTAACACGGAATATATTACAAACTGATGCCTAACACAGGAAGTCAAGTAATTTCAACATCACTGTCAAAAATTTCATTATTAATTCCCGGAATCACAGAATATGCTGAGTTGGAAGGGACCCATAAGGATCATCAAGTCCAACCCTTAGCCCTGCACAGAACCATACCCAAGAGTCAGATCACTTTACTATATTCCAAAAAGGAAAAATTATAAGGAGGAATCTTAAAACATATGGTCACAGTGAAGAGAAAGCAGAGGGGAATTATTAATGCAATTCAATAGCAAGAGGTTTCCCCTAATTTTCCTTGGCACTTCTGAACAAGTTAACAAAACAATCACATCAACAGTATGACAATACTAATTTAATTTTATAAGACATGGATGAAAAAAATAGTATTTTAGAGATAAAAATCTGAAATTTGAGGTTTCTCCCCTAAGACATTAAGCTCAGAATAAATCTTTGAACATCTTTTGTAATTAGTAAGTTGGCAGATTTATTGCAGCCAATAACTGGGGACTTCAGCTTTCTATCAGTCTTTGAGGCCTTTGAGATAAGTAAGGCACTTTAGTAGGTGGTTTTGATCAGGCATAATTCAAGGATAACTAAAAAGATTCGCAGCCAAAAGAAAGTTAATAATAAATAACCTGTAACACACCCTTGGCTACAGATTTTACTGGCAAGTTTATCAGTTTCACCCTTTCATGCAGACAGAAGAACACACAGCACAGTTACAGAGGCTCCCAATGAGCCCTAAGGTTTCTCTTAGTCACTTCTGCAGAGGTGCTGTGAGGAAAAGATCCGGGCCTGTACTATCAGCTTACGTTATCAGGTTTGCTAAAGTATCAAAAGTTATTGCTGTATCTTCCTCCCTACTGGCACCTCAGCTAAAATTGCCTCATTGTTGTGTATATTGTCAAGTTGTCCTTATTCTGAGCAAGAAGAAAACGAAGGAAATAGGTGAACTGCCCATGTAACAATATTGACATGGAACTGCTAAGACCACCTCCAAGTCAGGATTCAAGTTTCACCTGTGCTCTAACACAATGGTGCAAATTTCAAATCAAGGCTGGCTTGAAGCGTTGGTGGACTACTGCCCAAATCTCTGCCCTCTGCCCAAAGTTCTCTCACCCACGTAGTGCAAAGCAGAGCTTTGCAGAACCTTGCTCTAAATCAACCTCTTAGGTAAATAAATGGGGTTGGCCACCACCACTTGTGGCACTGCCCCAGCAATGTCAATAAAATTGGTGGCAAGCTCTAATCAGAGCAAGCAAGCTACGAACAAATCTAAAGACCCCACCAAGTTCCCATACTGCCAATTCTTAGGAGATGACCATCCAAAATAAAACAAAAGTTGGTTCTCAGTATTATGTCCAGTCCACATGCCAGAATTGCAAATAAGCACATTGTATCTATACACCCTTCTGCAAATGGGCTGCAGCCTACACTTAGAACCCATGTCGTGTTTAGCCACGCTCTTAAGTATAACCAGGTAGAAAGCTGGAGCTCTTGATTATGGGCCACAGGATTTCTCTGCCCATAGGAGTATATTCCAATTGAGGCTGTACTCCACACTTTGCAATAAGGTGTTTTCACAGTGTTTTCTGAGTCATTCACCTGCTCCTAACAAAGGCCCAGGGCTGGGATGGCTACATAGTAGGGCTGTCCAGATTTCACTCATCCTGAGAACAGTTATGGCTTGTGCTGTGTCCTTAAAAAAATAACAGGACGTAATTGGTTATAGAAGTTTCTGACTTTGCAGTTATCAAATACCTTGTGTTTTTAAATACAAAATTTTGCTTTGACAGCCAATTTATCAGTATATCCATGAAATGAAAATGACACAGAGCTGTACATTTCAGTGAAACTGTACTTCCCCCTTTCTGATGTCTTGCTGATACTCATTTAATGACAAAACACAAACTTATCAAAATAGTTACCGTTACCTGCAGAATCAATTTACCTGTGTGTTTGATTAAATCTTTGTATTAACCGGCTTCCATCTGCTAATCTAATTTGAATTTTAGTTGCTGGCATGGAATCATCAATCAGAACAGGCGCATTAAGAATGGATTTCTCCTCCTCCTCTGGGGAAGAAGGCGTGCTGACTATTTCAGGTGTAAGGCTAAAGGATTGGAAAAAAAAACACCAAACCAACCAGTTGTTAGTAATTGAGTCAAACCAGAACTGAACGTTTCAGTTGTATTCTTCACTGAATAACTACCATGTATAGCTATTACAAACGAGCAGTGAAAATCCTCTCCGTTATCAGAACTAAGTATAAACAGGGCTTTTCTACTAGACACAAATAATGCTTTTGTAGTTTCTTGTCAATGATTGCAGTATTTCATGTTTATTTTTCTTATAATTGTGATATCATTATATTTGCATGATCTTAAAGAGGTAACCAAGTACAAATAGAACTGTATTTGTTTATGCTTATAGAGCATGAAATGACAGATGCCTCTGATACTAAGATTCATATATCAGTCTCCTGGACTATATTAAAAAATAATCATATAGCATTATATATTGGAGCACAAATGATATTAACAAGACATTGATCAACATCACAGAGCATGTGGACTTCTTTACAATTAGTAAAGATAAATATAGCTCTGATTGGAAATAACCATATGGCTGCTCCTTTCATTGCTTACATACTTCATCAGCTACCCAAACAAACAAAAATGCCATAAAACTGGTGTGCACACTTTCTTATACGTGAAACCTCCTCTCTTGCCCAGCTATTTTCTTCAGTAATCTGGGCAAGAGCTCAGGTGAAGGAGTTATCACATACAATTGCTCTCCATTTCACCTCTATCAGAGCTTATCCCCTTCTCAGTTTTACTGAGCATATTTCCTCATTTTTAAAAAGATGAAAATAGATTAGAAACAGCAAAGAATCATTTATTGAATTAAGTTACTTGAAGAAGCACACCAGTAATATCTTTTTTGCGTAACCAAATATATGAATAAATTCAATGACAACCAGAAACCTAGAATTATTTACAGTTCAACAGCTAATATCAAGTCAGCTGGATAAGATGCTTCAAAGGCTGTAATTGTTAGGTGAAAAAGCTGATGATTGGCAGAGCTGAGGTCACATTATTGTTTACTCTGACCAACTTGGGTGAGCAGAAATAATGCACTTTTGGACAAAGTAGTCTGAAATTTTCAGTCACAGGAATGAAACAGGATATGAATACAGAGCACAGAATAGAAAATCTAGTTTTTTTCACCTTCCAAGTTTTTGTCCTTCACCACTGAAGGCTTTGAAGCGCAGTCTGGG
>JAWWES010000081.1:113492407-113555431 GCA_035583135.1 Lophotriccus pileatus | reverse complement strand
TTCCCGTCCCCGTCCCGCTGCGCGGGCGCTGCCCCGCCGTCCGCCATCTTCGCGAGGCGGCGGCGCGGAGCGGGCGGGGCGGGGCCAGCGCCGCGCGCGGCCGCCATGGCAACGGGAGGGGCCGCGCCGTGCCCCGACCCGCCCGGGCCTGCCCAGCCCAGCGCCCTGAGTGCCCGCAGCAAACAGGAACATCGGCGTTTTCTGTCAAGTGGTGCTCAAAACCCCTCTTTGCTAGTTATGTCTCTGGCTTCTCGTGCTAATCCGTCCGCAGGCGCGGTTCTTCCCTCCGCTTAAATCTGGGATCTGTTTTGGGTAGGTGGCCTATGAGTCGGTGGTCGCGGCCTCTCGCTGCTGGAATTACCTTTCCCAGAATCACAGAAGCACCGGTTTGAAAATACCTCTGAGATCTTCGAGTCCAACCCATGACTGGACACCACTATATCAAATAGACCGTGGCACCGAGTGCCATGTCCAGTCTTTCCTTGAACAGCTTTAGGGACAGTGACTCCACCACCTCCCTGGGCAGCCCATTCCAATGTCTAGTCACCCCTTCTGTGAAGGAATTCTTCCTGATGCTCAACTTAAACTTCCCCTGGTAACAGCTTAAGACTGTCCTCTTGTCCTAGGGCTGATTCCTGGGAGAAGAGGCAGGACCCCCACCTGGCTACAATCTCCTCTCTGGTAGCTGTAGAGCGATAAGGTCCCCTCTGAGCTTTCTCTTCTTCAAGCTAAACAGCACCAGCTTCCTCAGCTGTTCCTCATAAGACTTGTGTTTCAGACCCTTCACCAGATTCATCGCCCTTCTCTGGACTCTTCTCTTTCCTCTAGTTACTGCTCAGTTCTGCTGGCTCTTATCTAGACAGCCCATTCATCTTGGGATTGTCTTCTATTTTTCTTTAAACAAAAGATTAGCCAAGTGTATGGCATTCACAATGCAATCGCTTAGTCATAACTGTCCAGCTGCAGCTACTGAATGACAACAAAAAAACAATTTCAAAGTTTGACACAAACACCTGTGCAAATGTTGAGGGCCTCAAATCTTGAAGGGATTGGTATAAATAGGGACAGCAGGTGCTGCCACCACCAAGGGAGCTGGGACTTGGCTGTGTGTTGGTGTCTCTCTCTGTCCCTCTGTCTGTGTGCCCTCAGACTCATTTCCCCAGGAGGCAAACAGTGTGTGCATCCCCTCGGGCAGCAGGGGCCCAGCTGTATCCCTGCCAGCAGGCGCAAATGGAAGAGGAGGTTTGCCTGTGGCCTTCTCTCAGCACTTGGAGACGGAGGAAGGCCTGTGGCCACTGACAGAAGACTGGCAGACCTCACTGGATGGTGTCAGTCCAATGGTCAGAGTATGCATGTGGCACACAGGGAATTTCTCAGTCTGTTTTTGCACACACAAGGCTGTCTCCAGAGCTATGAATTCCCATCGATGGCTAAAAACCAAACTGGGTTGTTCACTTAAAATGCTTAAGCAAACTTGGAGGAGAAAGGCATATTGGTGCTCACAGTGGTGACTCTTGGATGCCAGAACGTCAACAAGGTTTTGAAAGTGTGAGATTTTGTTTTGTTTCTGACTCTTACATAATAAGGATTAAAAACTTTTTCTAAATGCTGAAGTTGAGTTTCTGACTTTAGTATTATGGGCTGATGTACTCTGAGAAACTTGAGAAAAATGCCACCTGTCTTGTCATAACTCTGTAGTCAGGTACCAAACCTGAAAATGTTGTGTGTCAGAAATTAAAGCTAGAAACTTAGATCTAAAAAGTGAAAGATCTCTGCTACCTGTAATGTGGTGCTTTGGCTCTGGCCAGCAACTGAGTGCCCATCCAGTTGCTCACTCACTTCCCACCAGTGGGATGGGGGAGAGAATGAGAAGAGAAAAAGCCAAAAAGTCATGGGTTGAAATGAAGACAGTTCAATAGGTAAGCAAAACTGCTTATACAAACAGAAGGAATTAATTCACCACTTCCCATCAGCAGGCATGTGTACAAATGCCGTAACTCCAAATGTCCTCTCTTTCCTTCTTCTCTCCTGAGCACTATATGCTGAGCATGACACCATATGGTCTGGGTCATTTGGGGTCAGCTGTCCTGCCTGTGTCCCCTCCTAATTCCCTGTGTACCTCCAGCCTGCTCGCTGGTGGGGTGGGGTGAGGAAAGAAAAGGCCTTGATGCTGTGTAAGCCCTGCTCAACAACAGCTAAAGCACCTCTGTGTTATCAACACTGGTTTTTAGTCACAAATCTGTGAGTATCACAAATCTCTCCACAGGTGAGAGTGGAAGGTTTAGGCAAAATTTGTTTAAAAGTCCTGTTGTCGAGTCATGAGGTGCAAAAAGGACTCCCTTGGTTTCTAAAGCCCTGCTCTTAGCTCAGAGGCTAAGAATCCAATCTTAGCCTTGGATTATGTCAACAGCTTAAATTTAAGGAATTATTAGAGGTGTGATTGAACAACTTTTGTCCTGCAAGTTTTTAATGATTGGCAAAATGAGAATATTTATATAAAATGAATAATTTATTTTATACAAACGACCAGACAAAAGATCTTAATCAGAACTATCTACTACACAATATAAATGCTAAAAGTCTACTAGTAGAGTATAATATAGCATAAAGAAGAACTGTAACAAAGCAATTATTGAAGCAGAAATAATTATTAAGTAGAGATTTGATGTAACTCACCCATACCAGTGATTGTGGGGAGATCTCTTTCTCTCAGCCTCGAGGAGTATCCTTGGAGGGTATCTCCAGATGAGGGAGGAATCTCCACACACACCCCCCAAGAAGGGTTATGTCAGAAGAATCTGAGTGCATGAGAGGGGACTGGACTTTTGTAGTATCAAGTGATTGACTGCTATCACTTTACAGGCCAACTATCACCTTATCTGTCAAATCACACTTCAAAAAGCAGGGTGTGTGTTCAAAGTCTAGTGAACCAGAATGCTTTTAGCATAATTAACACCAAGACAACACCCTGGCTCTAGCAGTTGATCATGCTTAGTAGCTTGCATGATAGCTTGATTGGATTTCAGGCCACAAAAATCCAAAACACAGCATTTATGGAAAATGAACTCCAGCCTAGGCAGCATGGAGAATTTTGACTGTGACCTGAATACTGAACTGCATTACTGTGAAGCTGCAGCTGGAATGGCCAGCCAGCCATCCTCCATGGTTTCCAGTGCTGTGCAGTTCAAACACCTGGTGCTTTCTAATCAGTCTCTCTAGACCCTATTGATACCAGTTCAGAAACACTGATAATGGTGGCAAATGGAGCTGGGATCTCATAGAACGATTTAAGCCAGACTATAACTCTGCACTTATGCAGAGTTCATGACTTGTTCATGCCTTCATAGTCAGCCAAACCCTCAGTGAGAAGGAGGACAGAACAGTCTCTTCCAGCCCACAAAAAAACAGAAAAAATCCACCTGGTCTGCTACCCAGATCCATCTCAAGGGTTGATGCTACCTGCTCTACACTGGTGAGAATATTGTTCTTATGGAGAATGTAGACAGGAATAATTGTTTTTTTTCCTGCAGAACTATATTTAGTGCTTGACAAAGAAGAATGGCACTACTGAGGAGATATATTCTATGTATACATATGTGTAAAACATTTTATATATAGTGCATTTCCTGCAGCTCCCACATTCTGGACTTTATATGCTGATCAACTATACTTGCAAAAGACTCTTTCTTTGATTTAAAAAGAAAAAGAAACCTGAAAAAGACAGGATCCCCCCTTGGTTGTCTCCTGTATTTGAAGTGTTCATATCAGGACTCTGTCAAGCATGAAACCGTAGTCGCATGCCGTTTCATTCAGCTTTCCTTGCACTGATTCATGGTGTGCAGCTGCTGTCTAAGTCAAAATGTCCTGTGGTGATGCACACTGAATTAGTGGAGAGGATGTCTAAAATGTAATCACTTTAAAAGCCAAATAACTTCATTATGGAATCAGTTTTTTATAATTCGGTGTTCCATATTTTGACAGGCATATCTTCCCTAAACATTGGCATTACTCCTGTCTGTCTTTCTCTGTGATCGCATCCTCTGGTTAAGGCTGCCAACAACATTTCAAGAGATCACCTGAATATAGATTAGCACATCATTTTTTTTTTTTCTCAGTAAAATTTATATAGTCATAGGTATCTGGAAATTTAAATCTGTCTAACCCAAGCAGCCATTTTAATTTGCAAAGCATTATTATTGTGACCAATGTTTTCTCACATAGCTATAGATTTGAAGCATTTAATTACTATCTGGCAGCTCTAGTTCCTTAATTAAATTTTGTCCTGTATTTTTCTTTATGTCTGAAATGCTCTTCAATTACCCTAGATATTTTCCTCCTGGAGATTAAAACTAGCAGCATTTACAATCTCCTATTTGGGAGTGAGCCAGGTCTTTTTTTTTTTTTTTTTTTTTTATAATTTCACTGCAGTCATTGCTGGCCAGAAGCAAATATATAATTAAAACACAAGTAAAAATAACAAAAACCAGTTATTAAATCTCAACCCACTCACCACCTCACATATTGGATATAACTTTAGAGAGAAAAAGGAAGTAAGAATGAAGACACAAAAAAAAAAAAGATAAAATTAATAGTAACTTTCTTAGACATTTAAAATAAAAGCATTATAGAGGCTTTATAAAGAGTTATCAATATAGGAATGGACAGAAAACCTGATATTTTTAGGTTTATAAACATTAAGGAATAACCAGTACAAAGGGCTTGGAGGCTGAAACAGAGCTGAAATTTGATGCGATTAAATGCTCATTGAACTGAGATGGAAGTAAGACAGACAATGTAATCCCAGGTTTTTGAACTTCAAGGACTAGTGATGCCACATTAAATTTATGATGCAAACAAAACTAGCACAAAATATTTAAGTTACAAAGCAATTACATATTGGCCTGATGGGATTATCCAAAACCTCAGAAACCCTTTTTATCTTCTAGGGAACACATCAATTTGGAAGGTAATTTTCAACAACATATAAAACAAGAATGCAAGTATCTTCAAATGATAAATAAAAAGTACATATTTAAAGTGACAAAAGTCCTGTGGTTTATTTAAATATATCTATATCTAGAAAGGTAGGAAGACCAGAGGGTATAATTAGTATACTTGGTTAACATTCCTTAGCTAAACATGGTTTAACTGGCAGCATGTAGTCTGCATGTGATCTGTGGGATCTTCTGTTCCATCCTCTTTTTTTTTCTTGAAGGAAATAGGGAATAACTGTTTGGATTGAGTTTATTTGTCAAGCACCTATCTCTGTTCTCCTGGGAAAAGCCTCCTGCCTTTAGTACTCTGTGAATACAGGGTATTCAGAAAGGTCTGTCAACAATGTTCCTAGATCAAAAGTGTTCAAAGGAAGATGCCATCTGACAGAATCAGGACAACTGTTGATAGTTCAATGTGGTTTTTGTAGGAGTTCCCAGAATTTGAACTTGGCTGCTGTATTTAATGTATTTTTTACTATGATAGACTAAGTCTTACATAGAAAATATAATTTCCTTTCAATTTAGCTTTGGCAGCTATGACCTGCCAAAACAGTGAGAGATTCTGTTTGTCCTGGGGCTGTCCAAGATTGGATTTCCAACACCTCTGGACTTGGAGAGCTAGCAGTGGGAGGGGAAGTTTGAATATTGCCAAGATATTCACTTTGTCTTTACGCTGAGAAGGCAAAATATCATTGCAAAAACTCTTGAGAAGTATTTGATCTAGTAAGTGAGGCAGCTGGAAGAGTTCAAGAGAGCTTTAGGAGTTAGGTTTTTGCTGAAATCTCAGGACATCAGAAGCTCTTGTGAACATTCCATCTCCACTCTTGAGAAATTTTTCTAGCGATGCTTGGACCATTTACTGTGCCTTTCTATCCTTTAGATTTCAAATGTCTAATTTAGAATTGAATTGGCTTCATACAGCATTTCTGTGGTAAATTTCCAGGTTGTTTGGTTTTGATTTTTTTTTCCTCCCCTAATTACTTAAACAGATTCCACACTAAAGTGTGGAGAATGGAGATACGTAAGATAAAAACTTTTAAAGGCAGGGTGAGGAATCTTGATTAGAAAACTTGGATCTTTCTTACTCAAGCACCAAATGCATGAGTGCTGACATAGCATTTGGATTTAAAATTATTTGCTTGTTTTTTGCCAAAAATGCATAGTCCTTTAAATCTGGTTTTATGAGTAGTGAGCAGCAGGTAATGCGCTGCTTTTATTGCTTCCCCAGGAGATGCAGTCCCATAGATCTTGTGCTGGAAAGAGGAGTGCAGTAAGGAGGTGGACATCTGTGCTTTGTTGCTGTGGAGTGAACTGTGTTAAAGGGAAATTTCCCATAGAAAATAACATAGGAACAAGAAAAGGTTTGGGAGAACACAAGGACCTATGGTCACAATGTACCAGCAGTTTTGCAACTGATAACATTCTATGATAAATTAAAGGATGTTTTTTAGGGCCTAAGAGATTCATATTTGTATTAAAAAATAAAATCACCACCAAAGCAAACAAAACATAGTCCAGTAAAAATCTATTGCTATTTCTAATTTCTAAAGCTCTACAGTTCTCAAACTCAGTATGTTAAAATTCTTTATTAGGCCTTTTGTTGTTGCTGAAGTCTGATGTTCTGCTATTTCATCCTCACTTCAATCTAGATTTTCTTCAGTCTAACTCTGAAATTTGCATTGGATTTTGTTACAGACTTTATATTACAATAACTTCAAAAGAGTAACAGTGTCTTCATTTCCCAGCACCTGTTTGGTTGTCTCCAAATGTTTCATCACCGGCAACATTTTGGTTTTTGCTGGTTATATTTACTTAGAGTGTTGAAAAGATTTAATAATGTATCATTCATCTATGGGATCTACAAATGATAGATATTTGGCTTTTATTTGACAAAAACTGTGCATAGGCGAAGTTTTCTACCAAGACATAAACAGTAGAATAAAATGAAGGGGGAAGAGGGGAGAGAAACTTGGGCAGGATGGGGGTGTGTGTGGGTGAACAAAAACAACAAAACAAAACAAAAACTACAGCTGCAGTTGTAGCATACAAGAGCAGTACTGAACTGCCCCCAATCACAGTGGACAAATGAGACTGGTCACTTCAATATCTTTGAAAGGAAAATTCAAGTAATTTGGATCCCCAACAATCTTAACTTTGCTGTTCACGCTATGTAACCAAAGGGTTCAAGAACACAAAGGAAAGAACAGAGGACTTTAAGGCTATCAGACAAATCTTTCACATACAATACATGCAAAATAAAGGCAAAGCTGATATTTTCACGTATTTTTAAGGATAATTTTGAAATCAAGTCTTTCTATGTTTCCTGCAGATACACTGAAAATCAGGATATTTAAATTCATCCTGCCAGTGCTTCTGTATGTTTATTTCCCTTTGATGCTCCACTAACCATCCACTTGCCTCCCTCAGGGGCACTAAGGGAGGCAGAGACATAGTACACACAAAGATGAAGATTTCAAAGGTTTTACAGTTGGTCTGTAGTGAAGCAGATGCTGCAAATCAGATTTATGAGGCTGAAGTAAGAAAGCATCTTGATGAGGAAAAGTAGTGAGGACATATTTACATCGATGTGAGAGCAAGTCTACAGGCAGTGTGTCTGCAACAAAACTTCCATGGTTTCTGCTGTGGGGGCAGCTGGAACAATAAAAATATTAGTCAAACAGTTCCACGGAACTAAGGAAGCCAAATTCCCACAAATCTATATCCTGTATTCCCTATTTCCACTTCTCCCTTTATAGCCCCCTCCAGTTCCAAGCCAAAATATCAGCTTTGTGCCTTCTTCTGTCCTCCCTAAGGCCATTTCAGAACCTACAGCCCTTTCTGTAAGTATCATTGGTATTTCTGTGTTCCCAGCACCCTTGCACTGCAATGATCTATCCCCCCTGTGATGCCTCTTAGCTACCTCTTTTGACCTGTCACATGGACCAGGGACATCATCTGCTGTGGCTTGTTCATAGCTGCATGCCTGCCTGCCACCCAGAAGAATGTACAGACTTCATTATCCCTACATTTCCATTTTCTGGTGCATGAATAAGTTATCTTCGCTTCACTTGGGCATCTATTTGGTAGATTTTGCTATCTAGCAAAAAGAAAGTACGAATCAACTTCAAAATAATATAAAAAAAAAACTTGATATATTTTATCAGCTAGTAATAGAAGACCCACCCAGCTGGATCAGGAACACATTTTGGATGTGACTGTGTTAGATGAGATGAATCCTCCCTTAGAAATGTCACAACTGATGAAATATAGTGTGTCTATAAATCTTTCCAGAATCATTCACTGTGCTGATTAATCCATTTTTGTTTCAGTTACAAAAATATTATGAACTAGATAACATGTGAAAAATGATGCAACCCAGAAGTCAACTCCCCAGATCCTGTCTATTGGTTTCAGAGCAAGATTTGCCTAGCTCAGGATTTAAGAGATTTGGGTAGACCTCTTGTTCTGTTCTCCCTAAAACAAATAACATCAATATGAATTGTTTAGTTTGGTAACAAAAGAGTTTAGGAAACAAAACACTTTCTAATGTCTCTTCAAGTATTGTTAGAGATTAAATAAAATGTAAAGGGAAAATTTTCTGCCTGCATTACAAAGCAAAAAGCGTGAGGTACCAGCAGGTGGTGCTGACACAACAAATAAGTAGCATCCACAGGCTCAGCTTTAAGGCCAGCACTACAAAAGTCTTCCTCCCAGCTGATATCATTACCACATCACTTTCTAATTTTAAATATTGTCATCTTATTGCTGTGAAGGCTGGGAGCTGTAGCTGTGTACCAATGCCACACAGGTCTAAGTCCTACATACACAGAGAACAAAAAGACAATATACAGCATGCTGTTCCTCCACTGGTTCAAGCAAACAGGTCAAAAACATAACATAGTAGTCATGGAAGTTCTCAGAAGTTTTGAAAAAACGCTGCCAATGAACTAAAGGTCAAGTTGAAATGGTTTCTTTACCTTCAGTACAGTTCTCACCTGCGTGGATACCCTTGTATTACTGCAGACATAGAGAGACATGCCTGAAAAGTTGCATTGTACAGCAGGCACTTGAAAAAAATTGTAGAGAAATAGTCTCTGCATAAAACAGAGTCCCTATCTCTTCAACTTGTTATCTGAAATCGAATCATTTACCCTGTGAATTATTCAAAGAAAAAGATATATCTCACAAAGTCCTCTTAATATAAATATCTCATGGTTACACAGTTGTGGAAAGCTATAGTTGTCCCTGAGTCTTTTTTCTTCCTGTCTGTCAGAACAGAGCTTTATCATAAATTAAGGTGAAGTTTTTGGGCACATCAGTTATAGTACACGCAATACATTATAAGGAATTTAATCCCAGGAAATATTAATTTGTTCTTTAATTTGCTAGGAGTAATTGCAATGCATGGCTTGTTAAATTTCTACCTCTTGTAAGTAGAATTACACACAGTTCTCGCTTGTCCTTTCATATTATTTGCACCAAGTATTATAAAATTTGATTAAATCCCCATATCTTTTGGAAACAACTCCTATTCTGTCTTGTTTTATTCCTTTCAGTCCTTATTTCTTTTATCCTTTGTTACTTCTTCCTTGGAGCACAGTTGACATGTTCCTCTCCCCCCTTGCCCCCCCTTTTTTTTTTTTGAGGGTGAAATTAAGAGTGCTAAGGAATATGGGGAATACTTCTTCCCCATTCTCTTAAGCTTCTGACCTCTAACTCAGCGCAAGGTCTAGAAAGTCATCTATAAGCGTCCTGCCCATGCAACCTTTCATTTCTGCATTTTTCATTTCTCATCTTTGGCAGTTCTTTAATCTTCCCTCATTGCTGAAACAGTAAATGGAAGCAATGAGGAGGGAAGGAAGAATTAAAGGAGGCAAATAACAAGAGACAGCTGTTGACTGCTACTCTCCTGCCAATGCAGTACCTTCTAGGCCCTTACAGACAAATTAGAGAAATCTGAACCTACAAATCACCTTCCCATTAATCTGCATTAGTGGGGGCAGCCCATGGTGGAGCCCTAGAAGCTGCCACACCTTGCAAGCTGAGAGATGATGAACACCACCTGTGCTATTTCAATATATGTGCACTTTGGAAAAAGACATCACCAAAAAAATGTCTATAAAGAAAGAATGCTGGAAAAAGAGACATGTCCAGTGAGTCTTTGAAGTGCTCTGTACAAAGCAAAAGCACAGGAGTTCAGGGAAGGTCACTTGGTGTGGCACAAGTTGTTAGATGGATGCTTGCATGTTTCTGCATACTGGAGTAACTGGGAGTCAACTGCAACTTATTTTTAGAAACAAAATGCTTTTCTTCCATTAATTTCCTTTTTTAATATCAGGTTTGGCCCTTGCTCAATCAGGATGAAAAGTTAAAATCTTGAAATATATTCATGAGCAAAATTACATAGGTCATTTTATTTATTCTTTGTTGTTTAGTTTTGATAGTTTGAAGTAGTTTGAATTTCCAAATGAACAACTTACTAGAGTTGGAATATCCCTATTAATAATGATGCTAATAGATATTTTGACGGGTTCAAAATGTGCAGTTTTTTTCCTGAAAATGTTTTTAGGGACAAATATTTGTTGAAACCAAAGCCCTTTCCTCACTGACACGTCAGCTCTGACAATATGGCACTTTGCAATCAAAAAATCACTTGAGTGAGAAATTTCTGCTCACCTGTATTTATAAGAGGGGAGGGTTAGGCAGTTCTGCAGTCCTTCCTCTTTGTTCGTCCCCACAGATGACTGTGAAACTACTCTGGAGGTTCTCCAAGTTCTTCACCTAGTAATCTAGTCATTCATCTCTGAGTGAAAGCACTCTCTTGTTACCTGCCTTGTTGTGATACCATATTTCAGACTGATGTGAAATTATGTACCTGTTAAATATGTTAACAAGTTCTGATCCAGCTAGTGCAAAAGTATAGTAAAAATGGTCCCAGGTTGGACAGTTTGTGTGTCCCCTGGTGATGCTGGACATCCTCCCATTCACCTCTAATCAGGGAAGAGCTACTGGTTTCTACAGCACTGACAAGCCACATTAGCAGGCCTTACATTATTAACAGAATTTCTGAAGAGTTAATTCATGCTGCTGTTGTGATTTGCCATTTCGGAGCTACCAGCTGTTAATGGGTCACTCTGCTTTCAAAAAACAAGTTGCTGGGAGTTTTCCCTAGGGTGTTTAAGTAAACCTCAATTCCTCTCTTTGACCTGTTTTCTATTTAAGTGAAAAGCACTTAAAAAAAAAAAAAAAAAAAAAAGGTGTCTTCAACACTGATTTTCCTTTTTACTGTGTAATTCTACATGATGAGACACTAGCAAAGGCAAAACCTTTCCAAGATGGGTATTCCAAGGCCGTATAATTATGATGGAGCCAAATTTCCTGGAGAGACTCTTCTTCATGGAATATTTTACATAGTCCAAATCTCATGCATGACTGCATAAGTAGCCAGTGGCTATAGGGCATTTTGATCCTTGTTTGAAATCACTTGGTATTACACGGTATCAACTTCTTATTCTACTGGATGTGTATCAATCTGCTGTCGCGTTTGGTCTGCTTGCAAGTTTGGTCACTATTAGAAACTGCTGATTTGTTAAGGGTTGCTTTTATGTATCTCTACCTTCATGACTGTGAAACCATGTGCAGTATTGCTGGTTTCAACAAATAGCTGGTATTGGCCCAGGAATCAAAGATATTAGCAAGGCATAGAATCTTCAGATACACCGACATTAGTCTAGCAGTGCCAGAACAAATGCTGTGGGTGAGTGCTATCAGCCCACCTCTTACAGGAGAGAAACAATAACAAGATAGAGATCTTTGATCAACAGAGAGATTTCTTTTGTAGTGACACCTGTGGCACAGCACATCTGTGAAGCAATTAGATGCTACATTTGTATTGGGAAGGAAATGAACTGATTTTTATTGTGAAAGAAAAGAGGGAAAATGGTGACTTGCTCAACAGAATATTGTTGAATTAAGTAATAAAAAATGAGCATATTTTGGGCCATTGAGGGACCCTTCTGTATTTCTCTTATTAGTAATGACATTAAGCTCAATTTGCTTGTCTAAATATACCCTGAATTTTCAAAACCATTCCACTTCAGAATATGACTGGAATATTGGATTGCACAGTTGAACGTCTGGATCATTTCAGTCATCAGAAGCTCTTTCAATGATAGCCAAGGAGGCCAGTATGGGGAATTTGTACTGGAGTCTGGAGGCTTGATTTTGTGGAAAGTGTATGCTGGTTTAAGGTGAAGTGTGGATTACAGGATTCAGGATTGTGATCTGTGACTTCAAGAACTGCAACTTCTCAACTGCATGGAGGTAACTCTTTATGTGTGTTCCTACCGTGTGACAAAAATAAAGAAACATGACTTAGATCACCCGTCTTTAAGTGGATACTGTAACCTCACAAAAAGTTCAAGTAAGAAAGTTCCATGTTTTGATTTAAGTTACAATATCTTTGAAAGGGTTAAAAATACGGGTGTTGAAAGAGACATAATGTAACAGGAACGGTTCAGTCATCAGAATAATTATGCAGGTAGCACAGTCCAAAACTTTTTCATATGTAGACGAACTTGAGAGCCTTCAGGCTGTAATGTGATCTGTACAGGTTAACTGTTCTGACATAGTTAATTATTATATCTTTTGTTACAACTGAAGGTGAAGTTTGATAGAAATCAACAAGTGAAGACTGTGAAAAGCAAAATTCAAAGTCTGAATTCTGTAAATGTTGGAAAGTTGAGATTTGCAAGGAAAATTTTCTTTGTGTTTTAATTTCCTGAAGTCATCAGTTACTCCTGTATTTGATGTGCTTCCACCACATCTCCGAGCAAAGTCAGCATGTCTATACTCCCTGCAATAGAACTTTATGACAGAGAGGCTGATTTTTTTCCAAGTTACTGAAGTGGCTACAGATGCAGAAAAATGTCTGATGGGATTTTGTGTCTAAATACTTTTTAAAAATCTGGTCATAAGTGATTTACTTAGGATTACAGTGCAAACCTGTGATGGAGACTTGAACTGAGGTTTTAGGAAAGGTCTGCCTGAAAAAGTTTAGTTCCAGAAGCGTACACTTATATTTGGGTATTTTTGCGATGAATTTATTTCCATCAACTTCTGACACAGTACAGGTTCTCTTTTGTTTAGCTTTGCTAAAATTGAAGATGAAACAGCTTCCTTCCTTCCTGTTATAACAAACTACCTCTTAGCATCCTGAAAACTCACTTCTAATGTAGAGTTTCTAACTTTGTTCTTTTTCTGAATTTAACATTTAACACATTTATTCTTTGACTTTGAGAGACCATGGCATGAGGTCAATACCAAGAAGTGGTTGGAATTTTAAATATAGACTACAGACAGAGATCCTGTTGACATTTGAAAAATCTGAGCTCTTCTATTAACCATATGCAACACAGGTCAGTTAAAAATTAAGGCAAGATGGAAGTAAATTATTTCCTTCTTCATGGTTTAAGAAAAGGAAAATGAATCTGAAATTGAAAGGTTTTTTAACAAACCAGTCTCATAGGGCTGAATAAATTAAACTGTCAGACTTTAGTCATTACACATCTTCCTGTGTGAAGCATGGAAATTGGAAGCACAGACTGTGCATATTATGTTAATACTATTTACTCTACTTGGTATCCATGACGTATCCTGGTGAGTCTAAGCTACAACAGAATTATGCCTTGCAGAAAAGAAAGAGAAATAAGGTTAATGAAACAGCGTCTTGGCACTATAGCTAAGTAAAACACATCTCTGACTAGAGTGCTGAACAGTATCGGGGGTATTCATGAGCTGTTCTGCAGATGCTATGGCTCACATTAGCATGTATAACACCAAATCATCCTGTCAAAGAACCCTTTCTCTGTTCAATGGCGTAACAAGGCATTGATTGTGATTGTTGGATTATAGAGTCCGTCTACTAAGATTCATGCAAGATGCTAAAATGACACAAAGGGCCATATTCTTCACTAGAATCCAGAAGTGCAACTTTCATAAAATATGTTGTCCCCAAAAATATAAGGAAAGGCTACATTTAGAACCAACTTTCTGCTTCATTATGCTTTAGTATTCTGTAGTGTGTTACATGGTGCTTCGATTTCACAGTAAACAAACTATTCAGTTCCACCAAAGAGATATTTATCTTAAAATCATTTACAGAAAACCTATTGATTTCCCCCAGGGTAGAGTCTTATTTTGTCATATTGAGTGACATCCTGAAGCCTGTGGGATTATTTGAGAGTAAGCAATGTCTTTTCAGGTAAAGATGAGACAAAGGTAATGAGTATTTTTGCTGTACATTGCATTGACTTCAACAGAACAAACACCAAACCACTATTGGATATTGAATCATGCTTTTATGTGACATAATATAGACCTGCTATAACACAGAGCTGACATTTCAGGAGTTAGTGAATATCTCTAGGGCTACAGATAGCCTCCTATCCTCCACTATGATGACAACAACTAGTTTTACTTTGGAAAACCTCAACATTTATTATAGTCACTAGAAGACTGAGCATTAGTTAGCTAATACAACATATGTGCAAGCTGTGGTATGGATATGCAGGTGACACTCATGCTCCGGTCTCAGCACTAGAGTGTTTTGTGCAGTTATGTGGTGATTCTGCAGCTGGAACAAGAATGAACTTGCTACATTTGCTCTGGAATCAACTCCCAGGGCCACAGCATTGCAAAGACAGGTGAGGCCACAGCACTGGGAGCCACCAGTTGAGCATTGCGGCTGTCTAAGTCCGATTGTAACTTTAAGGGAAAATGACATGCTGAAAGGGCTTGTATACCTATTAGCACTAACCAGTATTCCATGCATGCACCTCACTGTGTAGTGTGACTAGAGCACCATTGCTCAGCCCTGCCACCAGAACAAAGCATGCTTCTGAACAGATGAGAGAGGTTACTCCCTCCAGCCAGCCACAAGCACTTGCTCCCATCTTTCCAGACCAGTGCTGAGGGCTTTCAGACCAAAGCTGTGGTAGAGATGCTCTGTAGCATAACTGGAAGGGACAGCAATGCCTTTTCCTGGCCATGGGAAGAATTTTCTAGCTCTTCAAATAGCAGCACTTTAATAAGTAAAGTTTGTTTTCTGAATCTGAACAAACCTTTAGAAAGAAATTCTTTATTGTGAGGGTGATGAGACACTGGAACAGGTTGCCCATGGAGGTTGTGGATGCCCCATCTCTGGCAGTGTTCAAGGCCAGGTTGGATAAGCAACCTGGTCTAGTAAATGGTGTCCCTGGCCATGACAGTGGAGATGATTTTTAAGGTTCCTTCCAACCCTTAACATTCTATGATTCTCTAGAAGTGTTCTGGTATGAGTGAAATGGTGAAAAAAGTGTCCCTTCAGAAAGATTGAAGTGTTTTCATTGTATTTTTTTTTTTTTTATTTTCAAAATAAGTCACAGCAAACCATTTGCCGCTACTTGGGTCCGCAAAAGCATGGGCAGTCAAGACTGTTATGTATTAAATAGGTGTGTTCTTAGCTGGTGCTGCTGACTGTGAGAGTTCCAGACAAGTCCATGAACTGGATGTGCAAAAATAGGTAAAAGGTTAGAAAGATTTAAAAAAAAAAAAAACCAAATGTGTAAAAAAAATATATATTTATTCACAGTAAGTGGGGTGAATGGGAGATGGGAAGAGGTGGAGAGACATTCTTGTGGCTTCAAACAGGCCAATATGTCTCTAAGAGAGGCTCAAAACTCAAGAATTCGATCTGAAAGTGACTGAAGTCCTGCTCATTTCTGAAAATAGTGTATTTGATGTCAAAGAAATTGCTGAAAGAAGTTATGAAGCTGAGTACAATGACAATTTACTTGCTCTCGATGTGCATCTTGAAAGTTGTATTATGGTACAATTTGGGGGCAGATAATTCTGCTGAAAGTAGAATTTTCTAAACTATTGGTCACAGACACAAAATGACCTAAAATGAAAGTGTAATGATGACTCTGTTGCAATGTAATATGTAAGAATCAATTTAAAAGTGACATATAGTGCTGTTTTGAGAAGATTCTAATTTTTTTTAATTAGACAGATAGTGACTAATAAAATTATTTGCATTTAGCACTGTGGAATGTAGTGAATTAATTTACACATGACATTAATATTTCTCTTTAAACCAGAACAACGTATTCTTAATTTGCTTTGCTGATCAAAATATACAGCTGTAATAAATTTGAGAATGAGAGGAAATTACCAAGTTCCAGAAGGCTGTTTCACAGCAAGTTTTACCAAGTGAAAATTTAGGCAGAATATCTAGAGAGTCTATAATACAAGTTCTCTTTATTAACAGTAAAACTAAATGTGTTACTTAATTCACTTTAAATTCAGCAACAAGTAAGACAAAGTTATGACTAGATAAATCTAGCATATTGAAAGAAGAAAAAACCCCAAATATAATTAGAAATAGATATAGATCCCAGAATACTACCTTTGTTAAAAGACATGGAACAATAAAGGAATTTAGGTGACCTTGTCATGGGAAAATGGTGAGCAGAGACAGACCTTTAGATACTTTTGCAGCTGACTCAGTGGTGAATATACTTAATACACACTTTGTTGATTTTGCTGTTTCATTCTACAGTTTCATTTGAATGGGTGGTCAGGAGTGAAAAAATTCACTCGATAAGAAATATGTTGCTGCAGAAGAGAAATATATCTGAGAAAGAAATAAGACTATGCAATATATGTGTCACCTAGGAGGTTGTACTCCAAATAAAAGAATTAATCCTAGGCAGATTACATGTGAGAAAGGAAGAAATCATGGAAAACTCAGTGTGGTTTTGTGCAATGTTAATTTTACTGAACTTTATACTTTTGTCCAGACAGTGTATGTGGGCTGTGGAATACAAAAAAAGGCTGGAAAACTGCTGTGCATCTGCTTTGCTTTGTTCTGAGGGAGTGACAAATATGGCTCCCACCAGTCTACAAAAGATCAGTCTAAGTGGTTGAAAGATATGAAACCCTGGAACTGTCTAAATACACATGAAATGTTAAAATAAAATGTTTAAATCCAAATAACAGGACCTTTCTACAATCTACAAGTATTCCACTACATAAACAGACCCCCTCAGAGTGGCAGAGAATGTGAAGGGAACAAGTCTCCCTTGAAGGAAGGCTTTTGCAGAAAGCTGGCATTTGTGTTAAAATTTCTCTTTGATGTAGGCTGCACCAATCTGACAAGCCTCACACCACTGTGAAAGACACAGCAACTGCTTATCGAGCATGGAAAATGTCAAAAAGCAACATGATTTATTTGCCAGCAATACGGCAAAAGCACTCCACACTACAGTGGGCTTGACCTAAGGCCCTTTAAATTTAACAAGAGAATTTTATAAGTCCTGAGCAACTACACCTTTAGGAAATCAAGAGAAGAACAAGCCACTTCATCAACCGCTCCTGACTGCACTGGTGCTTTGGTGGTGTTCTGCTTACTGTTTTCTCTCTCCCCTCCATCTGGTGCTGGTAGCAGCCAAATGCTGATATTCTCCTTTGCTTTCCCAATGGAACAAAATGACCATTTTTACAGTCCTGTGTCCTCCTTTTACAACAACACCATCAGCAGCGTTAAGGGTTCTCTAAAAATGCTGGGCAAACCCTGGCATCCACCCATTACTGAAGTCAAAATGGGCCACCTGAAGCCATTGCACCCAGCTGTGCTCCAAAGGTGAAACTTTGGTCAAAAGGACCTTGGGAAGGGAGGGAAATGTGATGTTTCCTTTGCACAAGGGAGTTTTTTTTAAGAGGGAAGGACTCAGGACATTGCACAGGGATATGGGGCTTTTCCTTTGAGAAAGTACCCATGCAGTGAAATGAAATACAGGAACATTTTTTATCTCCTCACTTGAGGAGATAAAACAAGGCACTGGACTACATCCCCAGGGCAGTGTGAGCTAATAGAGCCGAAGCAAATAGGCAGGTGACAGAGAGAAAAGCCAAAGAAATGCCAAATCTGAGGGTCTGGAGATACTATTGTCTGTGCTATATTCGAGGAAAAAATATATCTGGATGAGGTACAGCGGCTGGCATTTTCTGAGCTTCAAGGGATTTTGGATCTAATGTCTTGCAAAGCCTCAGCAGCAGGTGTGATTCCCTGGCTGCCCTTGAAAACCCCAGCCACAGGAGATATATGTTATTTTTTGGAGAAGTATGGAAATACCCTGCCTACATTGCAAATACTAGAGCTTTGAAAACAATACAATGAAATCTTTCATCTGGTCCATCCATCGTGGTTGGATTGAGGTGGGGTTTGAGGCCCCCCGCAATACTCTGTGTTGATGTAACAGTTGAATATTGGGCCATGCAAATGTGTGTGGAGAAGAAATGCCTTCAGTCTCACTTTTCCCTAGGTGCACACACTGCGTAAGTATTTCACCTCTAAGTGCTTCATCTGACAACATTGCCAGTGTTTCCTTTGTGAAATGTGGTAGGCCAGAGGGATTTGTCCCTTGAAGCGCCAAATGAACCCTGCTGCTGTGCGTGACCTTTTGGATATGATTACTTCGATTTATTTTTTAAATATTATGATTATTTGTTCTACAAGCCAAATTTATCTTGCTAGTCTGAGGTTAGAGTCAAGGTAGGACTGAACCTTGACATTTTAGCAATATTTTATTTTGTAAAATTTAGGCCATGTTTGGTGAATTTTATTATGTTACAAAACCAGAATGAAGAAAATGGATAACTTTTATGTCTCTTCTTCCCATAGATTTTTATACTGTCATTCATCAAAGGCAACAAAGCCTTAAAAGCCCATACAACAGCCTATTCTACTCTGTTCCAAGAATATGTCATGTGGCTACATACTGAACAGGGCTGTGTGCAACAGAGCAGACTTAGTTGAGATGACTGGAGAAAATGTTATCATTAGCTCTGTAGGCAAACAACATTAGGAGACCGAAAACACTTGTGGAAGCCAATATGATTAAATCACTACTTACTAGTCACGATCACGTTGCATGTCATGTCCAAAAATATCAATGCAGTTATTGAAAGTAGGACTAACAAAGAGTGCAAGTGTCACATCTTTTAGGAGGGAGAAAATGTCAGACTTATCCCCTCCCTTTTTTTTTTTTTTTTTTTTCCCCAGGCTAAGAAAGAAGAAGTCTTGATTAGAGGAAATGATATCATGGGACTTTTCTAAGCAACATTCAAGATGCAGAATAGAAAGTTCAGCAGTAGAAATGAATCAAAACGTCAAGTAGATATTGTTAGGAAGTCTAGCTTTTGCAAAAGGTTCCTCATGATTTCCATACTAATTAAGAAGATGATTCTCTTTCTCTAGCAAATCACCATACTTTAACATCAATCACTGTGGACTACAAGGTATCAGGCAGTGACTTGTAATGTGTCACCCTAGGTCCAGAATTGATCTCACTGTGCAGTCAGCTCTGCCATCCAGCACATCTGGGCTGCATCTGGTCACCAGCTGGGAAAATCTGTGTAACACTGGGCAGCAGTGCCTACACTGGCCCACTCAAGAACTTGTGTTGCCAGGACTCTATCTCTGCAAAACCCTCCATTTTGTGATGTAGATATACTATGAGTTACATATAAATGGGTATATTAAAGAGGCCAAGTGTCACTGACTTGCTTGTATACATAGTGCTTGGCATCTGACTCCTCTAGAGCAGATTTTTCAAGGATAAACCCTGTTGAAACAGTCCCAAACAGAGCAGGCTAACAATTAAGTAATGTGGGCTCTTGTTTCTCAATTGACTTCTTTGCCCTCTTCTGTTTAACTTTATAGTCCTGACCGTGCAGTACAGGAGATGTTCAGTTACATTGTTCCAGCTCGTATAATCTGCTACATTCATCCCACTGCAGTGTCCTACTTGGCATGTTACACACCCTCATCTATGTTATTGTTGCTTGAAAGCAATTCCTCACTGCATGTATTATATAAAAATTTGGTATGTGTTCCCAGTCACTGAGTCGTACATAAACAGATGTGTCAAAAACTTCAGCCTATGAACAATATCAGCTGTCAGAAATAAAAATATATGCAGATTATATAATGAAATTCAGAGAAACAAAATCAGTTACCAGGCAGTGCTTTTTAAATGGATCCATTACTGGTGATGAGACTTTAAATTCTTTCTGCTGCCATGCAATGAAATGAACTGTACTGGAGCAAATGTAATAAACACCAGAAATATAGTAAGTACTGTAGTCTGTTGTAAAAGGAGGTAGTTTCCTTAGTAATAAAATGATGCCAGAAAAGTACCCTTTCTCTTTTCTTTCTTTATTTTTGGTGAATTCTCATGGTACTGGCTGATAAGAGGAATCAAATATCTACTATCTAGCTTCAACTGACATAAATAGAAGCAAAGTGAATACATTTCATGCTGATTAGTAACTGGAAAATTTTATTATTTCAGGCTCTATTTAAAATATCAATGAATTTAATGTTGTTTATTTCCAGATTGATGCTATGAAAAAACCCCAACATTTGAAGTGGTGAACATTGGCATATTATCTACACTGATTTCAGTTCTTATACCATTAGGTCACATGAACATATTAATGTTTAAATCAAATGCTCAGATTCTGTACTTGGAAGAAGCAGGTAAGAAATGATTCATACTGTCTCCCTATCCTAATAGCTTTTAGGAAACAAATATCTTTCGGGTAGTGATTAATCTCTGTATTCATGCATTCTTATGTGGAAAATTTTTATGAAAAATCAAGCAGGAATTCTGAAAACCTGTTTCTCATAGGACCTGATTCTTCTTTACAAATATCCAAACACTGACAACATGAAAGACCTTTAAAACATATGTATTTTATTCTTGAGATATAAGATAAACTTACTTGTTATTCTTGAACACAAAAGGAATATGTGCTTTGTAGAGATCATGTATAAATCTATAACACAGATTTTTTAAAAAATAAATTAGATTCTCTGTTAAAGCAACTACATACAAATTTGAACATTCTGTATCACTGTCCTTGAAAGAAGTAAACAAACCCAATCCTCTCCCTGCATGTCACTTGCCTATCTTTTTCTGATTTAGTTACGAACCTCAGAGCACTGTTGCTGCAGGATGAGCAGTGTTGCTTTTTAAAATAATGATCATAAAATATTCTGAACAAAGCTGAGGTGTGCACAGCATACACTGCTACTGTTTTGAAAGCATATTCAGAAATGTATAGATAACACATTCTGAAAGAATCTGTACCTTATGGTGTGATTAGGGCCAGTGACTAAAGAAGATACAGGTAAGAGCAGATGCTGCACAAAGTAGTAGGACAGTCACACTGGATTATAATGACATGAGCGGTCTGCAGTGCTGATGGCCAGGAAAGAGTATTTTGCTTCCACACTTAACAAATGCAGTGGCAGTCTGATGGACTAAAAGCACAGTATGTGACTGAAGGACAACTTAAGAGTACATGCAAAGTAATGCACTACAGTAAATGCACATTTTAGTATGAAGAAAAAGACCCCATTACTCAATAAACATGAGAAACCTTGGTTCCAGTTCTTCTGAAATACCTACTATGTCTGAAAAATATATCCAATATTTAAGAGCTTTACGTTCTTATGTTCCTGTTCCTGCTATAAAATGTCTGTGTGTGGCTGAAAGATAGTACTTTAATGCCTTGTTGGGCGATGGATTGGATGGCAAACATGTAAAGTACATTGGCTCCTGAGCCTTTGAGACACTCGGAAAACAGTCCTGGTTTTGTAGCATGAAGTATAGATGAGTTTAATTTGAAAAGAAAGCTTTCCCATGAAAAGCTGAGCCAGGAATATCCTAAGGGAAATGATCAGATGAATATTATCTCCATGAATTTCCTCTTTTCCTGTGTGCTCTGTCTTCCAGACCAGCTTGAAGCAGACTCCAAAATGTGATAAATTCACATGAAGTCATCAGTCTCAGAGCCTCTAAGAAGAGCTTGATGCAGAGCACCAGGCTGTTGCTATTACCGTATTGGTCTTGAAAGGGTGAAGCTGGCAACAATTCACTCAGTTTCAGGAGTCTCTCACATTACATAGAGGTCGTTGAAGTAAAGTATTTCCAATACAATCTTTTTGCCATGAACTTCTAGCTGATAGTTTCTTTTTCCTGAATATGGACTTCAGTTTAGATTTCTCTGGCCCAACACTTAAAAATCATAGCCCCTGACCCTTCCAGAGTTAGTTCACCTTCTTTTTGCACCCTCTTATTCCATGCACTGAAGGCAGCTGTCACTGCTTTTGAGTCACGTCCACATGTGGATATATATTCTCCATTATAAAGGGAAAAATGGGTTCATTTTAATGGTTTCATTAGATAGAAGACCAAAGCATTCTACAGCTCTTTGCTCTCAGTAGGACTTTATTTTCTCCTTAGCCATGTAAAATTACCCTGCAACTCCTCATTTGATCTCTGAAAGGGAGTGTTTTGATGCAAGAGATAGTGCAAGCTGTATATATGCTCTTAGGGATGCTTTTCCTCCATTCATTTACGGTGCCTTTTCATCTCCCAGTACTCCCATGCTATCGATTGTATTGTTGATAGTTGTTGATGTGATACATAGGTACTATTCTATGAGTCCATTAAATATTAATAAAAGTGGGGGTTTTTTTTCAGAAGAACATTGGCAATTGTGTATCTAGTGATTCTTGATGTTGTAAGTCAAATAACAGCAGCTTTCAGTGTTCTTTCTTTTTTCTCTGCCTATTTGTTTTCATTTCACCACTGCCCTGCATTGGAGTTGACCAAGGACTGCAATGTCATTGCTAAATCTACCAATGGTTTTGTGAGAAATCAATCACAAGAATAATTTCAGACTAGAAGGGAAGTCTCAATTTTAAATCATGTTTTCTTCTCCCAGATATCCCATCATTAACTGTGGGATGTAATGTGCGATCCCAGGGTGTCCTAAAAGTGCCTTGGAAGGACTGGTCACATTGAGTAAAGAATGGGGTAGGTTCACTCAGAGAGGTATTTTTACAGACACAGATGCAGGGGTGAGTGAGCTATGCCTGGTGAGTCACCTCACAGCAGACACAAACCCAGTTAGCCAGTCCCAACCCAGCTCATCCCATAGGAAATCTCCATAGCTTCATAGTCTTCTACCTTCTCCAGACTCCCAATCACCTGCTCCACCTGTTCCACGTGTATTTCTGAGAAGTAACTAAGTCTTTTTATCATTTTTATCTTGCTTTATTGCACTGACTTTATTCTCCCACCTCCAGCTCCAAATCTTAGTGTCTTGTCCCAGATGGCGAGGAGGGTGGCCAGCAGTCTCACTGTGAAGGATAGTGTCTTGGTAGAAATGCTATGGCTCCATTGATCATGAGAGGTTGCAGTGGCCTGGAAGGTGACTACACACAAAGCATGGGGTCAGGGCATGCCTTCAAAGGCCTAGCAACTTTCAAAGATTCCCTTCCACAAGGGTTCTTGATGAGGTCTTTGGAAGGAAGTTGAGGCTGGAGGACAATGTGCCAAGGCACTTCGATGATCCTTGTGGGTCCCTTCCAACTCAGAATATTCTGTGACTCTGAAATGCTGAGGCTGCTCTGGTGGCTAAGAATATAATTGGGAAATGTCACAATCCAGCTGTGATGATGCATAAAATTTCCCTCCTGCCTTCTCAGGTAGTTCACAGCAGCATGGGAGACCACTTGAAGGGAGCGTTAGACATTTCTTGGAGTGGTGATAGTTTTTAGATTAGGTAGTGGCATTTTCAGGTTTTCAGATGCAACTTAAAATATCACAGCTGGCAGCATTTCCAGCATCAGTTGCTAAAACTACTGTGGTAAACTGAGTTTTTGCTTCTCCTTTCTGCACTGAATAAATTGAATTGCCTTCAGCTTGCTACATGCTGAATATTCAAGACCAGACTTCAAAAGTCACGTTTCTGTCAGAGCAGCACTGACATTAAAAATCTCATGGGTAATATGTAAAGTAGCTTCACCTTTCTGTCCTCAGCCATGATTTCCCTGTCTCCAAATGCTGCAACTGCATGGTACCACGTGAACTACCAGTAGGCTTTGACACTTGAAGTAGCTTTATGTCACTGCTAGAGGTTGTGTATCCTTAAAATACACTTTGCCATTCTTTGGTGTGTGAGGACCTATGGGTATGCATTATTCAAAAAAGAAAAAGCTCTTCCAAGACCTGGCTAGGCTTAGCTAGCTGCTTGCTTTCCCTTCTAAAAGTAGAGGGGACTTGCACCAGAACTATAACTCAGACCAGGCATTCTCAGTGATGTTGTTTGATGCACTGCGTTTAGCAGACAAAACTAATACAAAACTCTGAGTAGCATGAAGTCACAGAACATTCCTGTCACACAGCTTCTGCAGTTTCTCTGTTGCCAATGTCTGCAACATTTTTTCCACTGTGTAAATATTTGTTTGGTGTGTGTTTTTTTGTTTTTTGTTTTTTTTTTTTTTTTTAATAAATAGTTGCACTGCTTCTGCCGTCTTTAAATTCACTGAAGGTAGGTACTGCTGTACTGAAGGCAATGGGAACACATTTTGATATCATGTGAGGAAGTTCAGTTTCAGGCCACATGAGTTCTTTCCTGAGTGTGATCTATAATATTGCCTGTGGATTTATTCCTGCCCGGCAGAAGAACTCCATCAGGATATGATGCTATTACAAGCTTCTTTTTACCTTCACTGTGATCTCAGAGGGACACTTTTATATTCTCTCAGACTTCCTTAGGAACTAATTTATCTTTGCAGAGCTTGTCCTGCTCTCTAGAAGGCAGAGGCTCTTATAATTAAAAATATGACTAGGAACTGTTCTGGGGAAAGATATATGCCTCTAGAATACTACTAAAAAAAAAAAAAATCTATAGAATATGTTTTGTCTCCCTCCCTTTTTAAAAGCACTTATCGTGGTGAATAATTAATACGATCTGGGAGCACACAGCAACTTTTATCTGAAGTCTCCTCTTCCAGGCAGAGGTAAGTGTTTTAATGACAAAAGCAGGAATGAAGAATCCAGAAGCTTAATTTGGGACAGATAAAGCTGTGCAGGTCAGAGAGGATGTCACAGGAAGTAAAAATGGTTTGGGGGAAGGAAGCAGCCACTAGAAACTATGAAGAATCTCCCTTATGTCTATCTTTCACAAGGGAGAAAAATGGCAAGTGAAATGCTGAGTGAAATTAGAGCAGTCCTCTGGTCCAGGACCTAGAAGTTCAGAGCTATATGTCACTGTAGGCAGACAACACTTATCTATCTGCACAGCACAGATAGCTATCTGTATGTGAGCTGGGTACTTCAGGTACAGCTAGGCATCTTGGAAGTGCCTGAGTTTATTGCTTTCCACATGTGGGAACATCACTTTGACAAAGGAACCTGGAAATTGAACCATAAAATGTGTTTGTTGAAATGCAGAAATGAGCTTTTCCCAAATTATATAAATTGCAAATGGGCATGAAGGGGAGCTGATTTTCTACATGACTGAATATCCAGTTTCAGGAGACTAAAGAAGATGAGGCTTTTGCTGGGTAACAGGATCCTGACAGAAGCTTCTTGTTCATGAACACTGTGGTGAACCTTATGTTTCATATGGCCTTGTTGTCTATGAATCAGCATGTTACAATCTGTTAGGCTTTTTTCTTTAGTTGGTTTTTAAACTCACAGCAGTACTGATGCATCAAGTTAGCTTTTATATCTAACACAGCTTCCTAATTGAAAGAGCGAAAAACTTCTCTATCAGGGGTTTGCACAGAGATGAAACATGCCAACAAAGCAGATAAGCAGGTGCGTTCAGTGAACTGTCAAGGCTATGGAAGGATTATCTCTCTCTACCTAAATCAAATGCATTGTTTTGAAATGGGGTTCTTTGTATAAATACTGAAATGTAAACTAAAGGCTTCCCTCAATTGCAAAGTAGGCTACGTGCAAAGCTAACTTAGCTCCATTCACTTGACAGGAGTTCCTTAAGAGTTTATTACACTCCTAAATTAAAATTCTCTTTTATGGACCCCTTGCATAGTAGCAGTGTGAGATGGAACACAATATTCCATGTTATGCTCTACCACCTGGTAAAATCCGTGAGCTGTCTTTTGGGAGTGGTCCTTGGCTTACACTATCTCCCAAACTCTGCTTAGGAACTGGGGGAAAAAGTGGAAGTCAGACAATGCCAAATACATTCCAGAGACCCTTCTAATATTTAAGAGTAAAGATGATCTCAGTTCCTGTGCCTGGGAACACTCCTCAGTGTCATTCACTTCCTCGAAGAGAAGTCTGTGTGTGAGTTCATTTTGTATGACCTATAAATGTATATTTTTAAGAGAGTCTGGGGTTACACACAGCATCTACAGTGAAATTTGGAACAGTTTTTTCATCCCTTGCTGGCTATTGAAATGGTTTACTACTGTCTCTGATGCCTAACTCTCAGGCTATATTTCTGTGGAGGTACAAACAAATGCAGAAACAGAGGCAAAGGCTTTTGTTAGCAAAGAAACTACCACTTCTTACTGAGGCCAAACAGTTTCTGAAGGGAAGTTTATAGTGCTCATTAATAGATGGACGGACATACACACTGGGATAGCCTCTTCTTTTTCCTAAAAAGCTAGTCCATGGATAAGTTTCAGATGATTGTGTTTATTTTTTCCACATTGTTTTGGCTTCCATGAAGACCTGCTTTACCAAAGAAGTAAGGTTAAGTACAATTAAGAACTAACCTAACTTTGCGTGGTAATAGGTATAGGAAAACAGGAAACCTTGGGAAAAGCTGAAGGTGAGTTGTAGTGAAACCACAAATTAAATATACAATTTATCCATTGTATTCACAGCCTTCCTACAGGAATGTACATATGTTAAAGTAGTCTCAGGAGGGCTGTGATGTTATTCCTTGCTAGCAACAACATCATGCTGTGAATTACAAGTAAAAACATAATTAAAGTGGAATATGAAACTGTGTGGTTCACATAGGGCTGTTGTACATATAATATCAAGCTTTCTCTGGACACATCTAGAAAATAGCATGAAAAATAGAATTAACACATCTAGGAGTTATTTTAAATGGATCACCTACTTGTGTATGTAAACATATTTTAATTGTGTTTTTCTGTACAGAAATTTAAGACAGTTAAGCATACTTGCATGTCCTTAGCGGTGTGAAGTTATGGTTTACTCACTCTCCAACACCTTCAGCGCTCTAGACAAAAAAGCACAGTTTGTCTTCAAGTCACTTCTGGGGGCATTAAACTATACCAGTACACTGCAAAGAAAGTTTGAAGTTATCTTTGCTTTTATCCAGGATGTGATATAGAGATGAAAGTATTTCAATGTGCAGCACCTGTTGGTGTTTGTATTCTGACTCAATTCCATGACAAAATTTTCATTAATTTCACTGAAGCCAATACACCAGCCAGGGGATCATTTGGAAACAATAACAAGAAGACAACTGAAATTATTAAATCCAGTTTGATTCACCTGATCTGGTGCCCACCTTATCTTACGGTACAACTTGATAAATATCAGGACTGTTCATTTTAATTAAAATAAAACAATCCATGTAGTTAGAGAAGCTGCCTTATTCGTAATTCTGAATAGCTATCACTTCTGCTAGACTGGGTTTATAACTGGCTTCTGCAGTAATCAGAAGCCCAATTAGCATTAAGTGTTCATGCCTCTAAGAAACTTGTTTTGGGGATTCTGTATTGATATCTCACTAATTTGGATGAATTCAGGTAGGTCTAAATGCTCCAAGTCCAACATGCATAGTCAGGTTCCAGTCTGGTAGCCAAAGATCACTTTAGCATGGTGCACACAAGTACCCTGCCCATTTTACTCTGAGATGAGACAAAAGAGTGGTCCACAACCCCCTGAGGCTTGTGGCAAACCTCTGAAGCATGAGTGCAAGGGCTACAAGGGGAGAAAGCCTTCTGTCAGATGACTTAAAGTTAGTTTACACTCAGCTAGTCAAAAAAACCGCTAAGTTAGCATTTCTAAGCAGTAAGTAGGAACTTCCTGGTGCCTCCATATTTCCCTGGGTCCAAAAAAGGGACAACTGTCACAGTAGTAGAGTTTTTGATAGCTATAGCATATGGGTACATATGTGTGATAGCTTTGGCCATAGAGAGTTAACACGCAAGGTCCAAATGTTGTAGTGGAGTCATTCTCATTGGTAAATTGTGAGCATGTGTGCAGTTGTGAGCAGGATTGAAGACAAATTTAGGAAAAAGGCATGATTTCAGCTATCTCACTGTGGCTGCATATACTGTAATGAGAAAAGCAATTTAGACCATGGAAGTTAAGGGGTTTTATTGACGAGGTAGATCATGTTGTACTGTTCCCGTGTGGTTCTATCATCAGCCAGCCAACTCAGCTAGCAGCAAGTGTAACTCAGATGGATTTAATGAGATATATTTAATAAGTACATTCACAATCAGGTTCAACACACAGGATTTTTTGTTTTCCCCAGGCTTCTGACAAAGCCTGTGACCAGCTGTGAAAGTTAATTGTATGTTATGTTGTAACTGTCTGGGGCTGGCAGAAAACCTTTATCCTATGGTATATTTTTGTCCCTTGGCAGCAACACAGAAGGAAGGAAGTTTGAATTTCATTTTCCCCTGGTTTGATGTATAACTAGTATGGCAATGTGTTGGGATGTGTTTTTATGTTGCAGTGAGTTCTAGATGTGCCCTTTAACATTTTGTCTTTTTGCTTCCATAAAGTGAAATACAGATTCTCAAGGGTTCATTTTCATTTAGCCAAGGTAAATCCTGCAGTAGTGCTTGACTAGTTTGCCACTGCATTAAACACTGAGGGAAGTTTTATATATTCTTTTATATTCTTTAAAGGGCTTGTTTTTCTCATTCAAGACATCCCTTGGATTTTTTTCTGCTTTGCCTTTGCACACTTTATCATTCCTTTATTAATACCAGTTAAGTGGCTGGCAGTATTTACATTCTAAGCCATCCTGTTTAGCTTTTACTGTTTGAGCTATTTGAAATCACAGAATTTTGAGTGGTCTGCTCCAACAGCAATTATGACAATAAAATTATTTATTATAGTCAGATGATTTGTATAGTCTTCTTCTCTTTGGCTTTGTGTGTAGTCCCTTCTGCAGCTCCCTGGGGACTACATAATCACATCAAAACCAGAGAGCACTCAATGTTTTTTCATGGAGTTTTTATTAAGAATGTGATTGGCCATTCCTTATCTCATGGTGGGTTATGGGTTTGTTTCTTTGCTCCTGAAAGCCCATAGATTGGAATGTCTTTCCAGAATGAATGGGAACGAATGAATCGGATGGAATGGGCATGTTGGAGGATTCATTTCCTTGTGTTTCAGAGACATCTGTTTTTTCTTTCATCAAATCAACATTTTATAATCTAAAAACAGAGACATAATCTTCTTTTCCTGCTTCCCAACATTCCTAATAGATCAAATATTTTTGTGACTGCAAGTTAAATGTTTTCAAAATAGTGGTTACAATAGTGTGATTTGAAAGTTAAACACCAACTGAACTGTATGCCGTTAAATAAAGAATTTTAAGACATTTTCTTGTGAAAGTCTCCATTTTAATGGGGTTCCAGGCAGAGGATATCCCTCCTTGGTCTAACCTGGTTTACAAAACTTGTATTTAATTAATCTGGTGAAGCTTTAGGAATAAAAAAGAGAAGGCACCTCAGAGAAGCAGGAGCTCTGCCTGGAGGTGACATAAGTTTATAGGGTTTGGGAACTTCAGGTCAAATTTGCCTCTTCAGCATGGAAAGGTGCCTCGGGCTGAGGTCACCAGCACCGTGGGTACCTTGCTACCCCTCTGCAGTCCAAGTCCTGCACATAGCTCTACCCAAATTCCAGGTGTAAACCTACTGTGGCTGGTCAGGAGCCAGAGGATGGTATCTTTGAGGGATTTCAGAGGAAGTGGAAGGGTATGAAAATTAAGGGCAACAAAGTCAGGGGGAAAAGGCTCTGAGGCTCACATGACCTGTGTTTTCAGTGTACAAACACAGTACTGACAGATGAGAACTGCCTTATATTTGCATGGAGCAGGGGTTTGCAGTCTGGCAGGAGGGGGGAACTTTACAGGGGCACTTACGAAATTGTTTTTAGGGGGACAAACCTAAAGCTCCTCAAGCACAGCCTCACTTTGAGTAAATAAGCATGCAAACCTGGTGGACTGGATGGAAATCCTTTTTTTTGCATGCCCTGACATCTCCTAAGAATGCCTACAGCCTTTCAGCAGGTGGCACTGGCACTGTCTGTCTCTGACTCAAGTAGTCCCAGGAAATATGCTCCAGAGAAGTGCAAATTCTTCTTTAGCATCTGTGAAGATACCTTGAAAGGGTCATTATCTGCACTGGATAGGGATCAAGCACACCACAGAGCTGCCTATCCTTGATGTCCACCTGGAAGCTTTGACCAATACAGGACATGCTCAAATTCTTGTAGATAAAAGTGAGCTTTTGCAAAATCATATCTGCACCAGCTGTGGACATAACCTTGATCTGGGTTCAGCCTGCACACCTGATTGCTTCAGCTTCTTAGCTATAAAGTATAACTCCAACATTTATCAGGTGGGTTGGAGTAAATTTGTTTAAAATTGTAAACTGGCATAAAATGTTAAGTAATTTATATGGTCATGGAGAATTTAATCTCCAAGTTAGCTTTAGAAACAACACTGAGCTAAGCAAAAAACTGAAAATAAAGAAGCATATTGGGGATTTCTGCTGCTTAAATCCTATGAAATATATGAAAAAATACCATCAAGAAATTACAGAATTGTTGTTTAATATAATAGCACTATGACCCCGTAGGATAAACTACAAAGCGACGTTAAAAACTGAATCATCTAGGAGAAAAGAAATCACCCATCTGATTTCCTAATGAGGTCTTGCAAAAAGAACCCTGCGTAACTTTTACTCAGTAGGTACCTAACCTACAAAAAGCATTTGTACATTCAGTGTCCACAATACTGTATAAATACTATATATGGGCAAATGATACAGTTTATACCATAGAAAAATTACTTTCCTTCCATATATGTCCTACTACCAGCTCTTTTCACAAAATTTCAAGTTCCAGAATGAAAAGCCAAATAATATAAAATATATATGTCATTAAATATTCAAAAAATTTTCTCTCTTGAGTTACAGATTTAGAGTGGGTTTCTTATAAATTCCATAAATTGAATGATTTTTATTTTAGTGCTCTGTTTCCTGTATTAAATGAGGGAAAGAGAAGAGTCACCATAACAACTGTTCTACCACCAAGAAAAGCAGCATTTTCTTAAAGCAATGCATCTATCATACAAATATATCTATAAATATATGTTCGGGGCTTACTGTCAGAAACTGACAGTGATTGCATCAGTGTTTCCACAATAAAAATAAATGAAGAAGCACACTTACATCTTGTGTCTTGGCACCTCTAGGGCCACAATTCCCCCTTCTTTTTATTTTCCTCACTTTATATATGCACTTAACTAGGTATAGTCAGTGATATATTTATGTAGCATCACACAGTTCTAATGTTCCTATTTTTCCTTAGTGCAATACCTAAAAAAAAAATCACAAGGCACTGACAAAGTTTAGCAGAGAGCAAGATCAGTTTCTTTTGTTCCAAGTGGACCTGAACTGCTTGGGCTATTTGCCTACATGGAAGAGCTGTCCTGCTGACCAAGGCATTTTAAGTAGGTTAGTAAGCTTAGAGGATGTCAAGGCCAGGAGCTTTGATGTAATGGTAATATTTAATATCACTACTGAGCTTTCTGTTTTACAGGTGTCTGTACAGATGCTGCATTATCAACACCGGTTCTTTCTTCCCCTTATAAAGAAAACAACATTTGATATAAATGAGAAAACAATCACATTACAGTAGGAGTATTCCCTAGTTCATTCCTAAGCTTAAGTGTAGATGGATAAAATAATTACAACACATCAGTGTTAGTAAACAAAACTAATTTACATATAATGTCTCACTTCATACATCCAGAGAACTGTCTTAATCCCATGTGGCATTTTCAGTCACAAGATTATGCACGTAACAACAATAGACCTTTCTATCCCTCAAGTCTTCCATTTAGCCTCTGGAGGCAGATAATATCTCATAGCTTGTCAGCATGACAAGGAAAATGCTCTAATCAAACACTCCTGTGGACCATTATAGAACATAATAACAGGGGCTTTTGATGGCTTTATCAGACATGCATCGGAAGGTTCCCTTTCAAAAGAGGAACAAATTACTTTGTTTTAACTCAAGGCTTTGGGATATACATATATTAGGTACGCTAGAGACTGGGAGTCAAAATGGAGGGACAAAACTCTTATGTCTCCCTCGATGCATAATAATGTGGTTTATAAAAAATGCTGTTTAAATTGAAATGCTCTCATCACTGATTACCAGGGTTTTCAGCAAAATTTGCAGGGTTTGCACTGGGAGCTGGTAGTGTACAAACATCTGTAAATCATATGATAACCTTTGAAGTTTAAAAGCTGCCCAGAGTTACACCACTTTGGGGGTGATTTTTTCAGGACTTGAAAGAATGAAATACAGGCAGTGTGGAGGAAGCTGGTGTGACAGCTCCCTCCAAGGAAATCCTGAGGGACCTCACAGGGCAGTGTGGGTCGCTTTCAAGCTGCCCTTTTTACCACTTCTTTCTTTTTCTGACAATGTAGTTGAGTTTAGATGGGACCTCTGGAGAGTGTCTTGTCCAAACCCTTTGCTTAAAAGCATGATCAGCTAGAACAGGTGCCCAAAGTGGTTTTGAATTGGGGTTGGATATTTCTGATGATGGAGGCTTCACAGCCTCCCCTTGAAAGAAATTGGCTATAAACATTCAACTCAGCTTGTCCTCCCACACAGAAGTGTAGCCGTTTCTACACTGCCAGATGCTGGGGTTTTTTTTTAGTCTACACGTAAAAATGCTACAGACAACCATTGTTTCCAGTTCAGCAGCACATGGTTGGTTTATGAAGAATCAGAGACACTGGGTAGTGGTGTTCTTGTTAGAGTCCAGACCACTAGAAAGTTTGCTAGCCAAATTACCAGAGTGCAACCACAATGAAAGACATCTGTGAAGAACAAAAGGAGCAACACCATGGGGAACTCGGGCATATGTTAAAGTATCTTATACTGACCTGAGAGTTCAGCTTCAAAATTCATCACAAGAGACCTGGTTAGTGCTTCAAAATAGGTGCAACTGCTTTGAAATCTTACAGGCAAGGTGTGAATGGCGGTTTATTTATATGTTGCAAGCTTAACATGCAGATAGTTTTATTAAATCCCTTAAAGGCAACATAGATAAATTTTATGAAATTCATTTAATGTAAGTTCTCATAAATAATTTCCACAAGTTATGCAGTATCTACACATACTGTATGCCATCTGAGCAGGTATCAAAATCCTGGGACTGAACCAGACCAACCAGCAGGTGCAGCTGTGGAGGTGATGACAAGGTTGGTGTCACAGCAAAGATGCCAGCCACTACATTTAGTTAGCATGGCCAGCAGGTGGATTAATTCTCAATTAGGCAAACATGTCTTAGGAATCTGTTTACCTTTTCCTCTGAGCTGAGGTGCAGGCATGATAATCCAGGAAAGAAGAGTGATGGCTTCAACAAGTACAAATGCCATCTTGAACAACTTAATTAAATAGGGATGGTTTTATTCATTCCACTCACATGAGGCAATATTAACACTGTAATGAAAGCAGTAATAATAAGCCATTGTATTCAACAGGACAAGCTAGTCAAGAAAATACTCTCTCTATATCACATTTTGACACTTTTAGAAACATAAATTGGTTATGATTAACTCTGGAAGTGTTGCCTTGTCTTTTGCAAAGCAGATGAGTGGATTTAGGAATTCATCCAGCAGAAAGGCAGCCAAGGGCTTTGCTACTGCCAAAACATACTGCACAAGTTCATACACATTGCTCTTAGGCTTGACCTCACCTCCAACCTGCAAGGAGGTCTTGGGTTAGGGTTAATCTTTAAGTCGTTTGGTTGGGTTTTTTTACTTGCCAGATGCTGTCTAGGTTTGTTAGAAGTTATTTGCTAGTTTCTGAAATAGTAACAAGTAGTTGTCCAGGGATGACATTAAAACCGGCAGTTTGATTTCTGTTGCAGTGCAAAACAGAGCTGTGCTTCTCAGCACAGCAGGAGTGGGCTTGCAGAAGAAGACTGTGACAAGATCTGCTCCACGCACTGCTCAGCCTGCAGCTTGATGCTGTGGTTGGGATAAAACCCACTAGTGGGAACTCCTGCAACAATGCCTCAAAGAAGTCAAAAGCACAGGAAACTGACTAGTTAGCTTTTTATTTCATTATTTTTTTATGATTAAATGTGTAAGGTTAATAATACAACCAAAGCAGAGAAACACAATGCTCTGACTTCTTTAATCTGGCAGGACTTGAAGAAAAAAACCTCTCAGTTTGGCTCATTGTCACATATTTAAATAAGAAGTACAATTTCTAAATCCTTTACGAGCTTTGAGTGATGCTTTCGAAGGATCCTTCCTCCAAGAAAACCATTTCTTTAGCACCTGTGGCTTAAGTCTTTTGCTACCCCGATGCCTATCTTCGAATTTTGTCCATCCCTTTATTTGCCACTATCGCTATCACAACTAAATATGCTTCAACACGTTTTTGTTCCTGCCCATCAATTATTCTGACATAAAATACCAATTCCAAATCCCAATGTTTCCTTTACTGCATACTGCACAAGAAATGTGAGCTATTCACATTCTCCTCTGCTAACGTGACCTATGCTAAGGGAAAAAGAGTTCCAAAGAGTTTTGATTTTCTCTATTTGTGACTGCACTGCTTCAATTCTGTCAATAGCATTTTCTTCTCTGAGGTAGTGCCTTTGATACGCAATCTGATTTTTTCGTAGCAACTTGTGATTAATCATCTTTCTGCTCATGTCAACACAGTCTCCAGGGCCTTTTCACTGTAAGTTTCTAACACCTTCCCAAGACGGGTGCTAATTTTCAAATAACAAAATTACTCTTTTAAAAAAATATTCAAATGTAGAAAAACCTAATATAACAGAACTGATAAAGATGAGCTTGTATAAGGATGAAAAGGAAAATTATGTTAACAGCATTCGCTTTTGCAAATTTTGTTGGCATTCATGTTTCCCAGGGAAACGTTACTGGTTTAAGTGCTGGAACTCATCTTTTTATAAAACTTCTGTGATAAATATGACAACTGACACTTCAGAAGTATCTATTACCGAACCCAAAGGAGCTATTTTTGTCCTGAAATAGACCACGCAACCAGTAAAGTTTTATGGCTTCTAGTCCTGAATTTATTTTTCACCTTCTCCTTTAGGGACAACAAATATAGCCTTATTACCAAGAGGAGCAGCCTTTCCTTGGTGTGACAGATAAAGAATTCAATCAGATCTGCCTTGAGGCTTTGTCGAACATTCTTCATTGCCGCGTTGACAATGAAATGTGAAATGGGTCCTCAGAGCATTAATTTTATTTTACTTATTTGTTTGAATTGGTAAGGAATGACAACAGAAATAGCTAGGTTTTAAACTTAAACAACAAACTAAGCAAATAAACTGCCCTTGTATCATTGGGAGAGGCAACTATTTCCATAAAGCCTGCATGTAAACACAGAGGAGAAGGGGACAGATCTGAAGGTAGGAAGCCCCTATAACTTTCTCATTGAAAAGGTCCTGTTCAAGGGTCTTAACCCTTTAATTAGTTCACTACAGAGAAATACTTCCACTTCTCAAAGCTGAAATGGGCACTCAGTTCCTTCAGTCAGTGTTTTATGCACAGTAGCATGTGTGCCACATACACAGGGACTGGTCTGTGAGGCTGGATCTTGCCTCAGCTCTGTCTCCCAGTCTTTGCTAGCCATCAATATGCATAGATAAAAACCTTGTGGAACACCTCTGGATGAATGATGCAAAAATGATGCATTTTGGTTCCCAGGAGATGTGCATGAGCTGCCCCACTGGCCTGCTGAGGTTTACACTGAATCAGTGATAGCTTCCCAGACCTCATGGCCAGTTGTGCTCCTTCCAGCCTTTTCCTCCTTCCCCTCTCCTTGTCTGGTGCTTGGAGGCAAGGTAGGGTTTGCCAGATTCTTGGGTGTTTGAATGCTTTACACCTCCATATTTCAAACTTTTGCAAAAAGCTGCTGAAGTTCACAAATATGGAGCCCCACATTCAGTCTGAGTTGAGTTTCCTGCTAGAAGGAACGTTTCTTGGCTTGGCTGTTTCTGTGGCCATTTGGGATAAAAAACTTCACTGGGAGGGAAAGCTGCTTCAAAAGGCACAAAGTTACTCCTTTGGGGGCATTGCTATATGAAATAGTGTCAGAAGACAACAACAGATCCTATTCAAGCAGGCTGTGGGCTCGGGGTCAGACAGAAACCACAGCTTTGGACCAAACCAGAGCACTGAGTTGGAACATAGCCAGGTCCAGGAAAAAAAAAGTGTTGGCTACAAATCTGGATCTGAGCATCACAGCTCAGAGACTATTTGAACACACGCTTCAATCCTTAAGATTCATTGCATTACAAGCAAGAGGGTTATAAGCAAGGGGCTGCAGGCTGCTGCTGAGGGCACTGGGTCATGTGCTGGCAGCAGTGGAGCCTGACACCCTACAAGAGCACTTTGTGCACAGGGCCTTGTTAATTGACACACACGTGCAAATGCAAGGATACCACTCCTGGGACAGGAAGCCCTTGATTTCTGGAGGTAACACTGAGGGAGTGCCACAGGAGGTAGTGCTGCCTTCGCCTCAGTCCTGTACCTTCCCAAGCCAGCTGCTACTGGTCACTTCTGGAAATCAGACAGTGGATCAGGTGAAGCTTTTGTCTCTCTTGGTATGGCCAGTCTTAAATGTTGAAATGCAAATGCATCATTTAATATATAAATGCAAAAGAACAGCACTGGTATAATGAAGAAGATATACCATTGCCAATTGCACAGGCTCTGAAATATTATTTTGCACTACTTTTATGGGGATTTAGGGCATTCTGAGTCTCAGAAGTTGCCCTCTGCCAGCCCTTTTTGGTAGCCTCCTACCCATGAGAAATGAGAGTAAGCTGTGCTCTGGTTATCTGAAACTGCACCAGGGCCTGGTGACAGCCCTGGCAACCAGCATAAGTCAAAAAAGGCTTGGCAGACTCAGCTCGATACTGGCTCCTGACCCCAGAGTGATCTCACAGGGAGAACTGTGAGATCACTCCCAAAAAAGTAAGATGGTATGCATTTTCATGAAATCTGATTTTCCTAAGGCACAAAAAGCACAATCTCCTTGGCAGTGTGAATTATTGCAGTAAGAGGGATTGTGCAGGTGGACAAACACTCCCGTCATTTGAAGTGCACTTGAAATTCTGCAAAAGACAGTAAATGCTCTTTCTTTTTCACTTTAGAAGGACAAGGTACTATTTAGTTGCTGGAAGGTCTTGAAACAGCAAACTGGATGGTATATTCTTTACCTCCAGTGTATTTTAGCTAAGCATATCCTTACTTACCACAATGGAAGATCTCACCTAAGGAGGAAGCTTTGGTGTTAAACTCAACATCCAGATCTAAATTGTTAAACAGTGATGGCAACGTCTCTTTCCAAATGTAGTTTTAGATCTACAGATGAATAGTGTTATGAAAGAGGATGGTGCCACTCAGATGCTGTATTAATCCCTACATATTCATTCCTATCTCTACTATTTTGCAGTAGTCCAGGGAACTGCCTCAGGCAATGAAGAATGAGACATGACTTGTAGCACAGCAAAACTGAAAAACAAAGTTCCGGGAGAGTCATCCTTAGCAAACCCTTTCCTGACACTACAGTTGAAGTAATGGCAACAACTGGTAAACAGGCATTAATCAAGCCAGCAGATTTCTCTTAGTGAGAGTAATTAGCTATTCTGCCAGCTCCCACTCTGCTCTGGAGGGTTGATTGGCTGGTAGAAAATTTTCATGGCAGACATATGAATGTACACACCCGTACACAGATCCTGACCAGATTATAAATTAGCTTCGCCGTAGAAACTTCCATGCATAAAGGCTGCTTTTAGAAAGAGAAGTGCTCTGTACAAAGCCACTTAGTGTGATGTCTTAGTTCTGGGGATGGCAATGGGACTTTTTCCGTTTATTTTTATGAAGCTAGGATTTTACCGTCAGTTTTACTCGCATGTATTCCCTCTCTGAGAGTGTAATCTTCAGGGAGGGTTGAACATCTGTCATATTGAAGTGGCAGAAGGAGATGGGGCTGGTTTTTGTGCAATGAGCATAATTTGGAACCCATTAACGGATTCAGCTAAAGCTTGACTTAACCTGACAGCAGATACACTTGGGTACTCACAACTGAAAAAAGGGCTAACTCTAATTTTTGAGTCAGATCTGCAACCCTCCTGAAACATGGGGGAAAAGTCATGGAAGTACACTTTCTCCATAAATGAAGTTACTTGTAGATACCTTTACTGGATTAATCTCTCAATTTATTCCATCCTAAAGTATACTGCTATGCTAAACTGCAAATGAAGAGTCCATTTGATAGAGTGGATTGGCAGTCTGGGACTAAATAACCATGGAAGCATAAAAAGAAGGTAAAAAAGAATGAAAAGACAAATATTTACCTTCTGTGGGGTACATTCACAAAGTATAATACTTCTGAAAAGCAAGTAACAATTCTGAGTTCTCAAGCAAGTTGATGAAAGAGCT
This sequence comes from Lophotriccus pileatus, assembly GCA_035583135.1. Classification (NCBI taxonomy): domain Eukaryota; kingdom Metazoa; phylum Chordata; class Aves; order Passeriformes; family Tyrannidae; genus Lophotriccus; species Lophotriccus pileatus. The sequence continues at coordinate 113,516,827 of JAWWES010000081.1, read as the reverse complement.
TGTATTTTCAGAGGTCCAATGCCGAGTACTGTCAGACTCCTCAGGAATTCTGCAGCTGGGGTCTGAAAAGTAAGGAATTCAGAATCACTAGTCACCCAACAGAAATATTGGCTGATATTCTTGGATCTGGTATCATTCCTAATTTTTAAACCTCCAGCTGGGTTTATTTTTTAAACTGTTGCATTTTAGTTGAAGTGTTCCTCTCCTAATTTCTTGATCTCCTGGTTTCTTTCATTAAAGGAAAAGACAGATAAATAGCTAAGGTGAGGGAGCAACTTCTGCATGTTTCTCTCTTCCTTTTGCTACTGCTATTGTTCGGGTGCTGGCATGAGCAACCCATGTAGCTGGAGAAGGAAGTGTCTAAGATGCAATCTCTAATGATTCTGAGAGATTATAAAGGTGACATGTAACTGTATGGAGGTACTTCCTATTGTAGAAGTCAGAAATGTGCAAAATGCTATTTCCCAGATGCATCAAAAAGTTTACAATTAAATTCCTCAAATGCAAGGCCATACAGGTCTTCTACCTCTCCTGCAGTCAGCGGCTGATATGTGTATGACAATCAGAGAACAGAACTAAAGTTGAAGCTCTGAGTCTTGTGAAACAAAGCTACTTAAGGACATTAAATCTTCACAAGGCTGAAGCCTGACTGGAAAGCAAAATGGGTAATGGAGTCTGTGTTAACCAGTAATTTCTGCTGGAAGGATTTTTAACTCATCAAAGTAGAGCAAATCAGCTGTGTTAGTATTTTATACGAACTATTTTGCATGTCTGAGTTTTCAATTAAGTAGACTAGAGGAAGAATCAAGTGCCAATTCAATTAGATTCTTCTATTTGTTGTTTGCCTTAAGGGCGTATATATATAATTTGGGGGGATTTTATTTACAATAGAAAATAAAATAATAAAACTAGCTTTACCTACTTCCTTGTGAAAAGCAAATATAGCATAACAAGCCCTGCCTTCTTCAATATTAGTACATTTTGGCAAGGCAGGGATTTATTTGTATGTGCTGCAGATGTATACATATGATATGTATATATCCTATGAAAGCATGAACAGAAGAGAGGCTTTCTGGGGTATGCCAGAATCATTAGGAGGAGCAATTGATTCAGAATTTGAGACAAGTGTTTGTGGCACAATGCTGTGCTGTGAGAGATGCCAGATCTGGCCCTGCATAAGCCCGGTGAAGTACCAGCCATCCCTAACTGTGCTAAAGGACATTGTACCAAATGCAAGGAAGCAGAATCAGTTTTTGCTGGGCTCACCTGACTATTCCGTTTCTCTAGGCTGAACTTAATGAGACATTTGTTCACTTTAGAGCTCTCCATTTCTGGCTTCTTCTTTACTTTCTGTACAGTGGCACAAGGTAAACAGAGGGACAGCGAGGGTCTTGCTTTTTCTTTATGTGACCTCTCCTACAGCAGGAAGATTGGGACATTTCCTGGGCATGATCAGTGTGTGCATGAACCTTTCTGCCCAGGAAGAACCCCAGATTCTGGTTTCCTACTTCCATTATCTCTGTTACGGTCCCATATGACGTATTTGCAAAAAAGTGACTTCCTTTGCCTTAGAGCATTAACAAGTGCCATGTCTGATGCTTGGTTTAGTATAAATGAGGCAGTGTTCATTTGGAGGGTCAAAATATTTTCTTAGATCAGCTGAATAAGGTGGGAAAAAATATTATGTACTTGAAAATTACAATTTAGGAGCCTTTCTGTGCATCCTAAGTGTTATTTGTGTCACTCTGAGACCCCAGTTTGCAAATAGTCTGCATGCTAACTATAGCCTTTGTGCTTCTTTCTGGCTATAAAATAGGTTGTTTGTGCATAAATGTGTCCACATGGAACATACAATCTTTAAATTGGATAGAAAAAAACACAGGAAAAGTGAAAACACCATCCTTTAAATTTTTCATGTGAAAACAAGTAACACTTTATTTTATAATACTTCATTAGGAAGTAATAAAGGAGGGCTAAAACTCTAGGGCTTCTCTAGTAATTCTGCTAGTTATGACACTGCTGATAACAAGCCACATCTCCTGATTATGTGGTTTTGAGTGCTCTTTCCTTTCACCTCTTGCCTGCCTCCACACTCTCATATTGGCATCTGTAATTGGCTGTTGCCTTCAACAACAACCACTGTCCTCCAAGCCTACCTTCTTCCCAGGGCTTTCAGTTTTCAGTAGCAGTATCTATTTAAGGTTCTCAAATCAAGTAATGAAGGAAATTTGTCCTGTCCATGTAATAAGCAACTGATAATTACAAGACACAGAGAAGGGAAGAAAAAGATCAGTGAAAATTAAAAGGTGATCACTCAAAAAATGAAAGAATAGCCTGGGTCCAGCATCTCCATGAGGAGGCCAGGGAGCATTGAAGGAGGTTGTTGGGTCAACGATACCCATGTAGCACTGACACACTTCCCATCCAAAAACCACAGCCTGTGCTTAATGCCTCATTTATCATTGCATAAGACGTTAATTTCCAAGGAGTGAGTAATAAGAACAACTCCTTCACGTGCACACACCCCCACACAGGCACCCGTGAAAGGCAGGAGCATCTCTTCCCCACAACTGCCTTGGAGGTGCTTCTTTTTAAAGAACCTCCCCACGGGCCATGTTGCAGTCCTAGCTGCTGCTGTGCATGCCCTGTGGCTTCAGAGGATACAGTGCTTAAAGGGTCAGCTCCTGGCCACACACAGGCCTCTTCGTAATCCGTAGAGAGAAGAGGAAATGAAATGAAGTGCGTGATAAAGCACGAAAAGCAACCCTAAATGCATACATGGAGCTCTGGGTTCTTGCTGCTCTAAGGTACCTCCATGCAAATCCTGCCTGGACCAAGCTTTGGGAAGTCTGACAGAGGCTGAGGGAGTTGCTGTACTGTCACAAAGCACCCCGTGCCAAATGCGTGGGGAAGGACCTTTGACAGCAAACCCTTTATCAGCAGTGGTTGCTGATTGTGCCTGCAGCTGAGCCCCGTCTGCCAGCATGGCTGGCACAGCTCACCCAGGGACGGGCAGGGGTGGAGCGGGCCAGAATCGCTCTGGGAACTTCCCAGCATTTGGCAGAGACAGCTGGCATGGTTTGCTGGGATATGGGATATCTGTGGCATCAGGGGACCTTCTCATGCTGCAGGGAAGTTAAGCTCACCTGGCTTTTGAGAGCACACCAGTCTTCAGAGTTGACAGGATTAAAAATGTGTGGGGTTTAGTGTAATAAGCAAAGCATGAATGGGAAAAATCACACAAACTTCTGGTATTTAATGATGAGCAGTCTTCATATTCCCATTGTAACTGAACAACGGTCCCTTGGGAATTGTGGCAGATAGGCAGAGGCCTCAAAAGGAGCCCGGGCTCTGTTACAGCAGCAGATGACTGTGAGTGCAATCGGAAACATGCTCTGCCCCACTTGTGTGGCAAAATCAGTCAGGTTGGGATGTAGGCCTAATACTGACTGAACTGTTTTGATCCAACATTCCTAAATCAATGCCATGCAAAGGAAAGTGATGACAGTTACAGAAAAATGGGACCATATTTCCTTTAAGGACTCAACTCCTTCCCCTAAGAGAGGTATGTCAATTTGATGTTACTATTAAGTCCTGTGACTGGTACATGTCAAAATGTTAGTGCTCACTGTTATCATCTTTCTATATCTCATCAGCAATCTGCTTATAGAAGTGACAGTGATTCTCATATGTGAGACAAACACTGCTGTCTTACTGGAGAGGTTTTCATTTTTCAATCTGTAATGTAATAATTAAAGAAGACTGTGTATTAGAAGGACATTAGCAGAGCTTTCCCACTCAAGATTGACAAAAAAACCCTGAGAATACAAAGGACAGCACAAGGCGAACATCTGTTTAAATAAAAGGAGTTAGAGAACTGCCTTTTTTTGCATTGAAGTAATATTCCACCTATAAAAATTAAGCACTGTGTTCTCCCCCACACTTTGTACTATATGGAGTTCTCCTTAGGACTGTGTTTACTGGAAACTTTTGCTTGTGTCATTTCTTCTCATTGGAAGCTAATTTCTGGTTCCATGTAACTTAATCACATTTTCTTAAGCCTTCTATTGACAATACAAGCCTGGGACAAATAAAAAGCCATCATTCAAAGGAGTAACATACCTCCTTAACACAACCTGACATAGGAAAGCAGGCTAGGACTCAGACAATCCCAAACCTGCTCCATTAAGAGATGACATTTCTAACAACAGATCTGTTGGACCCCACTGGAAATAATAGGCCCTCATCACAGGACGACAGGTGATTATGTTCTGGAAATGTTCCAGTGCCAGCTGTGTTGCTGCATGTTATTTGTAACCTCTGTAATTGCAGCTTTTCAAAGCCATTTTTATTTAGAAAGCCAGTATAGAGGACCAAAAAAAAACCAAAAAACGCACAAGTCCCTACCACCATTTGTTCAGAGAAGAAAAAATCAGCATATCAAAGCCTGAATAGTACTTGCCTGTTTTCTGAATTGCTGGCTTAGACTCCCTTCTTCTAACAAAACCCTAAACCTTAATGTAATCATTGTTATATGTTTCCCCCTTTCCTCTTAGTCCAGTTACAGTTCTTGCTTACAAATGAGTGGACCAACAAGCATCTGCTCAATGTCTGCAAGTGCAATTCCTTCTGAAACATTAAAAGGCTGAGAAGCTAAGCGTGTTCATGAGGGTTGCTTGAGCAGTAAGTAGACAGTCTTCTGTGTGCCTGGAGTTAAACCAGGAAGGAGACAAGGAAACGAGCCATCTAAAGTTGCTCCCAAGTGAATTTCATACATATTTTCAACTGCGCATGCTTTTAAGTACACTGGCACCATGAGGCTAGGCCTAGAACAAACCTGAGTAACCATGTGAGCCCACTACCACCAGCTCTGGACCCTGCTGCTCCTCTGGTTAGGTCACTGCTGTTACATCTAGTCCCATTTGATCAAAGCCTCCCATGCAGAGAAGACCTTAATGTCCTTTGCTCCATACAGAGCAAAGCAAACTTTTGGCTGCTACATGAATAATAACTCTGTGAATAATAATTCACACTGTTCATCTTTCTTGCCTTGGCACTTCAGGAAAATTCTAGTCCTTGGATTTCTTTCCTTAAATCACATATGAATATAGATTTAGAAGTTGGTGGGAGAGAGTTACTCTGCCCCCCAAATTATAAAAATTGCCTACCCGTTATGCAAGTGACGGATTACTAAGGCAGTGATGTGGGTAGTTATATTCCTGGTGGAATAGATAATATAGGCGTGAATCACCTTTTCTCCATTGCTGTACATTCAGAGCAAGTACTTTTATATCTGACATCCATGATTTCTGAAACCATCTGAGAAAAAAGTGTATAAAAAGAAGTCACATGAGAAAGGAAGGAAGTTTAAAGAGCTTTCCTTGGATTTTTAGTTTCCAGGGTAACCATTTTACTCGGTAATCAATATGTTTGGCATGTTTCTATTGCTTTGTGACTACTCCCACAGACAACATTGAAAGGTGTTTGGGGAAAATACTGGAAGCAAAGACAACTACAGACTTAGAGAAAAATTATTCAGATATGAGAAAAGGAAATAACTTATTCCCCAAGTAGTCTAAGGCTGTATCCGATTTTCTTGAGAAATACCGGAGTAATTTTATTTAATAGATTTGCAGGATTTGAGATGATCCTTCGGAGTATATGAATTTTAATACAATGGCTGCCACGTTACACAAAAGCTACATTTTAGTTTTTTTCCCATGTTAAATACATTGCATTGTGCCTACTATATTGTGTCAATCTGTGAAAAATTACCTTTGAGTGAGCAACTCCTAAGTTTAAAAAAACACATAGGAAGCCAACCCTGACCTACTTTAGCAAAATAACTGAGCAATGTTACCTATTTAAATTTACTATTAATAAGAGTTTGCAAGTGCTAGGCACTGATCAAATGCACACTATTAAGAATTTTGGGAGTATCCTTACATAACACTCTTGTAGTGTTTTCTAAGTGAGCCTTTCGCAGTGTTTTAGTAAATACAGATAAGTATTATTCTAAAGTCAGACACGTAACAGCAAAAAGTGGTAAAACTGTTTCCTCAAAGCTTTCACAGCAAAGCAGGACATTGACTTGTTGCTATGATTATGACTTATTCCTTTGTAGACATTTCCATTGTTCATATGTCTGCAGCTACATGGAGCAGAAGCTTATGACCAAGTCCCTCTTACTCATCTCTTCCGGCCCCATTTCTTTCCTTTCTTGGGCTGCTGCCTCACAAGGACCTCATCAGACGTCTGTGATGAAGCTGACCTAGGTTAAGAAGGCTGCATGACCTAAAGCCCTGCGTTTCAGAAGGAAAACAGCAAGGGAGCTTTAATACATTCGTCATTTTTCAGAACCTCCTCCTACCCCCATGTTCTGAACTCATGAGACATCAAAATGTTAGAAGAACTATTTATTCAGTTCAGCCTATTTTTTCTTGCAGTCTTTTTCAAACAGAGAATCTTCAAAAACTTCACAGCTCAAGATAAAATTAGAAACTGCTTTAAAGAGCCTGCTGCAAGAGATGGCGAGATTGCAAGAGAGGAGACATAAGGAGATAAGTCAGAACAGAAAAAGAAGAAAATTTTATTAAAATGAATGTATGGATGGGCATTTCCCATAGCTACAAGGCAAAGGGGAAGGGGGAAAATGCAAGAAATAATGGAGTGGGCCATGAATTTTATCCATTGGCGTTTACTTAGGTCATAAGGCACCCTTCCATTTGTTTCTGGATGGTATTGTGCAGATTTTTGTGGTGTCTGCAGATATCCCATGTGAAAATTTCTCTGTTCAATCAGTTCCTATTGAAACAATCCAAATTTTCTTACTCTGAAAAAATTATCTCTTTGTTACCTGGTGGTGTAATAAAGGCTGTTTCCCTCCTGGAAAGTGCTGCAAGGCAATTCTGAGGTATTCAAGTCAGGTGTTTGCTTCATCTGTGGCAACTTGTCTTCCTTCATCTTACATAATCTGTAAGTAACAACCACTATTTGCTTTCTATTACAATTAATGACTCCTTTTATGGCCATATCAGTGGGACCAAGTGCTCAGGTCCCATTTCCTGAGGAAAAATAAACCTGTGGAGCACAAGTCTGTCATGCCGGTCTCTGTTGTTTCTGATAAAGAAAAGGGAAACATTATTTTTGCAAACCAGGCTGTAAAGGCTTCCCATCTCTGCTCAGGAAAAAGGACAGACAGCATGTTTGCCGTGAGCCACAGATGATGATCTCAGTCAGTTCCCTCCAGGCAGGTCAACACGGCAGCTCCTGGAGCTGCCCTGCACCCGGCGTGCATCCAGCTACGTGAAGTGATGGGTAATAGCCGGGCTTTTACACGGTCTGCTGCAAAATACAGCACTCCGGACTGCACTGAGACATTTGGCAATCCATCTGTGCTGGCCCCATTGCTGTGACAGCTGAAGCAACAGCAGTATAGAGCTGGCTGTTTCAGGGCTGGGTTGGATACGCTCATACCAGCAGTGTTAGCCTTCAAGCCCTCACCAAATGATTTCTTTTCTTTTTTTTCCTTAGACCTGTGAGAAGCTCATTTTGCATAAAGAAAAAAAGACAAATCACTTTCTTATGTTCACACTTGCAAACACAAAAAACCCCAGCCCTTTCCCCCATAATACTTTTTTTCAATTGCATGATCAAACTCCTGATGTGAAAACCTCATCTCATATTTTTGTGCTATTTCAGGTTTACAATACTGTGTTAAAGTCTCTTCCACCAGCAGGAAGGAGCTGGCAACATGGTGGTACCAATTTTTTCAAGTCTAATCCCTCTTGGCCACTCTTACAGGAAGGACAGTAATGTGGATAGGGTATGTTTTTCCCTCAGAGACACTCCTGATGTCTAATTTCTCTGCTGCACCACATGCTTGTCTAGGCTACATATTAATTATTTAAAAATACGTATTAAACTAGAGTTAGAGTTGAGAATATATACCAGCGTGTTAAGGTAATAAAACCTTACAGGGATGTTATAATTATCCCATAAAGAAACATGACAATTCCAGTGACTTGAGATGAAGCATAAAAGAAATGCAATTGGGTTAGAGAAAGGCAAAATGTCTCCATGTAACCTTTATGAGGCTCTCTAGAGAGATCTTGAGAATTAAAAAAAGAAAAAAAGATCAGTTTAAACTAAAATATTTTCTTCATAAGCAAGCAATCATTGCTTTATGTTCCTACATCTTAGAAGTACACTGCACCTAAACCAGACTAAAACTTAATTAGTATTGCAGATTGCAATGTCAGGGTCAGTTCTGTCTCAGTTTACAGTGCTCTTCAGAGACAGGTTGCAATACACTGGAAACTCCAGTGAGAACACAGACATGGCTTTTGTTAGGTTGGAGCTTTCCCAGACTTGTTGATAGTGTGCTCTGCTCTCTCTCTTCTCTTCGAAGAAGTCTCATTGTTCACACTTGACAGTGTTCTGTTGTCTGCAGATATTTCTTAATTGGTTTCAGTTTCAGTGGCACCCACATGAGACCTACAAAAATAAAAATGAAATGAAATTAGATTAAATGTTACAGGGGAAAAAAAAAGCTAAAAACGAAACAGAAAGATTTCATGACTAAAGCAGGCAAAAAATAAATAAGTCATAATGGCATGTAAGATGGCTCTATTATTATCATGCACTTGTGGTTCCATATTGCATTTAAATTCAGTAATATTGTTATAAACTGATTGTACAGCCAATATAAAACTCAGTTGGGCTTCACAGGTTCTAACCTTTCCAAAGGCAGCTTGCAACTGGGAGATGATCTAGCTCTCCGTGCATCTGCAAAGCAACCTGTCTGTACACAAAAGGTGCAGAAATGTCAACAAAAACCTGTGGTAATTGCCATTAAGTTGGAATTACAGGCTGGGTGGGATGCTAGTCATACAGAAGGACTGTATGCAGGAAAATGAAAAGTGGTAATATGTTCCAAATAACTTCTGTGTGTGTGTTCACGTACACAGGCATGTATGCCTGAAGTAATGAACACTGTTTGTCTGGAGGAGGAGGAATGGGCCAGTGCCAACCTAGTTTTGACACTGTGTTCAAGTATAAGGTAGCAAGCAGCCCAGGTGTATGTGAGCTCAGAAACCAGCTCAGTTGTAGCCACAGTTCTATATCCACATTGATTTCGGGTTAATTCCTCCCTTGGGTATTGATTGCCGTCTGTTCTCACTGTTGTTTTTCATGTTTATATTCACCCTTTATTATGCCACGTTGCAGTACTCTCATTTATTAGCAATGTCAGGATTAGTGTCTTCACAAGACAAGCACCTCACACCTTTTACCTCTTTCAGCAGTGCTGTTCACCTGTTTCTGTCCTGTTGCCATATAAACATGTGTTGGGGTATATAATTTTACTTGTTCTTCACTGCTTTTGTTCACAGATTGAAGCATCTAGTGAACTCCCTGGTTTATGTTATATATTATATGACATATATTTTTCTTTTTTATTTTGTCCCATATGATGCAGCAGAAAAGCTTGTCTTGATTACCCTTTTGATATTGAGTTTCTATGTTGGTTTAACCTCCTAGATCAACTGAAACATGGCAAGGGCATGACGGGTTGCACTTCTGTGTTCCCCATTTATGCAGTGGGAACCATCTGCTTTGGTATGAGATTAATCTGGGCTGCTGCATTTGAGATAGACAGAGTCCTGGCAGGAATCAGGGAAAGGCAGCAGCAGGAGATGTTTGTGGATCCTGAGCTGGGCGACTCAGGGACAGATGCTGCAGCAGTGAGACTGCCATGCACTGGGGCTGGAGGTTTCTGAGCAGGGCAGGAAGGGCAGAGGTGCAGCCATATCTCAAAGGTGATGGAAGGAAGGAGGTTCTCCCAACTGTGTAAAGTTTCTTGCAATTAGGAAGTCACTACAAGTTTTGGTCTGCGAGCAAGACTGAAGGAAGTGATCTGCCTTGAAGAACAGGGGTTGGGGATCTGAGGAGCAAAAGATTTATTTACAAGATTTTATCTTCTAATTTGTTTCAGATGCAGCTGATTCAGGTTCCTCAGCTGCAACAGCAACTTAACTCTAGCTTGTCTTTCAGTGAAATGCAGCTGCAGATATTGAAACAATTTTTTATGTGCTGACCAGAAGTAAAAGGTGTAAGGAGATCTACCTCAGAGCTCTGCCTCACATTGGGTCGTGTCATGTTAGTTTGAGCAAAAGTCCTTTTTCACCTTTTCACATCTAATTCAAAGTCCCTGTTTTATACTTTGCTTGAACAAAGCAAAGGAAATCCAGCCAGGCTTCTAGCACAAAAGTAGCCCTCTGGTCCAGAAACCAGCATCCATCCTGGCACTGTTTTTCTCCTTTCTTAGTGGCTTGTGCATATATCTAAGTTCTTAAATTGCCCTCAGTTCCATGCTGAAGACCCTGTCTGATGTCATTTCAAGAAATCAGCCCCTCTTTATTTATTCTGATGTAGACACAGACGATTCTCTACATATCCAGACTTTCTACTGCAATTAAGTGCTATACAGTGCTAGGGATGTTACCCACCCAATTTTTGTTACATCAGTCTTAGTCTGTTGCCAATATTCATACTGATCCTTCATGGTTTTCAGTCACAAGTACTACTACTATAGATGCAGTCTGTTCTCTTGGATATTTTAATAATTATCATGTATAGCAGTAGTTACATTTTTTTATAGTATCTCTTCCACCTTCTTGTCACATGTAAATGTTAGTGCAGCTTCAGGGATTCGACTGTCTTCTTTTTCCTGTTCTTCCTTTGGTTTGATTTTTCGATTCATCTGAGCCTAGTCCAGACTGTTCCTGTTTGTGCTTACAACCACTGCCTTTAGGACATGACTGTTCTTTGTACGCCTTCAAATGGGAGCTTATTAGAGCCATCGATCAAAATACATGGTAAATAAAAAGTATGACTCTCCCTGCTGCTAGATGCAGAATTATTGTTCGCCACTGTCTAATTTGCCCTCAGCCAATTCCCCGGACCTTTTAATCTCTGCAAGCTTCGCTCTGTTCAGGTGGTACGTCACATCAACATGCTAACGAGCTTGCGGCTCAAACAATGACACATATGTTGCTAATATAAATGCTAAGCACAAGCGTTTGCATGCAAAGTATGTTTTGAAAAATGGGCTGATTATCATGAGGAGAATTAGGAATGCGCAGATGGCAACTCTGTCCCCATCCCGCTCTCGGCAAGTGACCCCTGCTCTGCTGTGCCACGAGAGCCCATTATCCCGGCTCAGTATGCTGATACAGCCAGAGTCCCTTCATGCATATGGAGCATCAGAGAATTTTTCCTCTGAGTGTATCAATATCCCTGTCTCCTTGATTTCAGAGGTCACTGTGGCTCAGACAACAGGATTTTTATTTACAGAATATGAATGAAATTTGATGAATCCTTGCACAACATTATAAGCTTGTTGGGTTTAATGTATTTTTTTGTATGTTGTTTCAGAGATTGCCAAGATACTGGGCTCCTGCATGTCCACAGCAGGCCACAGCACAGAGATCTCACAGGCTTTTCTCATTAATGCCACTGTGCATTTCTAAGACAAGGGAGCATATAATTCCTTCTCCAGCATAGCTGAAAAGCAGAAGGGCTAGGAGTATCTAATTAAATTCACACATAAGAAATGTGGCTTTTTTTTTTTTTTTTTCAATTATTTCCCACCTTCCCATCCCATTCTTCTGCAGCTATTTCACCTGCGGCATCGTTGCCTTGCTGGCTCACATGCTGCTCTCCTGCCACAGGTGGGTAATATCACAGAAGTACAACTCTCTCTCTTTCAGCCCGTCTCACTTAAGTGTTGTAGTTGCCTATCACCAGTCAGATTTTTTTTTTCCCCTGAAGCTTTTGTATTATTTAAGCCTGGTATTCCAGTTTTTCTTCATAATTCTGACCTCTTGTGTCTGCAAGGATGCTAACTCTGCATTCTCTCACTTGCTACATATCATCTTGCTTGAGATAGTATCTCAACTTCCTCTGGCAAAATCAATTTTTCTTCTCATCCTGATAAATGTACAGTGTCAGGCTCTGAACTCCCATTTTCTTCAAAGTCCAGTGTCTCCTGTCAGACCTAGAAACAAGACAGATGGACCTACTGCCTATGGTGTTGCCACCTTTTTCCAATCCCAATTTGGTCAGACCCAGAAACACACTTTTATTGCACATGAGCCTCCCAGAGCTGCCCTGCCCTCTTCAAGCCTACTGGGATCATCCTCTCCACTTGTAAAATCTACTATTCACACTCCTTAGCCCTCCCCATTAGAACTGTTTCATCTTCTTCTGTCTTCAGCATGAACAAAAAGTCTTCTGCCCTTTCTTCACCATTTGTATGTATACAAACACCTAACCCTATATATTCCCATTGCGTGTTCCCATTGCAAAGACTGGGCTCGATCTGGCCACAGCCTGGGAGAGGTCTTGATGCCAGCACAGCTTCTCCTGTCATGTGGAGTGGGGCAGGTGTTGCTCAAGGGAACATTAATACCTCATACCACTGGTAAACCTGTGGTGGGGAAGACCCATCTCTCTGCTCACATGTATGCCAGAAATACCTTTCTCTGCACTGCCTGTGCTGGTGGGCAGAGATGTACAAACCAGGAGAACATGTCCAACTTAATTTAAATTTTGTACATATTCCCTATAATAATGAGATTGCAGGTACAGGCATACTAACCATTATGTTATATGAAAATTACATTTCTATATTTTCCCAGCTGAAGCATCAGACAGATCTCATCTCTTTTTTTTTCCCTCAGAAAGGTCTGGAGGAGAATAATTTTTATAATCAACTTTCAATTACTACAATTGCACAACCATAAAAACCCTACTAAGATAAAAAAACTCTGGAAACTATTATAGAGCCACAGAAATGAACTCTTAAATTGCTGTGCTACATTCATTACCTAGCTCAGTAAGCTCTCAATGGTTTATTATAAACTCAATAAAGAGCGTATTCCTCAAAGGGCAGAAAAGTCTTTCTACCACTACTTTATTGTTTATCAAGTTAATGTAAAATCATTTCATAATGAATACACTTCTAGTTTCCAGAATTTTTCTATTTTAAAGCATTTTTCTGGGAAAATAAATGATGGTAAAAATGAAAATCTCTTCTCTTTGACAATTTAGTTTTGTACTATTATTGTTTGGTTGTTTTGTTCCCTAATGAGATGCTGACCTGTAGAAATATTTCACAAGTCCCAAGTACATTTAATTTAGGTGTTCCTATCAGCATTTCTGTATACTCTGTTTTTAAGTGATTATTGGAAAGATGATGTTTGGTTTGCTGAATATTTATTTACTAAAAAAACCAGTTTACATTGTCCCTCCACAATTAAATCTTTTTAATAAAATATTTCATTGGATCTGAAATTAATATTTATTTCACCGAGGAATAAAGAAACAGCTTGGTTTTGCTTTATTTAAATTCTTTTTTCCCCAACTCAACCTCAGTTCAGTTCTATACTGATGAATCAATTCTTTGCAGTTTTACTTACAAGTGGTACTCCAGTGTTGGTTGAGAAAACTTGTGAAGGCACAGTGGCTGCACTCAAATGGTACAGATGGAATTCAGGGAGCCTAGCATCCACCATATATTTTAAAGTATTTGGCACATATATATAGACATATATAAACAAAACACTAAATAAAATACAAATTCCAAAAGACCTCAGTGACAATCCCACTGTCACTGAGTAAAGAACAGTTTAGAGTCTGGTAAGGGCACTGAAAAATTTCCTACCAAGTTTCTGAATCAAATTAATTTGATACCAGCTGAGATCACTGTTTCGTGAGAAGTATTACTCAGTGGAAAATGGTTTGGTTGTCAGTGTCACGAAACATATGCATAGATGGGGAGGTTTCACATTTTGGCAGGTTCAGCATAAACCTGGACTGACCTTTTCCTCTTCCACTGGTAGAACCTCCAACTTTCCACCAGGACCCACCCTGACTTGAATGCAAGGACAAAACAGACAGACAACCTTCCCACCAAAAGAATAGATTCACTGTAGAAAAAAAATCAGTAGATAGTATTCTATGAATACATCAAAACATTGTGTGGGTAGGTAGCTAGAAATCTTCTTTGATAAAAGAACTAGCAAGGGCAAATGTCCAGATAGTGTACCTATTTTGCTTTTGTCCACAACCAGTGCCATAAGACTGGCAATCCCTCTCTTCAGGGAATTCTCCATGCTTCAGTCAGAAGCTTTTAATTCTTAGATATTCTTCATGGTACAAATGACTGTGCTCTGGTTCTTGCTCAAAAAATCTAGTTTGAGCCATCACCCCAAGGCCTAAGACATTCTGTAAGCATGTGCATTATGTTCATGTGATTTTGTGGACAACTACACGATGCTGGCAGTATGGAGACAGAAATGAATGGATTCTCAGAAGCCTTGCTCCCACACGCTGAGTTGCTGATGAGGTCAGAATTGGCACTTACAAAATAATCGTGGTTGTTTCACTGTTATCCTGTGATGCGCGCTGTGTTTTACCCACTTGTAGCTCTTAAGTTTGCAGCCAGTCTTGGTACTCTCTGTGAAGACTGACTGCCAAGTGTGGGTCTAGAGCCTCATCACAGCCCTGTGGTGCTTCTGTTACAGTAAAAAATGGCACAGAGCCTCTAACAGGAGTACACTGCATATAGAAGCGTAAGGTATAGAAGCTCAGAGGGAGAGTGCCAAATCCTCCTGGAGACGGTTCTCCAAACGCAAATGAACAATAATAGAGAAGAAACTTTGCTCAGTCAATCAGCACAAATGTGGATTGGCAGAGACTTAACAATATGTGCTACCTGTGAGTAGTTTTGAAAGCACACAGAACCATCAGATGCCTTGCCTACTTATTGAGAGGTTTGCTATTAAAAAACCCTGAAACAACTGACCTCCTTTGTACTGCAAGTTTGCTTTTCTTGTCTATAAAAAAAGGAGACTGAGTGTATGTAGGGGACAGGGGGAGAAGAATTTGAGAGTGCTTTTAAAGCAAAAATGAAGAAATAGCTGGGAAAATTGCAGAGAAGAATAAAAGCTTCACTCTTCCCTCTGCAGGATAGAAGACTGCGAGGAGAAGATACACAGTGAAGAATGATTACCCCAGAACAGCTGACTTTACAAAGTGAATTGCTAAGGACTGTCTACTGAACTGTGCCAGTGCTCTGAGGACATCAGCTATTACAACTTCATATTTAACATACCTAATGATGAAGGACTCTGTTGTCTTTTTAACCTCAAGTAGGATAAATCACTGGGTTACGTCCCAGACGTACTCTTTTGGCCCAGGAAGAAGTCTCTAAAGTGTCGTCTTGCATTGTACCTTCACTGCTTTGTTCCCATTATGGTAAGCACTATTTCTCATGGTTTCTTTTAGGGCAGTAAAGGAAGGGCTCAGAAGGTTGGTATTGCTACCAGCAAGCCTCCCCAAATCGGATTCTCTTGATGTGCACTCTAAAGTTTTGCCCAATATAACCTGGAAAGGTGAAAATTAGCTTAGAAGAAAGAAATTGGATGAAGTGCGTCCTCTAATGGCCACTACCCCTGGGCAGCAATGAATTATGCAGCAGGAGCAGAGGAATCTCCCCTCCTTGTGCCAGGAAGTGTCTCTCTTAGCTGAGGGGAAAAAAATTTAAATCTTAAAAGTTTCCTGCTTTGGAAAGAATTTTAAGTCACAGGCCTCGAAACTGGAGGTGTCATGTTCGGTGTTCCCCTCGTGTAGGGGGACACTGGACACGAGTGGCAAGAGATCTTCTGGGGTGCACCTGTTTTTTATACAGAAGGAGGCATCTTTTATTTATTTCTTTGTAGTTAAATGACTTAAACAGAAGAGAATGTGATGAATAACTCCAGGTGTGTTTTGGTTTTATCCATTTGCTATGTTAGCTGCACCAAAAAAAGATGTTAAAATAAATCTTTTTTTTAGAAGAAGATTTATTTGTAAGGGGGGATGTCTGCACTCTTCCTGTCTTTCTGTATACATCTTCATCTTAGCTCTTTGACTTCTTCTTGTAATGAAATTATCAGAGAGCAAATAAAGCTATCAGTGATTGCTGGTAGAGAAAATCATTCAGATACAGATATCTGAGAAGGGGTTCAGATGATTCTTCTTTACGCTACCCTTTATTACTCCATCAGGCTATTCTTTGCCATTTACAAGTTCATTCGCAACAGCGAAGTGTTTTATTTTGCAGACCATTAATTCAATATCACCAGACAGTAGGGAAGCTGAATGGTTTTAGGAAGTCTATGTGTCATATAAGGCAAATACCATTGTTTTCTTTCAAACCAAAATGTCAAGTGCAAAAGCTCACCTCAACCCTAGCAAAACCAATATTATTATGGCCTGTATATGCCTATGATACACTGTTTATATTATTCAGATTTAGCAGCTAGACTAAGAAGTGAAAAGTGAAAAAAGACAGACCAGTGGCCCCTGGGGTGCTGTGATACTGATTCAGAGGCCTCTTTGAAGGAGACAATGCTTTAGCTCACCCCAGGGACAGCTATGGCTAGTTACACTTCTTTAGACTGGGTATACCTAGTTTTCCTGCATAGCTGTCATTTCTTTCTTCAGTGCTAAAAGTTTTCAAAGGGGAGGTCACTGCTGCTGCTGCAGCAATCATAGACTTTAAAACAATATCAGAGAACTCAAATGCCCTCTGAAATGTAAACAAGTTCCCATGGACCAGGTGCATAACTGAATAAAGAGGATATTATAATAATTAGAAGAATCTTGTGATTATAATCATGAGATGTTAGCAGATAAGAAATGAATGCATGCTGGGCCGTGATGTCAAATGAAGAACATCTGTTTACTAGGTGTGGAAAGTCTTATACTCCTGGATGGAGTTTCTGCCTGTCCACAGATTAAAGTTATAAAAAAGAAGAAGGAAAAAGTGAGATCAATGGATGCTTTGCTGCAAGGTGGAAAAAACCTGTATATAGAAAGAGACACTTGGTCATTTTCATATAAATTTGCCTCTAGAATAAAGAAAGGTATAGTGGATGGCTAGTGGTATGCTTTTATACATTTACCTTAGTGAAATGTTCAGCAGGTCTTCCAAATTTTAGAGCTGGCAAGACAATAAATCACTGCAGCATGCAAAGAGTTTCACAGGGTTATCAAAGAAGGAGCACCATGCCTGGCCAAAAATTACAGGCAAGCTTCTTTGAAGAGACTTGTAGAATGGAGAATGCATGCTATTGTGTACATGTACATGTGAGTGTGTAAGAAGACTGGGACAGGTTGTTATCCTGAGTCTTGATTCTACCCAGCGGCAACGCTGCAGGCTGAGAGCTGTCTCTGCATAGATGGTGAGAGTAGCACAGTCTCCTGTACTTGTGTGGGATTTGGCTCCTTGTTATCCTTTCCACACAGGATAATGGGAATACAGTCTCCCAGAAATAGCAGGATTTACAGGGATGACTTGCAAAAGGAGAGTGCTTTCAACTCCCCTGTGGTACTCCTGCCCTCAGACGGCTAAACATTACAGTTTAAGAAGAGCTTGTCTTTTACCTCTGTTCGGGATCCTCGTCTTTATTCAGGCTATCTGTTTGGAATAGAGATGCAATACAGAATGCAATAAACAGTATTCCAAGGCTCAGTGATAAAACTGATCTTTTCCCTCTCTGATGGTATCACTGATTCCACTTCCTTCTTGTATTTCTTCACCCATCACTTTCCCTCATCGTGGAGATTGCACCTCGGTGTGTCTGTCGAATTAAACTTAAAGGGTTTTTTCAGGTGTTAATGAGGTGAGGTGCTTTTCCTGCTCTGAACGCTTGGTGTGTTTCTATACAAGAGCCTTGCACAGCCTCAGCACTTTTACTAAGCTGCACACTGCTATTGATTTCTCCAGCTTCTGCTCTGAGGGGTTTGTGGTAAAAAGCAGTGACTCAGCTGATATGCTCAGTGGAGCTGTTTTACATGCTCAGATGTGCTGCTGTTGCTGCTGAACGGTTAAAAAAATCAAAGGCAAGCCTTTCAATCTGTTTGAAGTAAACTGCAGGCAGCAGCAAGGTTTTCTGGCAACTTTGCAGAGATTATTGCAAATACTCTTAATGGCAGCCTGATTCTGGGGGATAAGCCTATGTGCTTCTGCCACAGCAAACAGGAAGACAGAGATCATGGCTCCAACTTCCCTCTTGGACAGAAAAGAGTACACCGAAGCTAAGAACAATTTCACCCAGAATGCTGGGGTGTTTGGAAGGGGAGTTGCCTGAAAATGCTGGTCCATCTCCTGAAACAGCGCAATGAATATTGGGGCAGGCTTGTGTTACTGATTTCAGCTCTCTATCTGCATCTGCCTGCCTGGGTATGACAGTGATTTAGTGAGGGTGACCACATTCTTAATGCTGTCCCATGAAAACCTGCAGATGTGAAATGCTTACCATCACAAGCCAGGACAAAGCTGAGGCCCCACTGAAGTTCTCATGGACAGGAAATTCAGAAAGCATGCAACCTGAGGAAGGGGAGGGAAAAAATACAGCTGTCCTGGGAGGAAAAGAGGAGATCGTTTATTCTTTTCTGAAAGATAAATAAGCTGTTCCTGCCTGTGATCCTGCTTATCTGTAAAGCAGGACTCCTAGATACTTTCAGATCACCACAGATTCATGAAAGTGTAGATCAAAAGGCACCATCTGGTGCTCTCTAGTTCAAACTCCCGCTAAAAGTATGTTTTTCAGCAACACTGCATGAATTCATGCCTTTGTCCAGTACTTTTAAATACTGAAAAGCTCAAAGGATGGAGATTCTATAACCTTACTGGACATCGTTCTTTGGTGCTGCACAGTCACCTCCGTAAAGAAGTCTTGTCTGTCCTGAACCACCCAAAAGAGAGCTTGTGGCTGTTGCCCTCTGTCATATGGTCTGCCACTATGAAGAATTTTTATCAACTTTGCAACACTGGTTCTATTAAATAACCAGTGTTATTCAATGTCTTCATTAATGATATTAACAAATGGGGGGAATCAAGTGCACCCTCAGCAAGTTTGCAGGTGACACCAAGCTGAGGAGTATGGTTGACATACCTAAAGAATGGGGTGCCATCCAGAGGGACCTGGACAAGTTCAAGAAGTGGACCCATGGGAATCTCACAAGGCCCAGTGCAAGGTGCAATGCCTGGGTCAGGGCAACCCCCGGAATCAACACAGGCTGGGAGAGGAACAGATGGAGAGCAGCCTTGCCAAGAAGGACTTGGGGGTGCTGGTGGATGAGAGGTTGGACATGGGCTGGGAAAGTGCACTCGCAGCCCAGAAAGCCAATTGGATCCTGGACTGCATCACAAGCAGTGTGGCCAGCAGGTCAAGGGAAGTGATTCTGCCCCTCTGCTCCACTCTCATGAGACCCCACATAGAGTGCTGCATCCAGCTCTGGGGTCCCCCCAGCACAGCAAAGACACTGACCTGCTGAAGCGAGTCCAGAGGAGGACCACCAAGTTGATTAGAGAGATGGAACAACTCTCCTATGAGGAAGAGCTAAGAGAATTGGAATTGCTCAGCCTGGAAAAGAGAAGGGTTCAGGGTGACCTAATTGTGGCCTTCCAGTACCTGAAGAAAGCCTTGAAGAAAGACGGAGAGAGACTTATTACATGAGCATGTATGATAGGACAAGGGGGAACAGATTTAAACTGAAAGAGAGTAGGTTTAGATTACATATTAGGAAGAAAATATTTACTGTGAGAGTAGTGAGAAACAAGACTGGGTTGCCCAGAACAGCTGGAGATGCCCCGTCCCTGTAAGTGCTCAAAGTCATGTTGGATGAGGCTTCGAGCAACCTGGTCAAATGGAATGTGTCCCTGTCCATGGCAGGGGAGTTGGAACTATATGATTTTTATAGTCTCTTCCAACCCAAACCAAGATTCTGTGATTCTGAGAAGCCTACTGGATTCCCCCTGGCCTTCTCTTCATCAAACTAAAGAAGCCCAACATTTCCTTACAGGATGCCTCCTACTGACCTCTGACTTTCCTGTTAACCTTCCCCTGGACTGCCTCCAGTTTCTCCATGAACAAACAACTTGGAAAAGCAAGTCCAGGACTTCTGCGTGTCTTGGAATATGGAGCTGAAGCACTCTGAGTACTCAGGCTTCACACCACAGTGCTAGAACCCTGTGCTGTGATTCCACAGCTCTCATCTCCAAATATCTACCTGGGATTCAGGAGTCTGTAGCAGGTAGCCAGATGTACCAACAGGCACTTAGGCAGCTGCACATAGGAGACAGCCTGGGTGCATTGAAAGACAACTCTTTTTTTCAATGAGCATTTATATTTTGACATGCTGATGGTCTTCTATTCCAGTAAAACTTCTGAAATCATATGGGTAATTTCAGGAGAAAAGTGTTGGCTGGTGGAAGGACTACTTTTGAGGGGCTTAACCTGTGCATGCACTCTGAATTGCTCAGTAACACTGCCTTGCAGAGCAGAAATGGAAAAAAACAGAGAACAGACTGACCTGAATTCAAAGAGCCTGACAACAAGCCCAGTTATTGAAAGACTGCAACACAGAAACCTCACAGCGGGATCTCTGAAGCAAAGAGACCTAGGATCTTGGGAAAGAAGTGTGGACATGCTGACTCATTGTCTGTAGCAATCTCCCAGGTATTGCTAGGTCCATTATATGTTGTTGAGACCTCAAACTGCCAAATGTAGGAAAAATGTTTTCAGTTGTATTTAACAGTTTTTTAATGGCAAGAAAACTCTCTCACCCTTCTGAGTCCTAAGAGAGCTGTTGTGGGGAAACAGCTGAGCTGCTTTCTTTCAAAGTCTGTACTCTCCCTGGATTTATGAATTCAATAACCTTGGCAGATGTGCAGAGGAAACCCTTTAACATAGCAAGGGACTGTTTTTAATTTATTTCCAAATTAGGCACAAAGATACTTTCTCTCATCAGATGGACAGATTTTGAAATTACACTTTTTTTCCTCCTTCCTCAATATAATGATTTTAAACTGCAGAGAAAAACCACGCACTCCAGCTGTATGATTTCTGTTGCACTCATACAGCATCCCAAGATAGTACATAAAAAGATGCTGTTCTGAATTCTCTTTTCTGAGTCCAGTATTTAAATTGCAAGTGAAGTTACTATCTACATTGGCAATTGTAGCTCTCTGGTGCTTGAAACCAATTCTTATTAGCTAAACATGTAAAGATGTGGCCTGTTTTCCTTCATCTCAGAATATGCAGGAATAGTATTGTGCTACAAAAGATGGGAATTTGGAGGATTCCCAAATTCAACAGAGGATTTGCTATGCTGGATCAAACAGGTTTCCTTTCCCACCCCTCTTCCCTCCAATCAGGACTGCTGCATTTGGTAATGACTGCAATTCATGTGAGAGAAATGACAAAATCTATCCATGACTGATGGTCCATGCCATCAGTGCAATACTGTAGGTGGAGAGAAGGCAATTTCCTTTTGACCTTGGAAAAGAGCAGTTTAAGTAATGAAGTTGCTGTTATGCAGGCCAACAAGTGCTGTAGTCAATTTTAAAAAGCCAACCCTGTTTATGGAAAAAGAAGTTAATACTGGATGTTAAGGCTTCAGTACAGTCAAGAAACACCAGACAGTACCATTGTTGATAATCAACCATATTTTGTTTAATTAAATGCCTGGACATTGTAGAAGCTTTTCTTATAAAATGCAAATCTTTTTCAAAGTTGCTTGACCATCATTCTAGACCGAGGGCCCCCCCCACCCCCCCGAATTACTCCTTCCTGCTGGGAAGCTGCCTGCAGGATGTACTCCTACAAGCATAACGAGAGCCATCTCTGGGTACAATGAGTTCTTTCCCTAGTAACTTCCATCCCACAGTTACTCCAAAAATCCTTGCTGGATTAGCCTGCAGTTATCCAGAAAGATAGAGAACTCACATGTTTTCAAAGGAACCGTCATGTGGCTTGCTCTTATCATGCTATTAGTGAAAGCAAGCAGATTACAAAACGTCTCTTAATTTTGCACAAGCTGTTATGGTGAATGGCCGTATAAATGCATTTTTTAGGAAGGTGGGTTCATTGAATCCCTTAGCCCCACCACTTTTCTTTTTAGTCAAGAATTACAGTTACAGTGTTAGTGATAAAAATATCTGATGAAGCCCTTAGATTAGAAATTAGGTGGCTTCGTTAAGTTGTTTTCTCTGTATTCATTGCCCTGAAAATGACTTAATTCCTTTTGGATAATCCTGAAAGTACGATTACTACACTGTATTGTATGAGCAAGTACTACACTGTATGGTATGACTAAAACAAAATATATATGTTACCTATTTTAGCAACATCAGTTTTTACTCCTGACTTGCACGCATGGCTCTTTATAGACAATGGCATCAGCAGCCACTCTAAAAAGGTTTGTTCATAGAAACACATGACCAACACCAAATATTTGCCCACTTCCAAAAGATT
This sequence comes from Lophotriccus pileatus, assembly GCA_035583135.1. Taxonomy (NCBI): domain Eukaryota; kingdom Metazoa; phylum Chordata; class Aves; order Passeriformes; family Tyrannidae; genus Lophotriccus; species Lophotriccus pileatus. Next base: position 113,494,457 of record JAWWES010000081.1, on the reverse strand, counting down.
TCCTTATTTACCTTTTTGTTAAATACTGTCAATGTGATTTTCACTAGCCTCTCTTGAAGGGCTAATCAGCACAATTTACCAGTGCACACATCACACTGAGGGGCTTCTCAGTAGATTATTGACATAAAAGTACCAGAGCTATCATTACAACAACAGGTATTTACAGGGAAGAAGTGGTGTAATACACAAACAGGTCAAAGTGTTTTGAATTATTGTATAGCTCTTCTGGCCACTGGGTCACTGGTTTTTCCTCGGAAGGGATTGCTCTTCCTTGCCAGTAGTGCAGCAACATGATGCCAAAATGGAAACAGCCGTATTTCCCACAGAGATAAACAGTGATCTCCAGCTGTTCAGTGGTGCAGTAGGTCACATGAGTGTAGTCCACTGTTTTTCTTCCAGGTCTGACTCCCCCTTTTACTGTGTCCTTGCTCTTGCCACATGTGGGAGAAGGAAAGTAGGTTGTGCTGCCAGCGGCTACTCCCACCAGCCTGTCCCTGGACAGGCTCCAGGGGCTTCACACACACCACCATGCCAGCTGGGCTGGCTAGGGTCCAGTCATGGCTGTTTCTCTACCTTCTTTCATGTCTGGTGTCTTCTTGCAAGATTTTCTGGCAGGCAACATGCATTGAGGGTCTAAATTCATCACAGAAATTGTGTTGTATAGGAAGATGCAAATTGCCAGGTTGCTCTCTGCATCTTCCCATGCAACACAATTGCTGACAAGAAACACAGACATCTGAGGCATACCTGGCTTAGACATTCTCCCTTTTTCTTGTCTGTTTTTGCATTTTCATTCCTAAAATGCTGTCTGCCCTCCCACATGGTGGGGAAGAGAGCCACAGCAGTGAATGCCATGCAAGGATGAGGGCAGAGCTGACACAGCTGGGGAGAGACATCCATGCTCACCCAGGCATGCTGCTCCCCGAGGCTGTCAGCAGAGCAGAGAGCTGCAGGCAGTGGGTCTTGGAGGCATAGAATCATAGAATCATAGAATTAACTGGGTTGGAAGAGACCTCTGAGATCATCAAGCCCAACCCTTGATCCAACCCCATTTTGATTACTAGATCATGGCACTCAGTGCCGCATCCAGCCTCATCTACAGAAAGAGAGAAGACTGTAATTTATAAAGATTGCTAGCCTTAATGAGGGGAGTGGGACATTCGGCTTCCACCAGCTTTCCCTGGGAAAGTAGTTCACAAGTATAGTTGTAATATTCAGGAATATTTGTTTTTTCCTCTCTTGACTGGGCCACGAAATAGAATAAATACAAGATAGACAGAGAGGCAGAGAAACAGGTAGATATTTTGTCTGGCAGGCTTTCACTTTACAAGCCATATATTGGGCTAAGGCAGCTGCTATTCAATTTCAACTCAAAATTCAATTGTAACCCTATGATAAGAATCAACCTTTTAAAATCTTGTCTTCTGCAGAAGTATTTTTTACTGAGGAAAAAAAATCTGCAATGCCTTTAAGCCATCCACAGGCAGACAAGAAATCAGGAGGAGGGATTTCCTTGTGAACTGACTGGAAGCTCTGCTTAGACCTTGCAGTGTGATTGAGACTTGCTCTTCTGAGTTTGCAGAGACACACCATGGGCCACCTCCATTTAAAACCCCCATACAATATATACCCAGTGAAAATCTCTTAGATGGTAGTCTGCTAAATCTTCTAAGCACTGATGCAGTTCTGTCATCCTATGAACACCTCAGTAAATTAATACTACCTCAGCCTCTTACAAGTGAAACATAGTTCTCCTTATTTCAGATGCACGAAGACAATAAATGACTTTACATCCACAAAATAATGTCTGCAACACATCTGCAACTTAAACTGGGTGCTGTGCCATTAAGTACAGTACATCTCTCACAGGGATGGCAATGATTTCTGCAAGTAAACACAATCCTTTACCAGGGCTCAGAACAACTGGACTTATACCTATTATTTGCTACACTAGAGTTGTTCAAGAGTAAGGCACCCAGAGGCCAAACCCATTAAAAACTTGGAAAAAGGACAACAAAGACCAGGGAAGAGCAATTTGCATTCATACTGA